>VZRQ01006125.1:1170710-1419360 GCA_013397975.1 Machaerirhynchus nigripectus | reverse complement strand
GTTGGTTTTTTTTTTTTTTCCAGATTACCATAGGAGAGTACTAAAATCCTGCCAGACTTCAGATGGCATTTGACATGCTGATTTTTTTACAGAAATATTCAGGCTTTTAAAAACTGCAGCAGTGGTGGCTGCAGTTTATATTATCTTGGTATTTTTTTAACGAGGACTAGTTCAAAATGAAAATACTTTTAGAAAATTCACTTTCTGTGTCTAAGGATATTGCAGCTTTATTCACATATTTATATTGTCTTGTTTTTAAATTTGGGGGGGAAACTTGAAAGAATAGGCACATAACTTTTTTTTTTACTTTTGGTTTTTTTTTGCCTACTAAGGCCAAAAAAATACTTCCAGGGAGGCTTTATGTGTATTAAGGGAAGCAGTGTGTTGAATGTAAATATTTATTTATGTGTAATTTAATCGGATTTGTAAATAATGGTGAACTTTTTAATACTTTTTTTTTTATAAATGGGTTTCAAATTTTAATTTTGGTAAGTATTTCAAAGGTAATGGGTAAGCTAAACATATCTTTAGGTTTATGCACAGGTATGTTATACAGGGTATTTAAGACTTTTTTTTTTTTTAATCTCAATTCTTGCCACTGAAGATTAGATTTAATCTGAGGTGTTTGTTCACAAAGCAATAATTTTGTGCATCATTCACCTGGTAACTGAGTAGACATGCAAAACGAGTGTGTGAGTTAGTGTGTATGTGAATAATGGAGGTTCTGAGCTCTCTTCACATATTTGTAAATGTTCCCGCTATAATTCTGATGTATGACATGATAACCATATAATAAAAGTATTCTGGATAGAAGCATGGAATGTTTTGTTAACTGAGAACAGCTCTGTTTTCTTTCTCTGCTCGGGGAATGTGGGGCGAGTAGCACTAGAGGACATTATGTATTGAGTCATAATTGCAGCACTTTGTTCGGATTAACAGAACAGAAAGATGAAGCTGTTTGCCAGTAAAACTAATGGTTTCAATTAAACACGTTATGTATCTCCAAGAATCTTTTATTTTTTCTTTCCCCCTTCCTAAGATGTCATGAGCTTGCCTTCTGCCTGCTTCAGTAGGCAGCTCGAGCACAAACTGCGAGGCTGCCTCTCGATAATAATCAATCCTACCAGCTTTGTCTCCTGCTGAATCTGCCTGTGTGGGAATAATCTGACAACAAATATTCACAAAAACCCGGGCTGTGAAATTTGAGAGGTCTCCCCTCTGCTTCCAGCCCACTTTTACTGATTTGAGGAAGTTTACGTCGTGCAGAAAGTCCTCAAAGTGCTTTGTGCCGTAGGGGTGAGGCAGGAGCTGGAATTTTCGGTGTCTCAGATGCAAAATAGCCAAACAAACCTTCCTGAGGAGAAATTGGGCTTTTTTTTCCACAGTGCTTTCTGAAAAAGGAACCGAAATCTGGGCTTTAGTGTGTCCTTGGCCCTTCAAGACCTGATCAGTCCTTGAGGAGGGTGACACTGGGGTGTCAAGTGAGAATTCAGTTCACATCACGGCACTGTTTCTTCCAGAGACATGTAAAAGAGGCAAAATGTACCATTTCTGAACACCTTGCTTATAAATCATGTTTTATGTTCTGATTTTTCCCTTTAAAGGATAAAGGAAAGCCGCTGGAGGTGTGCAGGGTGAAGAAAGGAGAGGGAAGCACAAAGAAATGAATGCCTGTGCCAGTGGTGAACTGAGAGAAAAAGCTGTTTTTGAGTTGCAATCCAGTCCCCTTCTCTCCTAAAGAGGTGTGAAATTCCAGCCTTTGCATTTGTTAGACTCATTGTAGCATTTCAGAAATGAGCATTTTGGACCATCTGTAGGCACAGGCACAGGCAGGACACATGATGACTAACAGAGCTTCGAAAACACACAAACAAGATGCCCTCCTGAAGTGTATTTTTATGGATTTTAGCTATTTATACACAGAAATATGCTGGGTACGGTGAGAGCTTGTTTAGAGGATGCAATGCTACAGCTTTGTTCCTTTTTTCCTCTTTCTGCTGCTGGACTGCTTACCCAGCATGTATAGGAAGATATTTTAGCTACCAGACAATGGAATCTTGCTTTCTTTCTTTTCTTTTTTTATTTTTTTATTAATGCACAAAACCAGGCAGTGAAATAATTGCCCCTTGGGATAGGAAATAAGGATGTTTCCATTTATTCCTGCGTGCATTCAAGCAAAGCCAGCCAATTGTCTAATGTACTGACTCGGGCTCTATTCATATGTGTGGAACATTAGAAATGTGGAGTTTCCATTACCTTAGAGCTTTTCTTTACTGTATATGTGAGCTGGGACATTCTTTTTGAAGCTCAACCACCTTCTAAGCTGTGCCAGAACCGTGAAACAACAACAACGTCCTCTCTTCCATCCCCTGAAAAGGACACTTAAACTTGTCTTGCCCAAAGTTATTAATCTTAAAGGAATACGTTAATTCTTGGGGAATCTAGAAAGCAGAGTGATCCGAACACTCAGGAAGGCACTTGCTCCTTCCTGATCCTCAAAATTCCAGGTTTTTTACTGCTTTTACCCAGATTATTCCTGAGCTGGCTGAAAGAAAAATTTCCAATACAAGTCTCTTCAGAAGTTCCATTTTTCATTTCCTTTGAAAATGGACTGTTCAAATCACTCTGTCCGATTTTTCCTTTGCCCATCTCCCATCAAAAGAAGTTTGGTCATAATATGAAGGAAAAAGGCTTTAAACTATTTGGGTTTAAAAGTAAAAATTATTAAAGCACTCTGCTCCTGCAAAAAAATTGATACATTACCCATGAAATAGTTGAATTCACGTAACTCAGTAAAAAATTGCCTTGTGGAAAAAGAAAATACTTCAGCCTCGCTGTCAGCAGCAGTTGGGCATCAGGACCTTGGGCTCTTCCCAGGTGGATCCATGGCAGGCACGGAGCTGCTTCCTTCCCCCTGTGGCAACCGAGGGCATGGCCTTGGCAACCCCTATCCTGAGAGAGGCCTGATTGCCACACATCATTAATTGCAAACCTGAGGATTAGTCAAGAGTCCACCTCATGGAACTGTGTGACCTCATGGCACTGCTGCTTCCAGCTTAAAAAGGAAGTTTCTTCCTGGTGTTAACAGCTTCAGAGAGAAATAATGATGCAAAACAAGTAAAATATTAAATAAAAATAGAACTTCTGTCTTAATTTAGTAACTGATTCCAGTCAACTTTAATTTTGACTCTCAGTTTTAACTTGCCCTCCACTTATTTCACTGTTACTTACTGTTTCTCCCTGACTCTTGCCTGCAGCCCTGCTGCCTGTTCCTTCAGAATTTTGCAATATGAATAAACCCAGAAATGCACCTTGAAACGGGTCTGCCTTGCTGTGCTGATTTGTTGTAGCCTTTTCTTCTCTGTTTTTTCCTGCATGCAATGTTTATGTACATCCTTGTAGATATTTTGACCTAATAGTGGTGCAGAGCCTCCCTCCTGCCAGGGGCCTGGGCTGCCTTTGGGACTTGTTCTGCAACAACAGCTGCATTATTTTATTTTATTAAGAAAAAAATGGGGTGCTGTCGACACTTTGTCCCAAACTGTTACTTCACTAAGAGAACACAAGGTTAGGGAAAAAGATGCTTCCCTGCCACTAAAAGGAATCTCTGAATCACACATTTCTGTCCATTGGCATTGCAGGTTTTGTGTGGGGAACCTGGGGCCAGCTTTGTCAAGCCCCATGGGGTCCATTTGGGATGGTGACCCAAGGAGCTGAGCCACGGGAAATGCACTGGGGAATTTGCTGCCAAGCCCTGGCCACAGCCAGACACCAGGTCTTTGGGAAATCTGGGTGTTACCCAAAGCAGCTGTGGCTGTCAGGACATTTCCATGGTGCCCAGCCATTCCCACTGCCTCATGTCCCACGGTCCACGGAACTTCACGGGTGACCATCTCTGCCAAAATTCCTCAGGGGCTATCCCAGACCCATCTTTTAACAGACTGTTAGATTCTGTTCTGTATCATTTGCTGCCTTCTCCCTCTCCCGTTTTCACTTTCACAGGGTTATATAAATAAGTTTATTCCCAGTTTCAGATGCCACTTCGCATTCATTGGATGTCCCTGTCTGTCTTAGGGGATGTTCCAGCTGGTTTCCATGTACCATTGTTGTGTAAGGGCTGGCCACAAATATTCCCTTTTTCCTCTCTTTTAGCTAAACAGCCCTTTTTAACTGGTTCTTGGGAAGGCGTTTCTCACAGGCTACTACTATGCCATGACACATTCCCTAAATATTCATACGGAACGTATTTTACCCGTAATTTGACATTAAAATAATGTAATAGTACAGACACTTGCTCTGTGCCACAAAACTCAAACACTCGTTCACAAGTGCAGCAGGAAGTCCAGAGATTGACAATGAACCAAATAACAGAAGAAATCTTTTAGGTGAGCTCTAGAGTTTATATTTCCAGGTCAATCAGCATAAAAACTGAGGGGGAAGTGGCAGGTTAAACCAACGGTTGGAAAGAAAATGTTCTTCAGCTGATTGCTGCAATAAAACAATTATTTGTAATTAATTGAAATAGCTCAGTGACAAAAGTGGTCTAAAATTCTGCCAGCTCCCTTGCTGAAGAGAGAGAAGGGAAAATATTTGATTTCAGCTCTCTGGCAGGATGGTTCCTGTCTGGAAGCAGAAACCACTTCTGCCAGGTCTTCATCCTGTCCTTCCCTCTTTGGATCACATCAGTTCCATAGGGAAAGGAAAAAAACCCCAAATCCATGAATAACTGCAGGTGTGGGGTCTGCTGGAGGACTGGGAGCAGAAACCTGGCACCTGGGTGTGCTGGAGCTGAGCTGGATGCTGGACTGTGAGCTGGGGCAGCTGGGATGGAGGCACACATATTTTTGGCTGTGCTGGAGAAACAGCAATTAACCTCCAGCAGAGAGGTAGGGCAGCTACCTGGGACCAGCAATTTTCTCCAACTCTTGCAGCAAAATTTGCCTGAGCTCATTTGTCAAGCCTGGAATCCTTAAAGCTGTAACTCTAATTAATTAAGAATCTCTAATTACCCCAAAATGGTGCTCTATATTTAAGTTTAAGGTGTGGTGAAATCCAGAGAAAACATGAGAGAAGCTGGAGGATGTTCAGAGCAGGAGATGCCAGGAAAACGTGTGTTTTCATAGGTGTGGGGGAAGCCAAATGGTCAAAGTGTCAGTGACCTCTAGGGCAGGCCCGAAGCTGCCAGAAGCCACTGTCCAGTGCTTGGACATCGATCCTTGTGGTCCTAAAAAGGCAGTGACCACCAAGCTTGTCAGCAGAGATTCTGATATCGGAGACCCAAAGCCGAGTAAGCCCTGGCATTTAAACAAACCAAAAAAAGTGTTATTTCCTAAACCAGAAGCACATTGGATGAGGCTCTGGTTCTTTACAACCTCAACCAGAAACACTGGTGGGGACAGCACTGAAAACATCAGTGCGGGTGGGTTCTGGCCCTGTCCTCTTCAGAGGAAAAAACCCATTCACACCTGAGGTCTTATTACTTATTATGTTAAAAATGTATAGCTTTTAACTGGTCTGCAACCAGCTGATGTGACTCAGACAAAGGTGTAATGTGGACAGAGGCATCACTTGGAGCTAAAGTTTGGCCTTTCTGCAGAGGATGCTGTTTTCCAGACCTCACACACAAGTTCCTAGAAGCCCAGGCTAAGGCGTGTAGGAATCAGTCTGTGGGGTTACCTGAGTGGGTGAGTGGGATCAGTCGGATTTGGGGCTGACTGGCTTCAGCCGAGCAGCAGATAGAAGCCTGAAACACTTTTCTGTAAGCACGACTGGGCTTTGGCTCTTTCCGGAGGATTTGTCAGCCGGGTCCTTCAGCAAAGGTAAGCTCTGATAGCAGAGTGGAGACAGGGCGCATCTGCATGTGTATGAGGTCGTTGTGAGGACGTTAAAGGAGAGAAACTATGCATGTTTCTGTGTGAGTGGCAGGGTCTTCCCTTCAGAGCCTCAAGTACTGTTTCCTTGTTCCAGTAACGGGGAATCTTTGTGTTGTATGGCAAGCAAAAGCCTGTACTTAGTGGCTTTGTCTGGTGGAAGATAAAAGTTGATAAGATCCTGGTAAGGCTGTTGTGAGCTGCTCTTGTTAACTTTCCTGCAGAGAGCGTTTGCAGGGATTTACTCCAGAAAAACTACTAGACTGGGGGAAGGATTCAGAATGATCTTTGTTGACTGTTTGAAGTAAAAATTGTTTCTGCCTGATTTTCTTCGTGACTTATATGATTGTGCTGTTAAAAAGCAACATGATTGCAGCTAAAATTAATCCCTTTTTTTTTGTATTTTCTGGCAAGGTAGGGTAGTGATGTGCATCAGTGAGGTAAAGGTGAGAATGAGTCTTTGGGCGCAAACTAAAAAGGTGAGAGAAAGGTGTTAAATCGATCACGGGGTTTGTATTGTATTCATTTTCCTCAGATAAGTCACGGTCAAAAAAAAAGCCTGATGAGCTGTTTGGCACGCTTCAAACAGCGCTGTTTGTCAGTCAGGGCGAGGGAAACGTTCTCTTTGCCGCTTTGTTGAAAACCTCGAGGCTCCCCCGCGGCAGCGCTGCGCGCCCCGGGCGGGGATGCTCCGGAGGGTCCGAGCGCGGGTCCCGGCTGTCCCCGGGCACCGCGGCCGGGCCGGGGCCCGGTGGGTGCTGGCTCAGGGCCGGGGCACTGCCCGAGTCCCCGCCCGGCTCCGGCAGCTCCTGGCTCGCTGCGAGGTCCCGCAGCCAGCGCAGCAGGTCCCGGCCTGTCGGCGCTGGGAGATGGAAGGAGATCACAGCCGGGGCCAGGGGTGATGTGGCCCCAGGCCGTCATCTTACATAAACCCCGCACATTTGCATAATGTGTTGTACAAGATGAAAACTGAGGAAACTTTTTTTTATTATTATTAAAAGGGAAGAAAAGAGGTGAAAGAGCTTTTTAAAAGGATATCCTTTTAGAAAAGGATGTCAGAGGCCTATAGTTTCCAGAATAGCACTGTCAGTAATTGGTCAGAAAGGACTGCAGAGGTGACTGTCTGATTTGGAAATCTGTCATAGTGTACTTGGGAAAAACAACAACCAGGGGTAGGACCATAAACAGAGAGGGAATACTGGGCTGGTGATGGGGAACTCATCCCTTCTGAAGGAGCTGTTTCTCCAACCTGTTGGAAGCCACACATAGGAGAAATCCCTCCTTCCACAGCAGGGCCGTGGCAGGCAGAGACAAAGCTTGTCGAGTCACCAAGCCAAGGCATTCTTAATTACAGGGGGTGACTTGGATATTATTGCACAGGTCAGTAAATGGCCTGGGATCTCCAGAAATGCACCTTGAGCTTTGACTTGGCCAGTGCTGGCTTGCTGGGAGCAGTGGGTTCTGTGCAAGGACCACCAGGTGGATCCATGCTGGTGGCTTCTTGCTCAGCTGCACGTGCCTCCTGTGCTGGGCTCACTGCTTCCCGCAGAGGCTAATCCTGCACAAGTTCTTTAGTGAAAAAGATGTGGAGGTGAGGCAAAAAGAGTTCCAGGAAACCGCAGAGCTTGGATGTTGTCTCTGTTGTGAAGCATTAGGAAGTGCTGGCTGGTATTTGTGGAAGCCTGATGAGCATCCCAGGGTGTACCTATGGCCATGGAGCTCACCAGCCACAGCTGTGGCATTGGGAAAAAAGAAAAGTGCCACTTTGGGAAGGGCAGAAGGCAAAAAATGTCCCTGCTGGCTGGATGTAAAGGTGGGCTCGGGAAGTGAATCATCTTCTCCCCTGAAAGTGAAACCTGGGGGTGTGTGAAGCTGCAGCAGGGCAGGTGCCCGGCTCCCTCTCTGGGAACGGGGTGTCCAGGCTGGGCAGCAGAGCTGCCTGGAAGTTACTTTCAGCTGTTACTCAAGGAACTGGTTATGATTTTAATAGCTGGTTGAACTGAACCAACCAAACTGCTTCCAGCACAGCCCTGCGCTTGTAGGTGATGAAGACACTTGAATGAGAGACAGCGCTGGATTTCCTGAGAGGCTTTTTTTTAGCAGAGTTTGGTTTGCTAATCCCCAGCTCCACCATTCCCTGCGGAACTCCCAAAGTTGTGGTCTTCAGCTTTTCCCTGGGCCTTGGCAGTGGCATCCATGGCTGTGTCCATGCCCTTATTCATGTGTGTGTGCAGGGAAAGGCAGTGGCAGCAGCCTGCTCTGAATTCAGGGGATTAAATTCATTTCTGGTCACAGTGAACTAATTCTGAAGTATTTATGGTCAGATCAGGTAGATGTTTAGGGCCCCTAATTGTTACTGCAATAAGTCACAGTGAAATACCTAAACACTTTGCATGTCTAAAAAGGCAAATAGCTGCTTGTCACAGTGAGGGCTGTGCAATCTGCACTGTCAGCATGGCCTTAAAAAGTGGTTGTATGAGGAATTGGACTTGTCTAACGAAAAATTTTACATTTTTTTATGTCTCTTCCTCCTCATGTCTCCCCTTTCATGTCCCTTATGAATTTACTGGTTAGGGAGGGGGAAATCTGCCTTGTACCAGGGTGTAAACTTAAAAATTAAAGGAAATAAACGTGTAGGAATAGAGGACTGCATGTCTGTGTTAATAGGCCTCATTTAACTGCAGCAGTTTGTATCCATGGATGCTTTTCTGCTTCTTCCCTCCAATTCTTCCCTTCTTCCCTTGGGTTTGTATCCCTGCCTTTTCGAGTGTGTCCCTGCACAGGTCCACCGTGAGCTTATACTGCGTTTACGAGGATGACACAAGGAAAGCTGACCCTCCCTGTGGCTCCTTTGTGCCCTTCCCTGAACTCTAAATAGGGCCTGGATCCGTGTGTGTTCAGGGATGTCATCACACCTGCCAGCTGGAAGGGTGGCCCCTTCCATCTCTCTGTCCCTTTCTTAGACCACTCTCAATCACCTTTGAAAGGTTTTTTTTTTTTCACAACCAGGCTCTTCTTGGCAGTGCCAAGCAACAGGATGGGAAGCAACGGGCAGAAACTGATGCACAGGGAATTCCACCTGAACATGGGGTAGAGCTTTATTGGGAGGGTGAACCGAGCACTGGAACAGGTTGCCCTGAGAGTCGTGGAGTCTCATTCCTTGAGGATACTCAAAAGCCATCTGGACACAGCCCCGAGGGAGGTGCTCAAGGGGACCCTGCTTGAGCAGTGAGGCTGGGCTGGATGACCTCCAGTGATCCCTTCTGACCTGAACCACTCTGTGAGATTCTGTGAAAGGTGGAAATGGTTATTACAGGATGCACTGCAGCTGGGATGTTGTGGAATAGCCTCTCCCGGGACTTTAATGAGCTTCATTACAATAACGAGTCGAGCAAACCTGTCTGTGTTGCTGCTGCTGGGTGTGAGAGCTGATTCCTGGAGCTGGTGACTTGATGTCTGGCTGCTGGAAGTCTCTTTAGTTGGTGCTTGTGCCCTGTACTTATTTCTGAGGTTTGAAACCCCATCATATGCAGGCAACATCAGGACAGTGTCCCGAGTACTTTGCAGACAATAAAAGTTGTTGTTCCCAGCTTACCCAAATGAGCAGTTTGAAGGGAAGAAGGTTCCTTCATCTGAGGAAGAAACCTGAAAAGTTCTGAAGCCTGAACTGGGCAAATAATTAAAGAACTAAACTTTTCCTCTCTAATTTTTTTTTGTTTTTAATCACTGTGAGAGTGTTCCCTCTGGCATGTATTGGCCGACCTTTACAACACAAGGGAAAGGTGTCAAAGAACACCTTCTCAAAAATACCTTCCTAAAAACCCCTGAGGCCCAGACTCTTTCTTCCACCAGGGGTAAAACCCAGAGCCACCAGGCAGGTAGGAAACTGCATCCCTGGGGAGGGAAGAGGCTGAGGGTCAAACGCCCAGCTGCTCTTTGGGGCTGTGCTGGCCACAGCGGGGCAGCTGCAGGACTGGCCCAGGGGAGCCTTCCCCAGCCTTTTGCAGACAAGGAGCATTGTGAGCATTTCTGGTGAGTCACTGCTGGGCTCAAGCACTGCCTAGCAATGCTGCTGGGTTGAACCACTTTGTAATGTAGAGGTTATTCTTCCTGTTACTTCTCCCAGCAGCACTAAGCTGTTGTGACAGTGATGTTGCTGGCTGCTGCTATTAATCCAGCCTTCCTGGAGATGCAAAAGTCAGGCTGTATCTGGGGCGAGATGCGCAGTCAGATCCATCCCTGCTCTGTGCTCAGCTCTTCTGAGTCCTGTCAAAATAGCACAGCCATGGTGTGCAAGGGTTACAAACTGGGGAGGGGTGTGCCTGGCAGCTCCTTTTCCATCTCATCCCAGTGCTGGACCACATCACCTTGTTATCCAAGAGGGTCACTTGTCTGGGTACACCTCTGATTTTTCCATGGAGTCATGCATTTCTGCTCCATGCTTCAACTTCCTGCCTCATCAATGCAGCCCTTATCCAGCCCTCAGCATCTCTGTGGATTTGTCCAAGCACAGCTCATCCTTGGGGATGTTTGCTGGGGAAAAGACTGGCTTGGGTGCTTTGTGTTGGTTGAGGGCCTGGTTCTTGCCCTTCCAAGGATGCCTGGACCAGGCCACTGTGCTCTCTGAGCCACTCCACGCCCTGTCCTTGGCTGGATTTCATTCCCTGCCTCTGCTGGGAGAGAGTGGCCATATGTGCAGGGGGCAGGTGTCCTGTCTGCCCTCCTGGAAGCACCGGTGGAGTTTCCCATGTGCCACAGGGAGCTCATTAAGGTCGGCTCCGAGCACAGATTGCTCTGCACAGGATTGTTATTGCCACACATTCTGCACCAAAACAGCCTCTCTTTCTGCATGAACTCTTCTTACAGCCCAGTCCTTGGAGCAGGGAGTGAGTTTTGGTGGGTTTTGACCATAATTTCCCTTCTAGTTTGAGAGATTCCCTCACTGGAGAGGTCCAGGCTTCCTCTCCCGTATTTCCTGGCTGTGTGGGGTGTCTGTGCCCACAGCCAGGTCTGTCAGCAATACTGAGAGCTGTACCACGTAAAAAGGTGTGAGAGGACAAAATGCTGCCCAGGAGTGCTGGGGAAGGAGTGAGGAACAGCTCTGCCATCCCTGTGGAGGTGCTCAAGGCCCTGGAGGGATGTCCTGCATCCATTTCAAGACTTGGGCTGGAGCAGGGGAGAAGTGTGAGGGGGCCTACAAGGGGGTGTTTTAATTTTGTCTTTGTTTCTCACCATCCAAACTTATTTATATTGACAATGAATTATTTATCTTTTCCCCAAATCAAGTTTGTTTTGCTCATGGCAGCAACTGGTCAGGGATCTCTATGCTTTTTATCTTGAGCCATGAGTTTTTTAATCTTCTTTCCTCTCCTGCTGAGGAGAGGCTGGGGGCATGGGTGGCTCTAGGCAAAGGTCAACCCACCACACTTGTGCAGCTCTGTGTTCACCCAGTGCTCAAGCTGTATCCTTGATTTTATCACAAACTTTTCCTTCCCTGTTGTTCACCTGGTGTCCACAGGCTTCTAACTCCGCAGGAACCCTCCAGATAAATTCCTTAGTCAGGGTGTGGGGAGTACCACAGCTGAAATGGGCCAGGTTTCAGGCTCTGGATTCCCTGGGCTATGAGGGTTACAAAGGCTCTGTGTAATCTGCTACAGTCTAACCAGATTCTCCTCAAAATTGTGAGCAACACACTCAGAAATTTCAGCCATAATTAAAATCCTGTTCTTAAAAACATTGAAGTTGACTAGGGCTTGTGCATGTGCGAGGAATGCACAAGGGGAGCTGCACTCCCAGTTCTGCATGCACAGGTCCAAACACTCGGATTCATTCTTAAGATGTGCATAAAATTCCTTCCCCTTCACTTGGTTTTACTGTAACTGACAAAGCTGCCTGACTCAAGCATTTCAGAAATCTAATGCTTAAGATTTCACTGTGGATTTTTTTGGCTTCAAAGTGATTTTGTTATGTCCCCAGAGCCCGGTTAAACCCTTAGTTATAATGACTGCACACTGAAGGGTGCTGTTACATAGAAATGCTGTCCCATAATGGCTTCGTTGCTGTGGAAAATCCGATGTTATTTGGTCATTCGCTGCGAGTTCCCTAAGCCATCAAGACATTTGCCTCAAGGCTACAAACACAAAGCTACAGGCAAAACCCTCTGGACATAATGAGTGGGCATTTATGCAGAACTAAAAACTGGAACAGCTGAGCAGTAGCTCTATGAATAGCAAGCATGCCTCTAAGCACAAAAGACATCATTCTGCAATAAAGGGGTTTATAATGGTTCTGACATCTTGTATGTCAAGATCATGCTACGTTGTTGTAACTTTTTTTTTCCTGTTTGTTTGTTTGAGCCGTGTTCCTTAAGTAAGGTGTGAGTAATTAAAGGGTGTGAAGGAAACCCTATAGCTCGGTAAGAAGAAAAATTGGGCAACTGACACTTTCGGCAAGATCCATCATTTTGATCGTGTTTGCTGTGGTACAGGCTTATTGCTCCCGTGCTGTATTCCCAGTTCCACCCTTCAGGATTTCTTAGGGATTCCTCTTGTATCAGCAGCTCTAATAGGCTCAAATCTAATGCTAGCTGAGAAGTGTCTTCTGATGGAAACGCAAAGATTGGACTAACCATAAACTACAGGGTCAGGGAGTCAGGCAATACAAGGAAGGGTAATAAAATTCAGAGTGATTTGGATCAACAGGGAGCTGGAGGAGCTTGATGCTGAGAAGTGTACCCCAGTGAGGTCTCAGGCCTTTGCAAATCATCTATAGGCACTTCCAAACAAATGGCAAGAACAAGATGGGAAGGGATGTGTGTCTCTTACACCAGGAGCGTAATGAAAACCCAGAGCAGAAATTGGAGTTGGAATATAGAAACAGCCTAGAGGGAAAACAGGAGGGGAAAGGGAATGTAAGAATACACAAGATGATAAATCATTGTCTATGTGTTTGCATCCACATGTATCTGATCAGTTCTTGAGACGCTGTTGATTTCCAAGTTAGTGTGGAATTTTAGTCGGGTTTTTTGGGTTTTTTTCCATATTTTCCTTGTGCCAAGGTGCTGTGGGACTGGGGAAAGGGACTTGCCAACCCTTTAAAACTGCAGAAACAAATTCAAATGTGTTTTGCAATCCTTGCAGAGTAGTTTGGGCCTCTGAAAACCATCCATCATAGAGATGAGCAAAGCCCCAGTACTGTGAAGTTCCTACAGGAAAACGTGGTGCAGGGATTAGGAGCTGCCTCTGACCTGAGCAGTGATGGAAGGCTCCACTGTAAAGCAGTGGAGATACCTGAGCTGGCTGTGACTGTGGCACAATAACCCAGCCCTGCACTTTGGGAAGCAAATTTCCCTTCCAGCAGCGCAGCAAGTGCAGAGATCAGTGCTGGAGAGCCCAGGCAGCTGGCAGAAAACTGGAGCCTGCAATCCAGCTGTGCACTCGCTTCCTCATGTCCAAACGCCTTGCACAGCCACAAGCAAATTGTTTCTCCCCTCGGCATGTACCTTTCTTATCGCTGCAAACCGGGCACCGTGTCTGCTTTGCATCTCAGCCTGGAGAGAGGCAGAGCCTAAACTGCAAGATGTCAGATGTGGAAGGATGATACTCGAGTTGCTTAGGAAGGCAAAGGGATTAATTTCATTATCCCTTCCATCTTCTTCCTTGCAGCTGTTAGTGATGGCTTTTCCTGCCAGGAAAGAGACTCCTGAGGCCCTTTTGGGAGAATGACAGCTCTGGCCTGCTGGTAAGTGATGGCTCTGTACTTTTGAGAAGTTAATTGATAGAGCAGCGTGGAAGAGCTGGGATTGAACTGTTCCCTTCACAAAATGCAGTTTAAACCCAAGGATTTCTCCTTGGCCAGACTGACATTGGCTGCAGTTGTATGAAGGCAAGGCTGCGTTGGAAACCTGTCCCTGCTGTGTGTTGCAGGGAATGGTCCTGCCACACCAAACAGGGCAGTCTGGTGGTGGAGTCAGATTTTGTTCTGCTCTGTTTGCACCAATTGCATTTCAGACAAAGAGTTTAATATCTGGGAATCATCTTCTGCTGTTGCATAGTTTAGTATCGTTTCTGTCTGTGACTGGCAGAGAAGAGGTGTTTTGGTAAAGAGGGATTTTGACTGAAACCTGCTTCAGTTATTTGGATGTTCAGACTGTAGTTTGACTGCAGACGTCATATTTAAACAAAATATCCAGTTATAAAATGAAAATAGGACATTAAAGTACCTGTATGTTTGTACACTAGCGAGTGAATGCTACAAGAGACGCATAGCCACAGCAAAACTAGAGAGACTGAGACTTGTGCACGCCCAGAGGTGGTTCTTCTTCCACCAAGGGTCTCCTGGCACAGAGAAAGACAGAGGCTGGTACTCATCTCCTGCTGTGGGTGTGTGTTGTCCATCACTGGAGGCCCCTCAGGACCTGCAGGAAATGCACGAGCAGCAGAAAATCCCCTCAGGTTTGTGCACTGAGGGGAGTCCCTCGCCTGGTCTCTGATCCCACATCTCCACCACCTTCTCTTGACTTTGAGACCTGACTCTGCTTTTTTACCCCTTTATAGTCCACGTGCCCCTGGAAGCTGCAACCTGCCTTGCTTGGAAGGACGTGAGAGTTACTCCTTGGTCATGTAATGAAACCCTTCCAAGCAGTCCAAGGGTTCTGTTCACAACACATCTCCCTCATCAACCCTTCCCGTACAAACTGCACCATCACCACGTCGTCGCCTGAACGGCCCTGCAAGCCCTGCAAGCTTATTTGCTTTGTGATTTGTGGTCAGATCATTGCATTTCAGCGCTTACCAGTGAAAGGAAATTACTAACAAGACACTGGTATTTACATTAATTGTGGCTTTGGGGAGATAGTCCAAAGAAAATTATGCTAAAGCCAGTTATTATGTGTCTCCCTAACAATTAGAATGAAGCCCAAAGTTTTTAAAACAGAAGTTGATCTCAAACAGATTTTAGCTGCTGCTTTATATTTTCCTTAGAAAGGGCAGAGGGGAAAAAAAAGGGGCTTTATATATTTCCTTTTTCTTCCCCCTTTCTTTCATCCACCTTCTGAAAACAGTGAATAAAATGAACATGGCTGGAAAAGGCAGCACATCTACAACTGCAAGAGAAGCTCCTAATTTGCAGTGAGCAGGACCTCAGCTTCCCAGGAGGTCTTGTGGAGTGGGTCACTTGTCACACATGCCACACGCTAAATGTCAGTGTTTCCTTGGCTGAAGCTGTTGATTTTCACTGGTTTTGTTTCACCTCAAAGCAGCTTTGTGCAGCTCTGCAGGTTAAGCAGAGGTTTTGCTCCAAGCCCTTCAGGGGACTCCCAGCTCCTTTCATGTGCATCCCACGAGATCATGGTGTGAGTGTGCGAAGACTTCTCCGTGCTCCTACTGCAATTTGAACTATTTCTGGACACTAATTCAATGCTTTTTATGATGTTAGATGTATGATGAAAAGTAATTTAAGGTTTTTTGGGATGACTCACTTGCCAGCATAGTAGATCCAAGAAACAAACACAGATGTGAGATTTAAATTCTCCTTTGGCATAAAACACTGCCTCATGGTATAAACCACAAACTATGCCCAGTGGAGACTGGGAGCACTCTTCTTTTTTTAGCTTCAACTAGTCAGGTAACTTCTGACTTCAGAGGTGAGCAGGGATTTGTGCACCTTGTTCTCTCACTGAATGTCAGTGCTGTTTGTACCTCCTCACTAATGGTGGGATTTGTCTCCTCTGACTCTGGATGTCTGACCTGAGCTTCTTGTGGAGGCTCTGTGGAGAGGAAGTGCAGGCATTTCTGAAGGATGAATCATCTGCCTTGCTGTCAATGTCTATTTTAGGGACATGCCTGAAGTGAGGTGAAATTAAATCCTTCCCCAAAAATTCTTCTGTAAGAAGGGGGATTTTGGATGCTCTGGGGAGGTAGTCTGGGCTTCCTTTCCTCGGATGACCCCGAGAGCAGACTTTACCCTTACGTCACTCCACGAGTCCTGAGCAGATCCAGGCACAGGAATGTGTGTTCTGGCACGGGGCAGGCACACAGGCATGTTCCTGCTGACCTGGCTTTGGGGTTATTCTGCTCCCCCCTCCCCTCTCAGAGGCAAAACGGACTGCACTGATACGTGGCTGGCCACCAAAAGGCTGCAGACTAAAAGTGTAACTGGGTTTAATTATTAAGGTATAATTTAGGTCTTTGTGTTTATAGGATAATTGTTTCTTTTTTAATATAACTTAAACTTCGCAATACGAGGAACAGGCCTGGACCTGTGGATGGAGTGCTGGAAACTGTCTAAGAAGATTAAGGTCTCTTAATTGATTTCACATAAACAGGTGTGACTGAATTCATCAGAAGAAGGTTAAGACTAAATGTATTCTGCTAATTATGTGAAAATTGCCAGAGTGTGCTAGGTTGAGCAATTGCTTTCCCTTTGCAAGTGGGATCATTCCTCAACTGCTCATCAAATGGGAAAAATGGCATTTCCTAAGCAAATGAGCCAACCTGTCACACGCTGGGCTTTATTTTGACATTTCTTTGCTTGTAGACGCGTTGGCAGTGGTGGATTTGGCAACAGGACATGGGAATGTCCCTCGTGTGCTGTACCTGACTGGCAGTGTGGGAGGACAGGTGTCAAAGCAGGGCTGTGTCATTCTCTAAACTTCAGGAATCCGCATCATTGGAAATTCCTGTTCTGGAGAACCGAAGGAGTAACTCTGTTTCAAACACTCGCTCCTTGCTGCCAATGTTTGTGCGACCTCCTGAGTCAGTTTTTCCCTGTTTAGCCAACTCTAGCGCTGGAGATGCAGAGCACGGACCTTTCAGCAGGACGTGGAGCACCCTTCGTCTTGGGTTTCAAAACAGCCACTGGAGTATACAACTCCTCACCTGGCAGCCAAACAAACTGATTTATTCTGTTTACTCTGCACTCTCTGCCACCTGTCCTCCTAACCTTGCGTCTTGAGGGAACAAGATAGAATCGACTGTGTCCAATGGTTGTAGAAAGGACAGAAGTTCTGCTTTTGAGCTGTCCCCCTCAGACTCTGCAGGTGTGACAGTAAGTTGTGTGACGAGATAAAATATCCCAGCACAGCACCACGAGGGCCCTGCAATTACTCGGTGGTTCTCCCAACAAAACCATTTGCTGATGAAATCATTCTCCCAGCCTCCAAACTGAAGGGTGACTTGTACTTAGGGTGTGATTTCAGCAGCACGTTTGCATAGAGATGCTCTAAAATTAGTTCAGTTGCCTAAATCGCTGTTTTGTAATAGCAAAGATATTGTTTGTAACATTTAAAATTAATACAGAAAATAATATCCTTCGTGTATTATTCTCTTCTTGTATTTTAATTTTGAGACCCAAATGCAGACTTACATCAAGGAGCAGTGAGTGATGGTTTAGTAGCACTTTGATTATGTGTTTTACTCAAGTTAAAATGAGCAACTACCAGGTAATAAGGAGCAAAATCTTAATTTAAATCTGTATTTAAAAAAAACCCCTCACTTAATTGCACCTCTACAGAATGCTGGGAAACCATCTTCTAAGTGCAGATGCAGTTTTATGCATATTAGTCAAGTTATTCACCATCCATTCAGATTTTCAGCTAATTTTTTGGAGACAGGGCTTTCTGAAGTACAAATCTGATTATTCTTAAGGGATCCCAGCAGGAAAGCCTGTCTGTGTCTGCATTCTGAATAAGGGATGTAGTGGTTGTACCTGCACCTGCTGAACATGAACTAAAGTTATGCTGTTCCGAAAGAAAAAAAAAAAAAGCATTATAAATGAACTAAACTTTGCAGAAGATATCAGAGGTAATCTTCCACTCTCTCGGTTTTGGTAGAGCATTAGGAGGAAGATTATTTCCAGATTTAGGCACCATAATTTGGGAAAGATATGGACCAGGTGGAGACTCTAAAAAGGAAGGGAAAAAGTTTATGAAAAAAGATTCAGCTTGGGTTGCTCTTCTTGCAGACAAGACCAGGATGGTGTTACAAGGCTTCAAAAAGAAGGAAGAGAATTTATTCTGTGTCCATTCATCCCTAAAAATAACTTTCTTGACTGCAGAGCTAGACATCAGAAAAGCGTTTTTAGCTGTAAGAGGGCATTTGTAATAGATTGTGAGTTTCAGCTGAGGAAAAAATTAGACAAACATTGGTTTGGAGTGGGGAAGGGAAAAGCTGGAAGAAAAATCTTCCAGAAAGCTGGAAGATTGCTTGAGATCCCTTCCAGCCCTGTTGTTCTAATTTTATGATTTATTCTTTTAATAACTGCTGTAAGCACTCTTGTACAATGAGTTAGAAGAAGTCATTTTTTAAAGTTGTAACTTCAGTTACTGAAAAATCATTGCTTATTCCAAGGAAACATGTCAGCTTCATTTCCCTGTCCTGGATCGCAGAGATTTCTTCTACAGAAGCATCTTCCTTTAAATGGAATACGGTGAAGAAGCTCCTTGGCAGTTTCCTGCCAGCTTTTCCAGAAATACATCTATAGGTGAAAGAAAAAAACTCTTATCAGAACATATTGTCTGCAGGAGAGAAAAAAATTAAGTCTTGGGGTATGTTGGTGTGGAAAAGGATCCGTGTCTGACACTCGCCCGCTCTCATTCAAGTTTAAATTTATTTTGCAAATAGAAGCCCTGCTTCTTGCCATCTGCTTCAAACATCTCCTTCAGGCTGACTTTTGGCTGTTCTTCACAGAAACTCTTTATTCTGTACACCCGAAGTTTCATTTGATTTCTGAAGGGGATGAATGCCCTGATTCCTTTGCTCCTTTGAAAACTCAAGCTGTTTTTTGTAATCAAGGCCGTCAAGATCAGTCTGGGAGGGGTTTGGAACTGGTAGGATTTAAGCACATGCCTTAAAATGTTAGGATAAATTGGGTACTTCCTATTTATTTGCTGCCGAACACAAAACTCATTTTATCAAAACAAGCTCGTTCAGGCTCCCCTCTCGCTGCTTTTGAGCTGACAATAAATCAGACCCTAAAATCCGGAGTTGCTCCATGAATTTGGACCAGGGAAGGAGTCGAGAGAGGCAGTTTGGAGAGGTCAGAACCGCAGTCAGACCAAGGTGCTGCTGCATGGCAGGGGATGCAAAAGGCAGACGTGCCTAACTCCTCTGAATGCAAACCAGTCCTTGGCAAAACATCTTCAGGGCATGGCTAGAAAGGGGGAAATGATTGATTGAAATAGATTTCCAAGTGATTTATCTAATCCAAAGTTATTTGCCGCATCCTCTCCAGCTGATGAAAAAACAACACAATGCACTGAAAGGGTTTTGCTCTCCAAGGTGTACAGGAATTACTGGTATTCTTTTAGTGATTGGAAGCACTTAATTCTTGGCCCCCTGCCTCATAATACAGCCCAGGCTGGTACAAGCAGTTCTGCAAAACATGTAATTTTACTTCACTTGTTTTAATGATCAGGAAACATATACTTCTAAACTGATCTCTGCTGTGCAATTACAAATGTTTTGATGGAAACACTTTTTTTTAATTAGTTTCATTCCCATAATTACTCTAGTTAGACTGTTCCATTAGTAAGCAAAAGAATTGCAGTCTCCCATCAGGTTGTTTAGCTTTCAGAATCCAAATTTGTTTTTGTTAAGAAACTGGATCAGTGTTGGTTCTTTTAAAGAGATTTAAAAAAAAATCCTCAACTTTGGAGAAATCAGATCTAAAAAGCTCTCTTTTTTCAGGTCAGTTATTATTTAATTGATGAACATATTCAAGTGTTTCTGTTTAAAACAAAAATGTGATGATGTCTGAATCTCAAAGTGTGGTTTTTTATTTATTTTCTCGTGCTGGTGTGGAAATGATGACTGGAACAAAAATCTCTTCTCTGTGTGGCAGATAAGTCTGGAAAGAAGCTAAAATTGTAGGTGAGAAGGATACTCATGCTAAACAAAGCTTGATTTATTTTCACTCACTAGTGATAGAATAGGATAAATCAGGCTGGATTTTGAAGATTTAGGGTCATAAATACTGCCATAAACTCTGCTGGCCTTTTTTGGAAGCAGCTTAAAACCTGTCGAGGTTTTGGGGGGAAGTGGCTGCGAAAGTGCAGGAATTCAGAGGTGGGATGTGCGTGGGTCCTTCCGTGGGAATGGGGCTGGCTGTCTCTGGCACTGCACATTGAGGGATTCTCGTGTAAATGAAAACACTGGGTATTCATTTTCCACAGAGGAGATCCAGTAATTACCGTGCTCACCCAGTAGATGACAGCTGTTATCATTCTGATGAAAAGAGCCCTAAATTAAAACCCTGTTGCTTTGCATAGATCCCTGTCAGAAACAAATGTTAATTTTCTTGGTTGGTCAACCTTCCTTCATCGAGTCCTCTGGCAGGTATAAATAAGGTCCAGGTCTTTATTTTTGTTTAGTTTGGTGTTTCCTGGCGTGCTGATAATTTTGCAGCTGAGAGGATAAATCCATAATTAAATTTTGGTGGATTTGTGTGTGTTTCTGGCATTGATACTTCAGCCAGTTCTGGGGCATTTCGCACATGTGCAAAGACTAAAAACCACCTGGATCTTTTTTGGTTTGCCGTGTAAAATGTGGTGCAGCTGGAGAGGAAAAGGTTCAGTGATCAGGATATGTTCCTAGCACAGATCTCTGCACACACAGAGCAGGGGCTGTTGGAAAAGCAGGAAATTTCCTCCCACTTTCCAAATGTGGAATGAGGGCTCAGGGATGAACTTGGTGACATCTGCGCAGCCAGGATGGGGAGGCACTCCTGGTACACCTCTGCTTTCTTTGGAAACCTTTCCCAGTTATAGGAGATTAAACCTTTAATGTGTCATCATTTCAGGCCGGATGTGAACTGCCAAGCAGCACTGCTCTGTGCAGATAATGAGGGGGAAAACGAGCTTGTTGATAAGGCAGGTTTGATAAAGAGAACAGCTCCTTGTGCAGGGGGGGTTTAGGATATACAGGAAAGCTCTGACCTGTGAGGGGACACTGGGGCTGAGTGAGGGCAAAACTGGGAGTTTCTCTGTGCTGGCTCAACCCCCAGTACATGATCATCCCAGGACTGTTATCCCACAAAATTCCACAGACGTGTAATGTTACCTAGCAGTCACTCCTGATTTCTGTTACAACTACAACCCTTACTTGGAATGACCTCTGTTTCACAAGAGCAAAATTCAGGCCACCAAGAGCACCCTCCCATGTCTTTCTTTTTATCTAAAACCTCCCCAGCTTATTGTAGCTGCTGTTGGTTTCCCCCCAGAGGTGCTTTATAAAAAGAACTTGGATGGAGAAGGATGGATGCAGGGAGGAACCTTGGGTTGCACGTGGGGTTTGAGGGCCCTTTTTCCGTGCAAATTAAGTAAAACACAGCTTGAAGGGCAGCAGAGACTTTAAACGCTCAAAGATCCTGGGGAAAACTTGGATCTGCTTTGGGTTCCTAAGTTTGTTTCCATACTGGGAGTAGTCCATAAAGCAAATAAAAATCAGTGGATTGTCCCCCAGAAACAAAGCAATCTGATCAATTTAGGAATGCAAGATTCTTTATTTTTTGAAGGCAGTGATAAATCATCTCCTTAGAAAAATGCAGTGCACGTCCCAAAGCAGAAGAGCAACAGTAAAAACTCTCTTGAGCAAATATTGCAAAAGAAACTATAAATATAATCAAGCCCTCTATCTGTGTAAAATGGTTTGCTGCAAACTGTACCTTTTCTGCAATATTAGTGGTCCAGGAGTAATTAAACCAGACTTCTGCAGAGAAATGCCTCCCTGGGATTTTACAGAGGAGAATATTTTGGCACTTAACAGAATTACAGTTTTGTTTTGGGTTTTTTTTCCCCTGTTGCCTAAAGCTGCAAGGATAGTGGGAATATTGCCTGTGGATGTCATTATTTCAGTGCCTGTACCATTTGCATGCACAAAGTCTTTGGAGTTTCCATGTTGTACAGATTCTCCCTGGCTACCCGGCTGAGAGGAAATGTGAGTTTAATGGGTTTTGTGCTTTTAAAAGCTGGCTGCAGATAAATGCCATAGCTCCAAGGACTTGCAGCTTGTGGGAATCTCACACATCCCTCTGGAGAGGGAGAGGTGACGGCGTGTTGGTGCCTTTTAACTCTGCTACAGGTCTGAAGTTAACTTGGGTTTCTAAGATTGAAAGCTGCCAGGAGCCTTTTTTAAATTTTTCTTTTTCTGCCCTTCATTATTCTCCTTTGGATGGATGAAACAAGTTGGGGCTCTCTCCAAACAGACCTGTGTGCAACTTCTCCTAAACAGGCAGCTGGCTTTATTTTATTGAGTTTCTCTTCATGGCTGAGTAGTTTGCAGGCCCTTTGAGAAGGCTGGTGGGGAGAGAGGAGGTCTGTGCTCACTCCAGGGGTTGTCCTTTCTCGTCCTGGCCTGGCTGTGATGGGGAGATTCCATGGAAAAGCAGGACAGGCTCCCCACGGCTGGGCTGTGCCTCGGGCCCCGGTGCCAGCGGTTGCAATTTTGGTTTGTGTGAGCACCTTAACTTCACCATTTCCTGAGTACTTGTGCCATTTATTTATGCCTGTCTTTTATTTATATTCATAGAAGTGCATGCAGACACAGAACTGAGGCTTACAAAAAGTTCAAGCCAATACTTGCCATTTTTTCAGAGATATTTTCACAGCTCTAATATTCAAACGCTGCTTTTACTAATTAAGTTTTCTTAATTATATGATTTGCAAGATTAAAAGGCCACTGCCAATATAAACCACATATTGCCCCTGAACTGTTAGATTATTAAATTGAATTTTTAAATTAATTTTTACTTGCCATGATTTGTATTCTGTTTGTTCTGTGCTATTTTAAGCTTGGATAACAAATATCATGTCAGTCTCATATTCATTTATGGACAATTCCAAGTTTTCAGCGCTACAGGGTAAGGGTTTGAAAGGCAGCAACACAATTTTTTGTTTTGTTTCAAAGAATTGTTTTTTTAATTCTGTTTGTCTTGCGCTTTACAGAAGGCTTTTATTTTTAAACAAAATAAAAAAACTGGGCTAAATATAAGTTGACAGCATCTCTTGAAATGATATTCTTGTTTATGACAGTGTAGAGGAGAGGCACAAAAAGTCAGAGGTCATTTTTTATATGCAGTAAATTCTCATATGCAAGAATGTCTGGATGTGTAAAGTGTCTGTACGAGACTTGAGTCATCTCTTCCTCTCTGATGGGATTTCTCAGGGCTGTGGCTGTAAAAGCTGCTTGTGATAAGAACATCTCCCTGCTAACGTGTTTTGCAACCCTGGCACGTCCTGTTTGAAGCCCCTTGTTGCTCCCTGGCCACGGCCACGGCTCGCCACCGATGCCGCTGGGTGCCCGGGCACCGGGATAAATGGATTTGTGGGGCAAAAGCAGGAGCTGAGCCCCCCGGGTGCCAGGGGAGCTGAGTGCAGGCCCAGCTCAGGGACCGAGGAGCTGGAGAGGGCAGAGCTGTGCCAGGGCAGGAGCTGCTGGGCAGGGCTGGGGCTGCAGGGAGGGCAGGAGGGGACGGAATCAGGGGGAGCAGTGAAGTCACAGCCACGCCACGCAGTCTGAGGGAGCACGAGGCACTCCGGTAGGGCTGGTGCATCAGCCGTGCCCGTTCCCACTGGAAATAAACCCTTTGCTCCAGCCAGCTCAGGTGCACAGCTGTGCTCAGGGATCTGCTTTTAGGGGTGATGAGCTCCGCGGGCACGTGCCAGTGTGGTTTGAGAGCTGCTGGATTGGCCCGGAGCGCCCTGATCCCATCCCAGGCCACCGTGGGCAGGTGTGTGCGGGGCCAGGGCAGGGCAGAGCCCGCCGGAGGTGTCCTGGCTGTCACCACGCCGTGCTCAGCTGGTGTGACGTGCCAGTGAAAGCCCCAGAGAGACGCAGGGATAACGTGAAATGTGAAATGTTACCTCCTGACGTGCAGCAGTTTCGCAGATGATCCCAAATCCTTGTTGAAAGCCGTGGAGATCAGCACGGGGAGCTCTGCCTTTAGGTCAAGAGCGCGATGTATTAATCTAATTTCAGTTTTGGCTCCTCCAAGCTGGCTACCTTCAGCAAGCTGAAAGCAGAGCACACTTCATGGTGAGCAGAAACTTGCATAACAGCTAATTGTTAGTTTGTTGTGTAATGGAGGAGACGTGAAGCTCCTTAGCAAAATTGCCTTTTTCTTTCCTAAATTTTGAATATTGAGGGCCAGCACTGAGAGGTGCTGTACAGAGCTGTACCAGATTATCAAGTGGTTAAATTGATAGAATAAACTGTGCTGCTCTTACACTACAGAACTCTATTTCTGCCAGGAAGAGCAATAAGAAAATATTGGTTAGGCATGGAAGCACCTTGAATTCAGAATTCACGTGGGAAAACTAAGATTCTGAACACTTATTGTTGCAAATGAATCTTTAAGAAAATACAGAGTTCTTGATTATTTGTCTTATCCTGAAACCCAGTGTTTCAAATAAAATACGCTGGGCATGTGCACATAGATACTGTGGAAGGAAGGGTTTTCACTGAAGGAAAGCAGTCAGTATTTTTGGCATCTGACAGAATGTATTTAACAGAGCTTGAAATAGTGAGGATGGGGAGCATGGAGTGAAACTTTTTTTCAGTCCACGACTTCCTGAAAAATCACTGGAAAAACCCCCACCATGTGTGAGCACATGCAGAGGGTGATGGTGCAGAAATGCCATTGGCTTTAGACACTGTCTTGATAAGGACCTTTCTCAGAGCCACGAGTCCCTAATAGAATGCTGCCTCTGTTATGCTGCTGTCCCAGTTTAAGAGTTTTTTTCCCTCACTGCAAAAGATCTTGGATTGAGGGATTGTCCTGATGATCTGTTCAGTGTTCCAAGGGGGCTGATTAATCTGAAAAACCCAACAAGACAGCTGAAACCGCTGCCAAAAACTGTCATCCGTTCTGCTCTCTCAACTGCCAGCTTTCTGTGCTCTTGCTGCAGAGACAGGTCTACTCTTAAAGATGCAGCCTGACATTTCCTAATGCAGCAGCAACAGGGCAAATGATGGGGGAGTGATTTAGGGGGCTGAGTTTTCCCTTTATTCTGTCACTTCCGAGTGGTTGCGTTTCTCTCCTGAGGTAGCACCGAGCTCACTGCTATTAATTCTGTCTGCTGAATGCAATTAATCCAGTGGCAGAGAGGATGGAAATCTTCTGGGAGGGGAAAGTGGCTCTTGGAGGTCAACACAGAGTTTGTGTGGCTTGTTTTTGTGCATCTCACAGCACCATGGCAGCAAGAAAGGTGAATTAGTCCTGAGCTGCATTTCCTATACACTCACTCAAAGCAATAATAATAATAATAATAATAATAATAATGCTTTATTCCTGCTGTGTGTGAATGCTGGTGCTAAGCATGAGAAAAGGAAGCTCCTTGGTGTTTGAAGGGAGGGATTTTGGAGCTCTGGAAGGAGGAAGGTGGCCAAGCTCTCCCTTGCCTGATCCCCCTCCTGTGTTTGCATGGGCTGGGGATGGAAGGCAGGAGAGCCCATGGCAAGATCCTCCAGTCCCAAACTGGAACTGTGACACCTCCACACCAAGGTCCTGGGCTTAGAATTTTTCAGAAGCCATCCCTGGGCGCCTTGCTGGGACTCCCAAAGAAAACTCTTCAGCTATGGAAGCATAAGTCAAAAGGAAAAAAAAACTGTTTTGGAAGTAAACTGGATAACTGCAACTGAAAGCTTGAGGGAATGTTTAATGGGGCCATTAATAAATGACTCAGGCAGCCAATGGGACGTAGCCTTTGGTCTCATGCCTTGCACTGCTCCAGAGGCTCCCTGTAATGAACACACAAAACGTGCCCCATCAAGCCTTGGTGCTTTAGCACAAAGCACTCCTGAATTTAATGTGTGCTGGATGGCAAAGCGGTGCCTCCAGTAAACATCCCGGACAACCAGTGCTGAGAAAACCTTATTAGATGATAGATTTTTTTTTTCAATAGGGAATCCTTTAACTCTTTTCAGAATTTTTAAGAATATCCAAATGCTCTGGGTAAAGGAGAAGAAAAACCTTCTGAACTTTAACTTGTGGGCTAACCCCTATGTTAACCATGTATGCGAGTGGTGAGAGGTGTGAAAGTCTCCAGGACTGTTCTGCTGTGTTAGCAACATGTTTTAATCCCGGCTGGAGCTGCAGGAAACAGTGCATTGTAATAGCAACCATCACTGTTCCAGATGCTCAGATAGGATAGTGCAGGGTGCTACAGAAGCCCCTAACCAAAGATTAAATTTGATTAAATACACTCGCAGCAAACTGGCTTGGTTGTGCCAATTAACTTGGAAGTGCAGCAGTGTTTTATTGCTTTAGGAATGAATGGTACTTATTGGCTTCTTATATAACAGTTTGACTTCCTCATCCAGTCAGAAAATTGAGCATCTGTCAGACCATCAACTCGTAAATGTCTTCATTAGATCTGATAAACAGACCATGGCAAGCCAGAAAGTTGGAAGGTCCCACCCTTCTGCCTGGGGGGCTGGACTCACTTAACAGGCTTAAAAGGAGGGATCTATGTAAAACAGGGAGAAGAAACAGCTCTGGGTGAGCCAGAGAGGAGAGAGGAGCTGCTCTGAGACGTGCCCAGGTGCAGCACTGAAATAACCTCTCTCAGGGCCATTGGGACTCTTCCCCATCCCTGTTACCAAACAAACAGAACCTTGGCAAGTACCCGGTTCAGGAAGCTGTCCCCAGACAAATTGCTGCGTGTGAGCCCAACAAAGCTGGGCTCGAGCCTGCTGCCAGCTGAGATCCCTCTGGAAAGCACCAGTGTTGTCACTGATTTGAAAGAGCTCTGTGCCCCACAGACTGTTTTGTACCAGAGCAGTGGTGTTTTCTGGAGCTCCTGCTGAGCCCTTCTGGTGCTTTGACTCCAAATACTCTCCTCCTGCTTTCGTGCTGCTGCACAAAGAATCTGCATCACAAGCCGGGGGGCATCACCCGCAGGACGTTGCTTCTCCTGGCTAAGTTTTGGGACTGTTGGAGCAGCCTCACCTTGAGTGGTTGTGCAGCCTTGCTGCCTGACCTCGGTGCAATGAGGCCCGTGGCATTGGCAGCAGAGATGTTGACAGTCTTACAGCAGAAGGTGGAAGTCCTTAATCACACGGGGCTGCGTGGATGTTTTGTTATTTCCACTCCTAAGAATGGAGAAGGCACAGGCAGAGGAGCCTTTAAATGCCGTTCCTCTGAGTCTTCCTTCAAAGCCAGGAATTCTTTTTTATCTCCCACAAACTCCTGCCTCACTCCACGCTCTGAAAAATCTGTCCCTTTAAATAAAGCTGCTGCTCTTGCACAACCTTTGGTCTTGCAAAACGCAAAGCCATCTGTTACAACCTCAATTACAGGTTAGAGGAGACAGAAACTCATTTGATGGACTGCAAGAGCAGGATTTACCTTCTCTGTGTGTCTGAGGGAAAAGACCAACCTTTATGATAGAGGCCAGGTCAAGAATGAGGAGTTTTGTCTATCAAAGTAAATTGAAGAGGGGGGAAAACTCTAAAAGGCAGATTGAGTTCATACCTAGCTTTGAAATGAAATCTAAATGTCTCTGTGCATATCGTGGTATGTACAAGCCTTTTTCAAATTTTCCCCCAAATTTTGTAAATATTCCTGAATTGCTGCTCTGCATTTTAAGAATCCACACACTCATGAAGAAACACTCAAAGCACTGATACAAGCAGAAATTCAAGTGAGTATGTTGTTATTGAGCCAAATTAATTTAGTTTCTGTTGAATTTATTCGTTGCAAGCTCAACCTAAGCAAAAAAAAATTACTGCTTTTGGGATAAAGTTGACAGGCTCTTGATTTTTATTTTTACTGGGAGATCAATATTTTAGAGATTTTAGTCTTTGTAAAGCTGTAATCACCTGATTTTCTAATTTTTTTATTTAAAACTTTATAAATGTAGTAGCAGGAAAAAGTCAAACTAAGCATATGGGGAAAGGCTCCAAGAAACTTCAAAATGCAGCTTAAAAATAGATCCTCTTTGTTTTCATTTCCCTGTGGGTAATTCATGGATTCCCAGAATGTACAATCGAGCTTTATTTTTGATGCTCGGGGTTGTCATTAATGAAGTAGTCACTCCACCAATTAAACCACAGCTGTTTAGCAGCAGATATATGTATATGTGTATATATATATATTAATTTTTTTCTTCTTCTTACTCTGTTGGGATTCCCTTGGGAATAGGCAGCCCAGGTGCCCACCCTGGCTGTTCCCTGGGTGAACACTTGGCTCCAAGAGTTTTTGCTCATGTGGAGAACATTGGCTGGGCTCTGTCTGAGTCTGTCCCAACCCTGGCATTCTCCTCCCCTCCAAGGTGAGACAAAACCCAAGCTCAGATCCCCGGTGAAGTTTCCCTTCCCCCTCCTGTCCAGCAGCCTCGGACAGGTTTGATTTATCTCTGCCCCAGCCTGGTGATTGCTGTGCACGGGGAAAGAATCTGAGACAAACCTGAATGTGCTGGGTTTAAAAAAAATAAAGAAGTAGGTGAAAGCAGTAAATATGGCAACTATGCCCATCCTTCCTACTCTGCTTTTCTGCTACATTCTTGTTATACAATGCTGAGAGCACTGTTGAAAGATGGGGGATTTAAGAGAGCTGTGATGGCTCTGTTGGATGGCTGCCTATATTTGGACTGTATTTATTATTCTCCTTCTATTAAGGTGCTTAAGTATTCAGAGTTGGGTTTAGACAAGAAATAAATATCTGAGCAGCTGTGACTACATGTCTGATGGTGATTAGTCATCACTACAACTCTTCAGAGTTGGATTTACCAGCAAATTGTTAAAATTCCCCCAAATGGAGGGCAGCATGGTGGAGAAAATTGAGGTTTATTTTGTTGTGTTTGTCTGGAAGTCTAACCTGAAGCAGTCCGACAGGCCAGGAGAGGAGAGATCCCGACCTGGCACAGGAGAATGAGCTATTCAGGATTTTCCTTCCTTGCAGGTGCTGTTTGCTGTCGCTCACCCGCCAGGATCTGGGGAAAATGCAGCGAGCAGGAGGAGATTTATCAGTGTTGGTGAAAGCAAAGGGAATTGTTAAACTCTTGGGCAGGGGGAGCCTGATTCCACCTGCAATGCACTGATGGAGTCTCCAGGTGTCCAGCATCCCATGGCTTTGGCTCTGCTTGGAGAGGCAAGGAAGGATGGAACACGGATTTCAGCCTCAGGGAGGCTTCTGCATGTTCTGGTTTATTTTTCTGAAAATACCAAGAGAGAGGATCTCTGTTCTATGTTTCTGACTGATGTAGTACCTCACACTGCACCTGCAGCTTCTGTAATCCGCCCTGGGCTTGATTTGTCTTTAGAAGAATGAAATGTCATCATTTTCTCCCTCTTCTAAAACTGAAGGAAGGATGATTACAGTTAAAGTAGAAAAAACGCCTGCTTGTTTTGGTCCCAAAAGAGGAGTTTTGATAGAAAGCAAAAGAACTTGTAGCATCTCTCCTAATGTTGTTGAAGGACAGGAGAGGATTACTTTTCTCCTATAACAAATCCTGCAGCAATTTTGTGCTTTAGTCCAGGACAATGCTGCTCACTGGGTGGGGACAGAGGGAATAAAGCTGCAGTTTTGGGAAGCCATCCCCTGCAAACAGCTGGGTGAGAAAAGGCCCATCCAGCATGGGAAATGCGAATTGGGAGCGTGGGGAAATTGGGATTTGGTTTCCTGCCCTGCCTCACACAAGCAGGGTAACCTGGAGCATTGTGCTTGCAGGTGGGGCTGTTCCTGTCCTGGAAGTGACCCTGGTTTGATCCTGAAATGGGTAAACTTGGTCATCTCTTGGAAAGGCCCTGTGGAGAAGTTCAACAGTTGTTGATGCCTTTGTAATTTTTAGCTGTAATTTTTAGCAAATAATTTAGACTGTTTAATGTTGAGAACTGAAGTCAAAATCGCTCCTATCTCCCATGAGAACTTGCTAAATGGATGTAGTGGGAAAGGTTACTGCTAAAGCCCCACAATTTCTGCTGTCAGATGACTGCAAAAGATAAATCACATCTATCAATAGCTGAATGTGTGATCCCTGGTTTATCTGTTGGGCAGATCAGTTTTTAAGACCTACATTTCTTGGTCCAGTTAGTCTAGTTTCTGATGACACTGTGCAAGTTAGGGAACAATTTCTGACCAAATGTTCCATGGCTCATAATTTTGGTAGGATTTGGATGAATTTCCCACACTGCCTATCTGCCTTTCTTGTTCAATCCAGAAAAATTTGCTTCTGGCTGCCTCACTTGAGGCCTCAGCTTCTCGTTTGGGAATTATTGTGTAGCCATGGCTCTGAGAGAAGCCTAAGGAATTACTCACTGGATATATTACATGCCATAAAAATACTGAATGAGCTTTTGAGTCAAGTGGGGCTTGGGTGTTTCCAGCACAGGTAGCTAATCCTTGAAAATTTTAGGTTTTTACTTTGTATTTCAATTACTATAGGAAAAAAAACCCCAAACACCCCAGAACAACAACAGGGAAAAGAAACCCAAACCCCAGAAGATCCAAAAAGAGCTCATCTTATCAAGGTGTAGCAGAGATAAATCTGTTGAAATCTGTTTTGCCAATGTTTTATTTGCCACAGTTCCAGGCACGGGGAGGATTCCTGTTCCACGAGTGCTGTCTGCTCTGAGCAGTGAGGTCCCACGGGGACAAAACAACAGTCCTCAAGTGGTGGTGGGCTGAATTTCCTCACTCAAGCTTTTTAAAATTCAAGAATGTGTTAATTCAAGCATCCCCAAGCTTCAGGAGTACCGATTATGCAAGCAGAGAACAGATTTTTTCCCCTCTTTCAACAAATAGCTGAATATTTGCACTGTGGTGAGGCTGAGGAGGCACGAGCTGCGTTCCAAAGGCAAAGCAAGGTGCAGTTCCTGCCCTGACTTGTAGGTGTTTTTCTAATTAAATCCTTTCCTAATGATAAGACTTTTGCATTCACTTTGTTATTTTTGGTTTTCTGATCCCCTTTAATAGAATTAATACAAATTTTTTTTTAAAAATGTGGATCTTTGCAACAATAGCTCAGGGAAGGGGAACCCTCAGTTCTGGCTGAACCCTGAGTGGTACCAGGCAGAGATGCAGGTGATTTAACTGGTCCCAGCAGAGTTCCAGCCTGGCCTTCCTGTAGGGAGAACCATGGACTGCATTTGAACTGCTTGTGCCCCCTGAGCTGGTTTGTCAGTGTGCAGTTCTGTGCTGAGATGTCTCAAGTGATTCACTTGTCAAAAGGCAGAGGATGCTGCTCAAGCCTGAAACATTATCTGCTCAGTAAATACCCTGTGATTCTGCAGGAATGGCTCCATCAGTCCAAACACACCCCTCCAACCCCTAAACTGTGGTGTCCCAGGTTGGTTTGTTTTCCTCTGCTGCCCTGGGTGGTTGGGAGAGTGGTGTGGGGAAAGCCACCAGCCTGTGGTGTCACTCCATCACCCAAAGCCCGTGGTGTCACTCCATCACCCAAAGCCCGTGGTGTCAGTCCCTCACCCAAAGCCCATGGTGTCACTCCATCACCCAAAGCCCATGGTATCCCTCCATCCCCCAAAGCCTGTGGTGTCACTCCATCACCCAAAGCCCGTGGTGTCACTCCATCACCCAAAGCCCATGGTATCCCTCCATCACCCAAAGCCCGTGGTGTCACTCCATCACATTCCAGCAGATCCTGGCACAGCAGCACCACATGCAGCTCGTCCTGCATCTCAGTGAGTTCTCCCAGGCTGAGCAACGCAGCACCTGGACCTTGTGCAATCCCCTGCTAATCCGTGTGTGGAGACATCCGTTGGCTCTGCACACCCTTTGCTGAGCAGCAGGCACGGGCCAGGCATGGGTCCCTTCGTGCTGTCACACAGGAGTCGCCCTGCAGTGACAGCCTGCTGGCTGTGCCATGGAGAGACCCCAATCCGTGATGTCCATTGTTCGTTACCTTCCTAAAGCTCCGTTCTCCATCTTCTACCCCAACCTAAACCAAATTTCATAGGAAAAAACATGAACGAAGGGTGTGTGGGGTCTGAAATGTTTCTTTGAACTTTGCAGACCTGAGAACAAATTGAGGATTCGGCTGATTCTTCCTAACTTGGAATCTCTCCATTGACCCTTGCAAGGAGCTGAAACCAGGTCTCACTGTTATGTTGCCTTGATTTTTATTTCTCTTCCTTCTGGTCAAAATTCATAGTATTTGTCAGTTCCTCTGAAGGGAGTAAAAGTGGTTGCAGAAGGCTAAAGGTGATGGATTTTCTTGAAGTGAAATTTCAGAATCTAATAGAAAATTACACAAAAGAGAAGGGGAGTTTGAGTGTTGGACTTTTTCTCTTTATGGATAATGAATCATAACTAAACAAATATTAAGAGTTACAATCAAGTTGGTTGGGTTACCATGGGTCTAAATAAGTGTAGAGCACTGAGCTTTCAAGTGCACAACATTCAAGGCCTACACAGGATTTTTTTGAGTTGTTCAGGATTTTATGCCTGAACGGATTCTCAGATCTGAAGGAAGAGCCACATCCCCTATTTTCACTGATTTAGAAAATTCTCTGAGTGCTTAAAAACTCTCTGGCTTGAAACAATTGAAATTAGTTTCTTGATGCCGCGGTACAAAACTGAACGATCAGAAAGTGCTTTTTTTCACAAGGTGTTCCAATACAGGTGTGTCATTTTTGTCTTTGTTGGTTTTTTGTTTGTACCATTTCATGGCAATCTGGGATACAAAAATTTAGCAAGTTTTGCAGCGTTTTGGGCACATGGCAGTACTGTGAGGAATCTTTCTGTGCGTAGCCAGGGCTGGGTTTTGTGGGTGGAGGGATCCAGGACTGTTTGGATCAGCAGCTGAAGTGGTCTGGCAGTTCCTGCAGAGGTTAACTTTGAGGTGCATTTGCTGAATGCTGCGAAGGGAGGATTTAAAATCAGATTTTTAATGTTTCTTATTTTCCCCCCAGTCCTGCCTGTGGAATGCGGAGTTTGGTAGCGCACGAGCAAGTTTTGCCTTAGATTTCTTTTCTTTATTTAAAAAAGCCCTCAGTTTAGGAGAGCTTCCTCTCCTATAAGTCCAGCAAGCAGAAACATTTTTTTACAGCATCCTCTGTGAAGCAAATGAACTTTCATAAGCCTGCATGACTGTAGGCTACGCAGAAGGTATATGTACAACCCCGAGAAAGGAATTTGTGAGCGCTGTGGGCAGCTGAGAAGCCTGGTAGACATCGGGCATCATGTAGGATTGTGGCGAAGCAATGGCAGGGCGGTCGGGTTTGACAACTAACAACGTTGTGAGGCTTTGACAGAATAAGAACTTACATGTGGTGTCAATCATTCTCCACATGCCACTTCCGATCTGTCTGGCTGGGGGAGGACATCCGTCCCCAGTGGCGCCTGAAACGCAGCTGCCAATGCACAGCGCCAATGTCACTGCGCTCGGGGTGTGGTGCTGCCCGTGGGAGCATCAGCCAGGCTGACCTGGGGCACAGATGGCTCTGAGGTGTCCTCTCCTCTGAAGGACAATCTCCACAAAGCAGACTGAGGGGAGAGCTGTAGGTGGGAGAGAGGCCAAGCCATGGCTTCGGACATTCTTTCAAGTCGGTGGAGAACAGGAGGGAGCTTGTAGCACTAAGGCCAGGACACCTGGAATGGACTTGAGTTCAGTATTAGTGTTGCTGATTGGGCTCTTCTACCCTGCTTCTAGCTTAGCTCTAAGGGGATGGATGTTTTCTCCTTCTAAGCGTAATTGAATTTTGTCTGTCTTAAGAAGAGGATAAATATATTTTACTTTGGTATTTTTAAGCTGCAGAGGGTGCAGCATGAAAGTCTCAGTATTTTCCTGCTTCCGTTTTCATGTGTTTTTCTATAAATCAGTAGTGGAGCCAGATAGAAACTTCATCTTCCTTTTCAAAAACAGGTATCTCCATGCCTCTTATGGAGCTTGGCTTTTACAGGGGACTTGTGGCTGATGGGCTTTGGTGTTGGAGAAGGTGCAAGGTCTCTCACCACCGAGAGAGCTGATGCTCTCTTGTGATTGAATATTTGTCAGGTGTCCCTGTTGACTTTCTCATGCCTTTGAAGTGTGAGATGGGACTTTGATTGTCTCTCTGAGTTAGCTTAACTTGGTCAGGAGACTGAAATGATGTTGAGGCAGCAAGAGGAGCTCTCATGTGCACCCCATGCATTCCCCAGCCTGGCTTTTATGTGAAATCAGACGGAAAGCAAGCCAGACACACCAGTCAGAGGTGGGCTGGCTGATCTACTCTCATCTTCAGGGACATCTACAGGAACAGGGTAAAGAAGGGTCTGCATGAGCCTGGAATATCCTGCACAGAGGCTGGGAGGGAGCTTTGTTGCTCTGCCCAGAAACCCTGGGTGCCGCTGCGGGAGGGAACAGAGCTCTGTTGCCAAACCTAATCGAGACACCAGGAGAAGCGCAGAGCTGAACTCCTCAGTCTGGGGCTGCTGTGACTGTGTCCCCCCAGCTGCAGTGAGCTGGTTCCTTCATTTGTTCGCACAATTTTCTTCAGTGCCCGAAGTCCCATCCAGAGCGAGCTCCGTGCAGGAGCTGCAGTACCGGAGTTTGTGTCTGCACAGATGTGCCTTGTTTTGATTAAAAGGCAGCACATGGTAGGGAAGGAGGGCTGTTTTTGCAAGTCTGCCTATGCTGTGGTTGTATTTCATCCCCGTTTTAATCTTCTGAGGAGCACACACACCAGTATCCAAATGCCAGTGCAGTCCAGACGAGTTCTTCCCCTCCTGCTCCGCCCGCTGCTGTGGGTGTTGTGTTTATCATGTTTGTGTTGGGGGGCACACAAGCTGTTCTGTGTCTGCTCCGGCTGCCTCTGTCTGAAGTAAAATAGCTCCACCATGGCCCGGGGCAGTGTCTGAGTGCATGGTGGTGACAGCTCTTGGTGGCAAGAGTGACTGTGCGTGTGCACATGGGGCTGGCACAGCGGGACCGCGAGGGAGGCTCCGCTCCCACACCACTCTCAAACAGAGCAAGTGATCAGAGAAATGAGGGAGGAACTCGCAGGTCAGAATTGTAAATAAATTCCACGTGGATTTTGAGTGCTGCGATTTGAGTGCTTTTCATTGCCTGATGCTCTGCTGCCTCTTTGGAAATGTTCTGTTGCAGATTTACGACCCTGTCCTGGGGAGGGGAATAAACGAGACCAGCAGGGTGCCCAGCACCTATAAAACTGTGACAATATTTGATACAACTTTAATGTACTAGGGAAAAGTGGGTGTAACAGTGTAAGGAGGCTCCAAACTGCAAATCTCCAATGCATCCTCAGAGTTTCCTGTTTGTTACTTTACTCTCAGCTATGTGAACAGCAGTAGTAAAAAACATGTGCAAGCTGTGTCATCTTTGTGTGGGGATGGGCACAAGTGCAAATTCACAGCTGTGAAAATCTGCTATTTTGATTCTTTCTGCTTTATTTTGAATGCTTACTGATGTGCCCAGAACCCTACTGCTGCACAGGCAAAGCTCCAAAGAATGATGGGCCTGCCTCCTGTTTTTATTTGGAGTTTTACAAACTGTAATAAAAGAGCACCCAGACAATGCTCTGGGCACTGCAGATGATCTTATTTTAAAAATACACTTGTAAACAAATGGCTTCATCAACCACCTCAGATCAGATCAAATAAAACTTGCTGTATTTATTCTGGTGCTGAGTTAAGAGCCATCTGTTGCTCTCTATTAACAGATTATTTACATACATGCAGATACCAAATGCTCTGGTAACAGGAACTGTCTTTTCTCTAGGAATCCCACAGTGTTTAGCAGCACTTTCCACCCCCCAGGTTCTTACAGGGGAAGGGGAAAAGAGACTCTGTGGTGAGTTAGGAGGACTAAACCCCTGCTTTGCACTGTCTTGTGGACTGGAACAGATTGTATTAAATTTCTGAATCTAATAATCTGATTTTTTGTCTCATTTATAGAACAGTAGCTATGAATTTTAGTAAGAACAGGCATATAAGAGTACAAAAGAGGTACAAATTAAAATCAAGAACCAAAAGCTGTAACTGTGAAATGATCACATCCAAGCTTTTTCTCCACATATGGTGAATCTCGGGGTAAGGGTGATCTGTCTTTTGATTTGATCCCTTCTTTTATATCACTGAGTTCTAAATAGCTGTTTTTTTCAAGTGATGTGATATTGTTAGATCAGAGCTTCAGTGTCAAAAATGACAGTCTATTTTAAAGGAAAAAGTAATAATAAATAGGTTCTTATACTGGAAATGGGTATGGAAACTTCCAAGGAATATGCCTGTCTACCTTTGGCTCAGGATTTCTCTCCAGTTGGCTGATTGGGGAACAGTAACTTCTCAGTGAGTTGCTGGAGAGCCCTTGGGGCTGTTTGGCCAGGAAGAGCAGTGCAGCCTTTTGCTCTCACAGGAAGAGCTGCTGATGGAGCAGAGTTTGGGAATGGAAACCACGGAGTCACCTCTGCTCGTGTTTCCATAAAGGTGGGTTCATCCTGGAGTCAAAATAGATGAAATTGCTTTTAGCATTGGGTAGCCAAGGAAGTCACATCTCTGAGAGTGCCTGTCCCCAGCAGAAGGGGACAATGGCTGAAGTTTTTAGGGTGGACAGGGACAACCACACAGAGGTGCCATGGGCCTGGAGCTCCTGGAGCTGCCCAGCAGCCCAAGGGTTTCAACAATGCCCTTGCTTTGCTTTTGCTTTTTTTTTTTTCTTCTAAAGTGTTTGCAAAATGTAGAAAAATGCAGCAGGTCCAGAAAAACTGGAACTGTTTTGGTGCAATTATTCAGAGCTACCGCTTAGCACAGGCAAACCACAGTAAACCCCTGCCTAGGAAGTGCTGCAAATGCAGCAGTCAAGTAGTAAGGAAAAAGAAAATTGTTGATAACTGCAATCCTCCTTCAGGAGAAACCAGAGCTCAAATGTAAGCCTGATTTATTGTAAGCATGGTTTGAAGTTTCTTTGTGAAAACTGCAGAGAGCCACAGAGAACAGTTCCACAAAGCTCAGGGAAAGCAGAGGAGGTGAGCAAAGGGGGATGCTCCTCCTGGATCATGTCTGGTGTCTGGAAAATTTATAATTGTGCATAATCCATGGCAGAGCGAAGTGTTTGTGTTGTTACAGCAGGTCACAGGGCAATGTAGAAGTGTGTTGCAACAGCTATAGGAACACCAGCAGTGCAATACCCTTGCTCTGAAATGGCCCAAAATTCTGGAATAACAGAGTTTCCAGCTATTCCATCACTTTAGGATTGATGACTTTCCTGGATGTTTTTATCCCAAAAGCATCAGGCCTGATTTTTGAAAAACTGGTCATACCCACGCAAAACGGGTGAAGTTTTTATTGCTTTTGTACAAGAGCCCTTAGACCACGGGAACATCTGCTCCTTGCACCTGTAGGAGGTCAGTCAGTGCTTCCTGCACTCGAGGGACGTTGGCAGCTCAGGGAGACACTTGGGAGACACTTTGTCCTGCAAACTCAAGGCTTCTCGTCTCCTCCACAGCAGGACACAAACTGCCTCCTGTATGCTCCTCTTCCCATGTGCAGCACTGGGGGAACTAATTACAATCCAGGATTTATTGCAGAAAACTCTGTGTGCGTACTCTGTTAGCAACCCTCACAACGTCTTTCAAGGCTCTCCTTAGCAAGGGCAACTGCTGCTGGCATTTTGGCTCTCCTTCAAACCAGTCTTGTCAGCAAGAAAAACCATATGAACTTGGAGATTGAAATCAGTTGCCCCAGGGTACCAGGTCCGGTTTCATTTTAACAATAAAAGAATCTGATGCCTTTTAGCAGGCAGGTAGTTATTGCCTAGATGAAGGAAGAATTGTAATAGTAAATCTAGAATTGCATTCAGATGTGACATCAGCTGATATATAAGTACTGCATGTCTTGCCATATCCACCCACTCTTTCTATATGCAGGGAAATCCGAACCGAGGGAAAAGTCAAATGCTGGGCTGGCTCCCCCAACTCCACAATTATGTGCCAGTGATCCTGAACTTCCTCTCCATTTGCAGGTTAGCTAGAGGGGCCTGAATCCTAATGCTGTGCTCAATTCCATGCACTGTTTACATTAACCTACAAAAGCTTGAGCATGTCTGTGTCTCCAGACGCAGAAGACTCGGGGACACAATAAATGTTTGAAAGTTCCTGGAAAATGACTGTTATGGAAGGGGTCTCCTTTGTAGACTGAGTTGTAATTGTTTTGCACTGATCCCCCATGGCTGAGGTGATCACTGGAGCCAAACATTCAGTTGACTGATTCCTACTAAAATTGGGGATGGGAGGCATTCATCAGTGGGGTGCACACCTCTTGCTATGGCAGAATAAGCCAGCTTTGCCCCAGCAAAGCGAGGAATCCTGGATTAGTTACCACCTGAACCTCTTGTTATGTCAGGTATCCCACAACAGGTGTAATGACTTGGAGTTTTGTCCAGACAGTTCCTTAACATTGTCACCACCACAAAACTTTGCCAGCTCCCAGCAGGGATAAACGAAGGCAAACGTGGTATTGTTCTCCTTGAAGAGAGATGCCCAATTAATTTTTTTACCAAGTACACCGCTGTTCACTGCATCTTATCTCTGAGACTGTGAAAATGAACCTTCCGGAGTGGCTCATAGCTGGTTGCCCTGGCAGGGCTGTTGGTGGTGTGTTAATTGCAGTGCCCAGCAGGACGGGGGCTCTCAGTGGCACCGAGCAGCTGTTGATGGTGGCTGTAATTGCTGCCCCGGCCTATTGATCAAATGGAGCAGGGGGGAAAGCCCTGCTGGGCTTCAACCTAACAGCTCCCCTTATGAATAACCCTCCTGAAGGTGCCACTCATTCTTCTACTCAAATACGGTGGAATTAATCTCACCCATGCGGCTTAATCGGCAAGAAACACGTTTGGCACGTTGTGGGGAAGGAAACTTCTCTCTGCCACCGAGCCCAGGCTGGGCTGTGGCTGCCAAGATAAACAGCCAGATGAAGACATCCTGGGTTTCTGTCACTATCCAGAGCTTAGCATCAGAAAGAAACGGGATTTTTGCTTGTTGGTCGTGTCCCACCTCCAAAATGCGGCGTGTCTTGGTTTGCAGCCGAGCTGAAGCTCAGGGCACGGGTCCCTGCAGTGCTGCCTGTGGGAAAGCTCCCTGCTCTCCTGCTGGGCTCTTTACAGGTGCGTGGTTCTCCCTTCCATGGGCACAAAGGTAAACCAGCAGAGCCTGTGCCCACCAGCAGAGCCTGTGCCCGCCTGCAGTGTCCGTGCGCCGCTGAAGGGGGGGAAAGCTGGGCAGGACAAATAAATTAGGTGCTGTTTCTGGGTTTGCTGTTGGGGGGAAAAGTGGGAAATGTGAATCGCTATAAGTTAAAAACAAAACCCCTGAAAGCGGTTATTTTGATGTAATTAAAATACTTTATGGTATTGTTTCAGCTTCAACTGTTTAAAACTCAAGATTCAGAAAGACGATCTGTTACCAAAAGAAAAAACCATAAAAATTTAAGCCTGGAAATTATAAATGGTACAATTTAATGTGGAAACGATTTCACTGTGGGGAAAAAAATCTGTTCAAGTTCACCAAGAGACTTCATTTTAGAGGCAATCTGCCACTTTGATGAAGTAGTTTTATCAACACATCTCAAAGCAGTTTCACCATCTATCTCTTATCTATGTGGGTTAATTTTTCTTGATGGAATTGCTTTGTCTTTCTTGTGTCTTCAAATTGATAGCAAGCTGATCCTTCACTCAGCCTCCTCCCTTTTGATCTGATGCTACATTTGTCTCAGTCATAGAAAATGTTGCTCAACAGGATATCTGTGCCTTTGACCTTTTCCTGGGATACACAGTCCCATGCAATGCCCCACCACACGTGCCTTAAAGAAGGAGCTTGCAATCATTGCAGATTGAGCAAGGTAGAGCTGGGCTGCTTTAATCTCTGTGCAGCTTTGAGCAATCCAGAGATGACATTATTTCAGTTGCGTGTGTTTGCCTCGCTGTGGTGGGTAGCATCCACTAAAACAATGTCAGGTATGTTCAGTGGAAAACCTTCAAAAGGCAAAATACATTAAAAAAAAAAAAAAACCCCATCATTGTTGTTTTCTCTGATGATAGAAGAAAATAATTTTGCATGCAAATCAATCAATCAATCAATCAATCAATCACTTGGCACTTGTTGATTGAAAAACAAGGTAGTAGGAAGAGGGGGAAATGCCATTATTTTGTTTATTCTTCTAGGAGCTAATTTTCTTTGCCTTTGGGAGCTCTCTTATAAAGAGTACATAAAAGATTTGTTCTGTTTGCTTGGGGATTGGGGAAGATGGAGCCACCAGATCTTCCTGATGTTTGTGCCAGGCTCGTGGAAAGAAAAGCAACTTGCTGGAGTCTTTGTCCACCTCTAAGTTTGCCAGTAATTTCATGTGATCAAAGCCCATAGTTTCTCTGAGCATGATAATGAATACTATAATAGTTCCATCTTTATCAAGTTTTTTAGGTCAAATTATTGTCTCCTCAGTTGACATTAAACTGCTATGCCACAGAGGATCTTCCACTGTGACCCACAGTGCAGAGAACTCTGGACTCAGATGTTTGATATCCAACCAGCCTCGGCAGTTCTGGAGGAATTTTTTCAGAGGTATTTCAAACTTCCCCTCTTGGTACAGTTTCAGCTGGCTGCAGGAAATAATTTAGTATGGGATAGGTAAAAGTACAGGCTGGTAGCACCATGTAATGTACCTGACAGCTTTTTTTCACCTACTCATTTATCACTAAAGGCTAAAGCAAATAGGGATGCAACCTGTAAAGCTGTTGAATAATTTTAGTGAGCTTAACCACATGTTTAGCCTGAGGAAGAAAAAGTAGTTAATTTTATATCTAAATTTTTATTTTTTTTTATCCAAAGCAAAGGACCCTCCTTTTTCCTGAAGGCAATTTCAAGCTGTTATTCAAGAATGAAAATTGATAATTGTTATATCTGTACTCAGTTGATCTTAATTTTAGTGGAGCTCCAGGCTAGCAAATATGAAAATATCATCTTGCTGGCTGATAAACTGGTTAAATGCATTGGTGCAGGATTTTGATGAAGTAGCAATAGTTAATGTTTGTTGCTTAGCAAAGAGCAGTTCTAATCCTGGCTTTGGAGTAAATCCAAATAGGGAGGGAGAAAGGAATCATTCAGCAGCAGCATGAAGTGGTTTTTTTATCTCTGCAGACACACATAAACATTGTTAGACAGCATAAAGTGCTCTCGTAGCAAATTGTTTGCTCTCCCTGCTGCTGAGATGAACCTCCTCGAGCACAAGGAGCTTCCAGTGCCTGCGCCCAGACCTTGTCCTACTCAAACCTGGATCACAGAGCTTCCCAGAGAACAGGCTTTCCACCCCATGTCGATACAATAATTACAGAAATGCGAGCAGTGCAGCAGATGCCTTTGTCTCACCTATGTGAGGGGCAGGAGGCTCTTTGGGAAAGCCCTTAAAGGTGGGTGAGCTGCCCTACAAGCAGGACCTTGACCCAATGCAGTCATGGAAAAACGCCCCATCTCTAAAACCAGGATGGTGACGCATCCCTGCACACCAGGGTTTTGCAAATCACACTGGTAAAAATAGTGTATTCTTTTCACTGGATGGAGTTATAGAAATGCAGGGTTGTGGAACCAGCTTGGATAGCGAGAGTCATCTCAGGCCATGTATTACTTAATTTTTAATTATTGTCTTGTCTTGAGAAATACCTTTCTCTTGCTTTCTCCCTTCCACACTTTCTATGGCCAGAACTGTGTTCCTTGGGACCCCTCCACTATGGGGTTTAGACTGATTAAAGGCAGTGTTGATTTCAGCTTTAGGCATCAAAAAGACACTTTCCTGCTTTTCATTAATTGTCACGTCTGGTGCTTCATTGTGTCCAGTCCTCTGACCTTAAAAGGTACAGCAGCACGTGGATTTTCCCTAGAAAGTGTTATTTGAAACTCAATTAGTACTTTTGTCCTTTTTTCCTCCAAATTGTCTTTCAATACTTCCACCAGAATCAGAGGTGAGACATTCTGCCTCATCACAGGATTAGGAGAATTGGCCAAATGGATGTGGAAAAGTCAGAGTAATATCTCCTGGAACTGGGTGAAGCAGAGTGCTGGATGCTTTGCAGGAGTATTTAACCATAAACGTTATTTCTGCAGTGCATCTGCTCAGGACGTGTGTGCAACTCTGATTCAGTGATAACTTCTGCTAGAAGGGAACTTTTTGTAATGTCACCTGCACTGGGATTTTGGATCAGCTAGAAGTAGGCTGGTTGAAGTCTAAAATCGTCTTCCATTCCACAGGCAATTGAGGTTTTTGGGTGTATACAAGTTTTTGTGGTTTAATAAGACAGGAGAAAGAAGTCAGCAAGTCAGTCTGAGACTATTTCAGCAACTTGAATACTGCTGAATGATGAAAGAAACCAGATATTACAGATTCATTCTGGGGCACGAAAATATTTATGAAGTATGAATTTATTAAAGGCCTTAAAGTACTTAAAACAGCTGCTGTGCATCTTGCAGCCCTGCATGTAGGTTTTATTTGAATATATATAACACTATTCTTACAAAGATCGCAATCAGAGGTGAACCTTGTAGTGCAGGACAGTGTTCCCTGGGATAACAATATTCAGAGAGTAACTAGAGGGATATTAATTTAAAACACGTGCAGTCTACTGTCCCAGCCGAGCCTGCAGGAAGCAAAAGCAGAAAATTAGGGCCATGTCGAGATAAGGTGGTGATAACTTCACGGGGAGGCTGAGGTGCCAGTTCAGCAGTGTGTCACACGGTGATTGTGATGAGGCACGATTATGCAAGCTCCCGAGAGGAGAAATCCTACCTGTGCAGGTGAGAAGATTAAAATAAGGCCCTTAGAGGCAGAGCAATGCAGGCTTCTGTGGATGACTTGGCGATAAAGGAGCCATGTCACACACTGAGAGCAGGAGCTGGGACTTCTCATCATTCAGTCTTCAATCCCATCCTTCCATTCCCTGCTTCTCTTTCTTCTGCAGCTCAGAGAGGCTTTTACTGCCCTCAGTGCTGGTCTCCAACTTGTACAAGGTCATAATTTTAACTGTGAGTTCCCATAAAAACATTAAGGAAACAGAGAAGATCAGTGACTTGCCAAAGGCCAAACAAAGCACCTGAGGTGGAGTCAGGCACAGAACCCAGTTCTCCAGGCTCGTTTGTTTAACTGCTTCTCCTATTTTCCACCACTTTTCTGTTCCCTGTCAGTCCCTCTATTCTTGTTTGAAGCATGGGGGACTTTATAACCCTGTGTTTCTCACAACTGTTTGAAAGCTCTGCAAGAGGGAAACGGTCCTGATTGTTTCTGTTCAAAGATGGGGGCGTTTCTAGACATGTCACATCTGAAAAGTGAATGACTTTTGGCACCTAGTCCTCAGTTTTCTGACATGAGCGACACATGCAAGGAATATCAAATACATGGCTGAAGCCAGACTGTGCCTCTCGAAGCATACCATGCTTTTTTTCTATGCTGAAGGCCCAAAAAGGGAATTTTCTCTGCCTATCTAGACAGGGGAGCCCCTTTTAGGTATTATCTGCTATACAAATATTGGCCTACTCCTTAAAGCCAGTTTCATAGAAAGTTGAAGGCAGTCTAAGAAGGAGAACATATCCTTTTATATGTGCTGGATAAGGTAAATGATATCAAATAAAATGAAGGATTAAAGCATGCTTGAGCTTGAAGCAATAGATATAAAAAGGACAGGAATTATTGTTTACTTACATTTTTCAGCTGGGTGTGTGCAATCAGTTTTGCTAAGGATTTATGTATCACATCAGTTAATTTACAGCCTGTGCCAACTCCCACGGCGAGCACCACACCAGCAGCTCTGCCCTGGGCTGCCCAGCAGCCGTGGGCACTTGCCCAGGCCCCTGCCCACCTGATGCCACCTTCTCCTTATGCTTTTCCACTGGTGAACACTTCCCTCTTCTCACCATTTATTCTGATTACTTAAGCATGGATCACCAGCGGCTTTGTAGTTAAGATCCACCCAGAGATGTTTTCTTCTTTCTTCTTTTTTTCCTCTTTTCCCCCTTTTTTGTTTTAAAATGTTGAGGTTTAGGAGCTTTGTTCTCTGGTTTTCATAGTGTTTCAAAGCATAATAGTGCCAAGATATCTCCGGGAAATAGTGTAGAAAGAGCTGGGGCTTGCACCTTCAGCGAGGAGTAAAATACACATTGCAATGATTTCTGTGATTTACACATTTTGTACTCCACATGGTTAATGAGCACCGTGACACAGTCAAAATCAGTCTGAGTAATATAGCAACAAAATTAATGAAGGAAAAGAATTCAGAGAGTCTTGAGACAAATCAATATAATTATACTTCCCATTAAAAAATTCGAAATTGTTCACCAAAGTTAAAGCATTAGGAGAGCAGTGGAACAGAGATAGTTACACAGTTGGAAATGCATATGTATTTACAACTGTTTAACCACAACTATGTGAGAATTTCTATAAAGAGTTTAAACAAACAGAAAATATTTCAGTCTATACACTCTGCTCTGAAGCGAGCTGGCCCGACAATGGGATTGTTCTCCAGTAATCCATCAAACCCTCACAAAGCATTTCATGTTTCTAATGGCCAGTAAGTAGGAATAACTCCAGCAACTCCAATTTCCCTCTGTTTCATCAATGAAACCAGCAGTTGGGTTTGGCTTTTCAAGTGTTTTGTGTGTGGTAGTTGGAAAGTTTAGGTGAGCTGCTGACGTAGCAGGGATTACATTCAGGTTTCCATGGAGAATTCAGACCTCAGTGCTTTGTTCTTCTGAGCCCTTTTGAATTCCTGCAGCAGCTGTGAGGCAGAGGTTGGGCTGGAGGTGGGATTAAGGGTCTGGTTGGGATGTGGGCAGGGGTCCAGAGGAACTGGGATGGAGAGTGGTGATCTCTGGGAAGGCTTGGCTGGTCTCGGTTTGGGATTGCTTGCTAGTACCTGAAGTGTGGCAGTCTGAGTGCACAGAGGCTGATTGGTGATTATTAAAACAAGAGCTGAGGCTTTTCGGGACATCACAATGCGAAAAGAAACATCCAAAAATCATTTCTCCACTTCATTTCAGCGTTGAGCCTTAAAACAAGGGATTGCTTTAGAAACGCTTTCCGAAGTTTTGAAAAGCATCAGCAGCAGATCTGCATCTCCTCCCAGCTTTGTGCCATGGCTGCAGCAGTGACCAACAGCCTCGGGAGACAGCTTCCTTCCAGGTTCAAACGGAGCAGGATGGGTCTCCTGGCTCCTGGGGAGGGAAGCAGATAGGTAGCAGATGGTTTGGTGACGCTGTGGCCAAATGTGAGGTGTGCTGGGCTCTGCTGTCCCAGTAACTGTGCAGGGACGCCCTGCAGTGCAGGACAGCCAAGGCTGGCTGGAGAGAGGCCACAGGGCTGCTTCTTGATCCATAACTTTTCAGTGGAGAGGTGTAACTACCCTTGCTGCAGCTGGCTTTGCCTTGCCTTGATCTTTCCAGAAAAGCAAACCCAACTGATGGCAGCTGACAAGCGCGTGTAGGCAAACTCCTGGGGGTCATCCAGGGTTTTCTCCATGACTTTTGCAGCTGCCTCAATCCTCCTGCCCTGCACTCAGGGCACATGAGGAGCCTCCAGGAAGAGCAGATGCCCCTGGAGCACTCGGTGGTAGGAGCAACAACATGGAAGCCCAGATGTCAAGGCTCACTTAGAGCATTTATTTTGCTTTGTGTCGCACCCAGTGCTCGTCCTCGTAGCCAGATGAAACTTTACCGGGCATTATGCAGAGGGTTGATCCACAGAAGAGTTCTTTCAGAATGAAAAATCTGTTTGCTGGTGGGGAAAGGGTAACGTAGCAACTCTTGTGTACTTTGGTAAAAAAGCACTGCATAAAAGGTGACTCTCTTTATGTTTCCCTGGGTGATTCAGGCTGGCTGGGTGTGGCAGCCAGGGAAATTTGATCCACCAACTATTTACATAAACCAAAAACTGTTTGTCTAAGCACCAGGAGACAAGGGCTAAGCTGGATGAAGTGCTGTAAAGAATTCTTTTTGCAGAATGATCCCTATTTGCCATCCAAAGTGGCAGGCAGATGCTTATATAGTAGGATATAAATTTTTGAGGAGTAGTTAAAATCTTTTCTCTAACAACATGGTCAAGCTTTGTGTCTTCTACCCCCTTGAGAGCTGAGTGTCTGGATGGAGAAAGAATGGTGGAGGAGTGCCTCCCAAAATTCTGTCTTGAAGCCTTCAAAAAATAGAGAGAACAAATACACTACAAAGCTAAAAAATAAAATTGTTGCAAAAATAATTTCCATTTTGTACGATGTTTACCAGAGCCACTGCAGAAATTTCATAATCACATAATTAACCATTCTGCCTGTCAAGTGGGTCTGGTTTCAGCTAATACTAACCATGTAAAGCTCTAATATGCAAATGGACTGGCAGAAAGGAGTTCAGAATTTAACATTAGGTGCTGATTTCACTAGTGATAAATTGCTTTGATCCATTGAGTCATGCCTTGTTGTCCTTCCAAATGAGTGCAAGCACCTTCTCCTAGAAGTGAGTCACCCCTGGAGATGGGGGCCAGCCTGACCTCGCCGCTGTCCGTGTAGCACTCAAGTGGTTTAACACCCAGGACATGTTTATCCTCATGGTATTATTGTGAGGTCAAGAAGTGCTGTTCTTTCCATTTTACAGCAATGGGGCTGAGGTGTGAACTTCTGAAATGTGTTGAAGCAGCAAAGTCTTGAAATTAGTGGGAGCTGCAACACCTGACAGCTCACGCTCATTTCTATGGGAGATAGATGATTTCCCCAAGATAACTCAGGAAAACTGGAGCAGACAGCAGAGCTAATCCAGCTCTGTGTTCTGGGCAGCAAATTTTCTTGCTCTGATGGAGTGAAATTTTCTGTTACCCTTTGTTATTCTAAAAATCTAATGGGAATGTATTTATGCTGTGGAGTTTTTTCTTTCCTCACACATGAACTTAGTGCATTTGGAGAAGCCAAAGTCCCTGAAACAGGAAAAAGTAAAGCACAGCAGTGTAAGCTTTTGATATTCACCTTGCATTTGAACACCAGCTCCTCCTTGGCACTTTCCTGCCTCGCTGTCCGTGGCGTGTGCGGTTCTGGGTGAGTGGAACAAGGCGAAGGATGACTGCTCCTGCAGTCAAGTCAAGGTTATTTTTAGCAAGGGAGGTTCCTCTTCTGCAAGAGCAGTGAAATGTGCACTTCGGGCCTTCTGCTGTGATTGTGATGATGGATCTTGGGCTACAACCATGAAACAGTTCGTGTCTCTTGGTTGGTGCTTGCCCTCCAGAGGCAAAGCCGAATCTGAAAGTACAGCTTTGCTGTGAGACACTTCTGCTGCCATTAATGTTTTATGATGTTTAAATGCATAAAGGAAATACTTTAAAGGCACAGACAGTTGACAGAGCAGAGGTCCAGATGCAAGAGGACTGATTTGAAAGGCCTGTGTGTTCAATATAGCTGTACATGTCTTCCCACAGGTGAGTCTGGGAAAGGATATAGCACATTTTCCCCAGGACAGCTCCATGCATTTTCTATTCCTGATCAAGATCTATTCATTGGGCAAGTGCTGTTTAATCAAGCAGCAGGAAAAGGGTGTGTGCTGTCTTCAGAAGTACAAAGAAATCTCATTCAAAGACAGTCCCGTTCTTAAAAGGCTGGTGTTTAAATTAGACCTGCCCAGACAGGTCTGGCATGTTTAGTGTGACCCCCTTTTACTGTGGATGTTCCGGTTATAACCATCTTACTGCTTCCAGTTAAAATAAAAACACAACTGCCACAAAAAACATGGAGCAAACCAAGCTCCCCACTGTTGCCAGCCCCTGTTTCACAATAAATTGCTGCTACTGGAAAGCAGCTACAAGCAAACATCTCAGAGAAGTACATAGAGAAGCTTAGAAGACAGTTTGCAAATTAACAAGGGCAGCAGGGGAGAAATGATGTGGTGTTGGTTCATTCCAGTATTTGGGCCCCGTGGGTTTTGATGCCATTTGGACCTAAAGGTATTGAAGGGTCTGTGGCCGCCTTTGTTCCTACAAACCAAGCTGAGTGTGTCCTTCTCTGCTGCATTAGCAGGAGAAGCTGCATGTCATCTTTGATAGTCAGAAGAATGGTGTTCTAGGCTTCTTTCCTCTTCTTGGACCATTGTATCTGCTCTTCCAACGTTACCTATAATGACAATGAGTCATAGAGATCACCAAGGCTCGTTTTAGTAACGTTGCCTTCATATCCTGTAGCTTTATAAAAAAATTATAATGTGCTGCGAGATGTGCAGCTTTTCTGGTGCAAGACCAGATCACCCTGGCCTCTCCTCGAGCCCATATGTTCAGGTTTTTCCCTGTTAAGTCCCTTGGTGTGTTACAGCCTGCCTCTGTCTTCTTCAGTCTGCTGGCAGAGGTGGCAGATGCTCAGCCCAGGTCTGCAGTGAGTCATGTGTGGGGAACGAATGATCCATCTGCAAACTCGATGCGTGTCCGGAGAGGCTCCCTAGGAACCCCTCCCAGGCTGTGCTGCTCGTGGGGATAAGTGCAAGTCCAGCAGTGCCTCATCTCACCAGGTGTTCCCTGCTCCCCTTCAGCCCTGTGCTGCTGGAGGGTCTGCAGAGAGGAGAAAGGTGCTGGAAGTGTGCTGATAACTGGTGGGGTACCCCTTGAGGCAGCCTCAGGCCTCCCTTTCTCCTCGTTAGGTTGATGAAGCCTAGGAAGATGTTATGTACAAAAGCAACTTGTCCCTGCTCACCCAGCACAGGAGTGGAGGTGACTTTTCTTTTGCTTGATGTGAGATGGAGTAGGGCAGAAATACAGGAATCATCCTTAAACTGTGCTTTCCATCCTGAGTTACCACCTCACAGGCAGCTTGGGCCGTTTTCCAGGATCCATTACAAATAACTTTAGACACAAACAGGCAAGAGGGTGACTTGTTGCAGGCAAGAGAAATCGTGAATGCTCCAAAATAGCAATCTCACAGGCAGGAAGGAGCAGGTGCTGCAGTATTGATCAAGGAATGAGGGAGGTTTTGCCCAGCTGCTGAAGGGAATGAACACTGGTAAGATAAGCAGGGTGATAAGGGTTCAACCATCACCCTTTCCTATGGATAAAAAAGACACAGGCTCCTGTGCCTGTGAGGTACTGCAGGTGCCAGTGAAATCCTATATTTATCAAAGAGGATCTGCCACCACATCTGGAGATTTCAATACAGATCCATGGCAAAGGAGAGGAGCTCCAAGATTTGTCCTCCCTTCCTTACGTGAACTCGGTGTTGAAATGTTCCATCAAGTGTAGAAACGGCTGCCTGGTGGTTAGATTTTTGCAGATTGCCCTGCTGCAGACGCAGTGTCTGATCCCCCACCCCATTGCTGGGGAAGGTCTGTGTCATCATCTTTCCTTTGTGCCTATTCCTGCCCGGTTTGGGAGGCAGAAAGGAGGTGGGAGCTCTGTGGGATCCCGGAGAGCTGCAGCTCTCTGGAGCCGTGTTGCTTTCAGAAGAAAGGTCCAAAGGAGCCATTTAGGAAGAATTGCTTAGTCTGTAGCAATTTGGAGATTTACCACTATAGCTCCTTCCTTATAATCCTCTTTAAAAGCTGGAGTTGAAGTAGCTCAGGTCTACTTAAGGCAGTTTCTGTGGCTATTGTAGCTTTCTTAAAATTGCGTGTGATACTTTGGTGAACATAAAATGTAATGTGAAAATCACCCCCTTCAGTCTGACGTTCTCAGGTAGCAAAGGCTTCTATTGTAAATGTGAATTTGCACATTTACACACAGGACCCTGTTGNTTTTTTACTGGATTTGACAAAATTTGATGCACGGTTGTATTTCTTCACCCAAGCTGAGTTCAGTGTAGGGGTCTCACATCATCTCTCAATCAGATCAGTCCTCTGAAGGCTCAGAGATCAAAGCTGAGTCCAAGAACTAAGTTACACCTCGGTAAAATTCTTTTTTCCTTAATTTGTTTTTTTATCTTAATTTTTTTTTTTGTATTTGTCCATCTTTTACAGCTTGTAAAATATGCACAGTGATTGCAGTTTTTCCATACCACGGCTGGGGTGGGGATGTTTGCTAAGCAAGAGTCCCAGGTGCTAAAAATGCTGGAATACTTTCTTGTTCCAACATCTGAGGCACTTGCCTGCCTGTTTCCGCTCCTGTGTAGCTGTCAGCAGTGCAGTTTATCAGGCTTCCAAGGAAATTCTCTTGTCAGAGTGGGAAAAGACCCAATTGTACCTGTGTAGGGAATCTCAGAAATTGCATAAATGCATCCAAATGTTGTCTTGAGACTCTGGGGCATTGCGAAGCATGAAAGAATTACTTCATATCATGGAACAGTGAACTGATTCTGTTTTGCCTAAAAATGTGTTTGGAATATTTCTGATGCTAAGGCTTGCTCATTTCTTAGGGAGCTGTAGAACAGATACATTTACAAGTATGAGTAATGGGAAACAGAAAATTTCTGCACAATGCAGACGATCCTTTCATGTTACATCATTCAAAGCAGGGCATTCACATGGGGATATATTCAGGCAAAACTCCACAGCCAGAAGACCAGGCTCCCCTGCTTGGCTGGGCTTTTAATGTAGGAAACTTTTGGTTAAGATTTGCGGGTATCTTTCACACAATGCATCAAAGAGCTGAAAAGTTGAGGATAATCATTCCCACACATGGATCTACGTGCGCTGCAGTGCGAGCCCTTCTGCGCTTCCTGCACTTCAAACGTTATCCCTACATTTGCTTTTGGAGGTCCCCAGCAGCACAGACAGCTCCAGAGACACTTCTGAGATTACTGAGCTATCAGTCCAGTGAAAAACAGTAGTATTTTAAAAACTGAAGAAGTAAACGTAGTACAGAAGTGTGTTAAGAACTACATTTATTTCCTATGGATAAATTTCTTCATAAGGCAGAAGTCAAAATTTGCTCTTAGAATACACAAAGCAAGGGGAATCAGTGGGAATAGCCTGCTTTGCTGCCGGTGTTGGAATGGCTAACGTGTCATGAAGAGCAGTTCAGACTTTATATTATGATAAATGTTGTGGTGGAGGTGAAGGGAAGAAAAAAATACAGATTTCATACTTTTTTTTAACAATTGTGTGCTGTTTCCAATAAGGTGTCTAGTTCTGAAATGTTAACGAGTCTTCGGATTCCACAGTGAGATCCCAAATCCCTTGGAGTCAGGAACTTGAGTTTTCAGAGAACATGCAGCACCTTGTGAATATACAGAAATCTGGCAGCATAAATGAATGTGTAAATGCACACAGGGCTGGGAGTCAGTCATGCAAACACCGAGCTGCAGACCCGGCCTGTGCACGATGTGTGGGCTGAGGCAAACGTGACACAGCCCTGTGCCTATCTCTGCCCTGGCTGCTGGCAGGGTGTCTCCATCCTGACACGCAACAATCCTCGCATTCCTGTCCAACCTGAAGCCAGGGTGAATTTAATTAGGAAAACTTGATGCTAAACTGTCCCACCTCAGCACAGGCCTGCTGAGAGTGAGCTGAGCCAGGCCAGGCGCTGGGCAGAGCGCAGAAGTTTGTGGGGGAGTGTGTTTGGACAAAATCCTGTCTTTGTCCTCTTCCCCTTGGAGAATGAAAGGTTGAGTAGTGAGAGAGGATTTTTGGTGGCTGTTTAGAGACAGACTGACCCACCAGAGCCTCACAGAGGTCAGGCCAGGGCCCCCCCGTGAGTGCCAAGCGAGGAGCCGGCCATGCCAACCAGATGCCACTGCTGGCAGTGCTGAGGAGAAAAAGCATCCAGGCTCTTGGCACTTGACTGTTGCATCTGCCAAGCTTTTCCCCCATAAATGGCCCCGTGTGGCACTCCAGAGAGGGGGCTGTGCTGAAGGGAAGGGGCCGAGGGGAGTGAGTTCCATGGGGAATGAGCTCCATGCACCAGGAGGAGGAGCCTGCCTGATGTGCCTGAAACTGCCCTTGCTCACTGGGCTCTCTTTCCAACCCCTCTAGAGTTCAGGGGCTCCTGGTTTGACACTCCTCTTGGTTGAGTTTTTAAAAGCATAATTGTTTGGAGAGATGAAGCAGTGATATGATTTTGATGTGCTCAGTGCTGTGCTGACACCTGGGCCCCAGCTCGGTGCAGCGCTGCAGCCATCTGGGGCAGGCAGTCCTTACTGCCAATACTGCCTGACCCGGCTGCCCAGCCTGGTACAGGGGTTGAGAGCTCTGCCAATCTGCTTGGCAAACCATTTCTTAGCAAAGAAATGACATTTAGGGGGTTTTTTAGAGGTGGTGATCTTTTCCAAGGCAAGAGAAAAAAAGAATTCAGCTACATTTTCTCTACAAACTTGACCTGCACACACCTAATCCCAATTACAATATTGCCAGGCCTGAATTTCACACGTTTAGTTATGAACAAACACTCCTTTGCAATGCCAGGAGTTACCTGAATTTTGAGCACTTAATATGAACTATCAAGAGGCTGTGTGTATTATTTTGGGTTTTCCATGTTGGCCCAAAGCTGTATCACAGTGTTGCCTTTGGCCAGGATTGACATCTGCACTCAATGTTTAAAATAAAGATGCTTGCCCAGGCCTTCAAGGATAAGTCTGGTGCAGAGGTGGTGGCTACCTGACACTTCCCTTGTACTTCAGTCGATGTTTGCTGTATTTACTTCAACATTTCACACTCGGGGAGCTGCTGCTGGGGAGAAGAGGTTGCCAAGTTTCGTGGGGTGGTCACATGCTGGAGGGAAGGGAAGGAGCACTTCTGCTGTGAAACCAGGCTGAGATGGGATTGTTCAGCCTGGAGAAGAAAAGGGAGACCTTATAGCAGCTTCCAGGACCTAGAGGGGCCACGAGAGAGATGGGGAGGGACTTTTGACAAGGGCATGTAATGACAGGACAAGGGGAAATGGCCTTGAGCTGCCAGAGGGCAGGGATAGATGGGATATTGGGAAGGAATTCCTCTCTGGGAGGGTGGGGAGTCCCTGGCACAGGGTACCCAGAGCAGCTGCGGCTGCCCCTGGATCCCTGGCAGTGCCCAAGGCCAGGTTGGACGGGGTTTGGAGCACCCTGGGACAGTGGGAGGTGTCCCTGCCCATGGCAGGGGTGGCACTGGATGATCTTGAAATTCCCCTCTGACCCAAAACATTCCACGGTTCTGTGACTTGCAGTCAGACTTGGTATTTTCAGACATATAGAGACACCTCAGGGCACCACAGATTGCTTCCTTTTACCCCCTCTTGACAAAAGTTTTATGATTAAAAATATGTGGAACATAAGTCTGGTTTTTCTGAAAACTTATTGGAAGAATCTAATTGAAGAAACGGGATGCCAAAACTTTAACAAAGGCTTTTTTTTCTTCCCCCATCTGTTTAATCAGGTGTCTTGGTATAGAAGGTCTTTTAACAAAAGGTTGTGCAGATGGTAGGGAAAACATTGAACTGTTTGACTAAAAACCATTTCCTCTCTCAAAGAGGGAGTGCTTTCACAGATCTCATTAGTTCAACTGTTACAACTTCCAGGAGTTGCCACAGGGTACAAAATGCCTGGATTCGGTGGCACAAATTCATAAGCAAGAAAAAAATCACTGACAGAAGAAATAAGTGAATGCTTAGATAGCTTTAATTTTGGCATACACATCCAAAGGAATTACCCGCTTCCTCATTTGTTCTATAAATATGATGCATTCCTTTATTTTCCACACCACAATAACTCCACTATCGCTCTGCCACCTCTGTCGTGCGGGCTGGGTGTTAATTGTGGCTGGTGCAGCAATGCATGGAGCCAGTGCTGGTTCCCAGGGCCCCGAACTGCTGCCTGCTGAGGGCTCCTCTCGTTCCCCCGTTATTCTGCTGCGGTGGGATCAGCTCCGTGCCGGTGCTGCGCAGGCAGAAAGGCAGTCTGGAGGAGCCTGCAGTCTCAGACAGCCTGTGTGCCTTACTCCAAACTGTGAGCTCTGTCTGATTCTGCTGGGTGAGTCACGGTTTTGTTTTGCCATGTTCAGATGACACCTCCTCCTCTCAGTGAAAACATGCTGGAATAGCCTGGCAGCACGACCAAACAACAAAAGAGTGCTGCTGATGGCTGACAGCTCTGACAGGTGCGTTTTCAACTGGAGTCAGTTTTGCCATCATGCACAGAAAGGAGCTGGAAAAATGAGTAGATTTTTGAGATGTAGTTTTGTAACTCTGCCAAACGTCGTTTCCTTAAGAGCCCCAAACGTTGCGATCTTCCAACCCAAGCAGGGTTTTTCAGATGCAGATTTGTTTGTTTTGTGAGGGCACTTAAATATTTCATTCTTTAGCGGAGTTAGCAGGGAATTTGGTGTGGCTGCTGGGGGAAGATTTGCCTGTTCTGGTTTGAGGCGAGCAGGACTCTGGGGTTCTTCGGCGCTCCAAGCACGCTTCTGTTCCGGCCCTGTAATTTTTCATCACAAATTGCCTTGACTGGTTCAGTGATTTTTGTCATTGTACAGGTCACTAACGTTCAGTCACAGTCTGAAGCAGAATTCTTGTGTTAGTCTTTTGCAGACTTTGGGTTCATCGTGTTTGTGCTTCGGGAGGAAAAGAGGAACTGAAAGCTCTGCTAAAAGCAAATACCTTAGATGCCGCTTGTTTTAGTTTTTTTTCCTTGTGCCATAATCTCTCCTTATAAAGGTGACCACATGAGAGAAATATAGAAATTCCAAATTCTGTTTTACCTGTAATCTATATTCAGCTGTCTGGAAAAATCTGTTTTTTAAGGAAAACTTACAGGAACTTTAAGATCATAAGGTCGCTTGACTTGAGACTCAGGTGAACCAACAAGAGACCATCTTTAAACAAATGTGGTAAAACAAATGGAATAAAATAGATTTTGTGTGTTTCTGGTTTAATTCTGAGTTATTGGGTGAATTTAGGACAAGCAGTGACTACAGAAGGGTCTGTCTTCAATTCCTCATGTGCTGAGAAAACATTAAAACATTTTTGGTAGAAAAAGTATCATGTTAGTTTGAAAATGGTTTGATAGATTGATAACTTCTGTTCTTCTCTAACCAGATATAAGTCTTAGGATCCATAAACTTGGGTCTTCAAAAGACCCTCAAATTTCTAATATTGGTAACTTTCAATTAAGAGAGTAAATTAACAGCATTAGCAGCAATATGAATCTCTGGTTGTCATTTTAGGGTGATCATTTCAAGCACGCTCCCCTCTTCCTTGGAAGATACAGCCCTCCCCTTCTGGGTGTGAAATGATAGAATTTTACATGTATAAAATTAATTAATTTTTTTTTACCCCTAAGTGTGAATATCTTCTCAGCATGCAAACTAGTCAGCTAAATTAAGGTAGGGACCGTAGCATTTTTGTTTGGAAAATTACATTGAGTTCTTTATAACACTGGCTCCGTGTTTAAAGAAGTCTCAGTGTATATTTTTACATGCACAATTCCCAGCTGCAGACAGGCCTAACTAGCGTTTGGGCTTGACTTTCTTCTTGAAAAAAAATCTGACTCTCAAATGCATTCTTTTCCTGTGAGGCTTAGGAATATTGATTCAATTTCTTTTTTTTCTAGTGACTTATGTGTCAGACCACCCTTCGTTTCTAGTACTGAAGTGAAGTGACAGTCTGTGGATGGCTGTGGAATAAGTGATGTCTTGGTCCCGGCCCAACACAGATTTCAGGCGCAGCACTTCTGCCTCCCTTGCCAGCCTCTGAGGCTAAAAGTCTGCCTCTGTCCCAGTATCTCATCTGCTTTCTCACTTGGACTCGAAAAAAAGGGTCAGGCCTTGACTTTACAGGTCAGTGCAGTGAGTGGCAACAAGCTCCACTGAGGAGGGGAGAGAATAAACCCTTCAAATTTGTGTGTTCGGGTCAAAGCCAGGCAGGACACGAGGTGTGTCCTCTGCTCTTCCAGCACAGGGTGGGTTTCTCTCCCTGCTCTCCACACTGTGAGGTGCTTTTGCTCCCAAATTCTGCAGCACAGCCAATTCCCAGTGACTTGTCCAACCATCCATTGCCCGAGAGCCTTCCCCAGGGAGCTGCAGTGTCCGTGTGACAAGGGGCTGCACAGAGGGATCTGGGAGCAGAGAACTTTCCTGTCTAATGAAATGTGTTATTTTAAGGCCTAGACATCACTTTCATCAATTGCTTTAGGAAAGTTCTGTGTTGCTGTTTTATCTTTATTTCCATTTGCTTAAAATTCTCCTACCTGGAGCTCTGAACACATATGTACCTGTATATATATTCAATATATATTTATATACACACACACACTTACTATGTCAACACACAAAACTCTCTTTTCTGTATTTTAAACTCTGCCAAAAAAAGCAGTTTAAAACTGAACACAGACAAATTCTTCATCTGAGCCCAGAAGCGACTGCAGACTCTGTGATTACACCTCTCATTCTGCTCAGTAAAATGAGGCACAGCTTGGCTGAAGACGTGCTGAAGGTCCTAAACAAGTCTGGCAGCGCTGAGAATCCCGTGGAGGTGTTTTGCTTCTCGGTACATTCATGTGACAAACTGTTGGCTGTGGAGCTTTAAGCTGAGGTGGATGATCACAAAGAGACAAGGAACGCTAAGGGAACAAACCCAGCATTTTAAAGAGTGCTGTGCAAAGGTGTATCACAAAAAAAAACAGTTTGAGAAAGGATATGGTGTTTCTGATAGTTCTCTGGTGAGCAGTTCAGAAACCTCTAGTATTTCCTTCAAAATTGGGTTTATCATCTGATAAACATGGAATTGAACAGAGAAAAAATGTGAGATAAGTGGGGAGAAAAAGATCAAATGTTGCCTGAGATGTAAGGAAATGGCTAAAATGGCGTAGAGCGTTGCCATATTCTTCTAGTTTGAATATTATACCTCCCAAAAATAAAAGGAGAGGGAAGCAGGCGTGAAAAGCACCATGTGATGATTGTCCTGTCCTGTCGGGCAACTAATGGAGACTCAGCTGTTTGCTGCTATCTAGCCCTGGGATTAGAGAACAAACATGTCTGGGATTTAGCATAAGCAGTGAAGGGCTGGTTCCCAAGCTCGGGGGTGGGAGTGCAGCTCCTTGCTCTGGGTTGTTACCTGTGAGTAGGGAACGGGGTAAATTGTCCCTGTCCTGTCCCCTTGGGTACAGCACTGGGAACCACAGCAGGGGGTGGAGGGGACACTCAAAAAATCCAACCTGCTCCCTAAAATACTGCAGGAAAAACCACTAAATATTAGCTCCGTGTAGTTATTTATCTGCTGGTTGGGCACCGGGGTTCTCAGCACAGTTTCACACTGGGATGCTGTTCCAAGGAGATCTTTGCAATGTCACTGTTCAGTGGGGAGAACTGATCTAAGTGGTTTGTCCCCCAAGGAAGCTGCACCTTTCCCTAAGTGCTGTGTTAGAAGGTGCTTTCACAACAAAGGTAAAACAGGATTGTGCTGCCTGTTTGGGGTACAAAAACCCCACAATCCCCTTTTTAGTTAATCCTAGAGCAGAATGAGTCTAGTGGGAAAATGAGTTACTAGAGGGTTTTCCCTAAAATATAAGAGGAACTTGAGCAAGGAAAATTCACTTAACGTATCAAGGAAAGTGGGGAAGTGAAGAATACCAGGAGTTATGTTTGTCATGTTACTGTGGAGCCAATTTCGATCCCACCATGGTCAGATACCAGAAACCTGAACTGTCTTCACTTCCCCTGAGTTAATTTATGTTTTGGTGGAGTTCAAGGAGGACTTGTAGGACAAGCAAAGCAGCTCTCTGTGAAGCTTATGAAAACTTGTGATGGATTTTGTAACATCCACACACTGGATCCAAATCTCAGACATCCCATCAATTATAAATTTTTGCAGTGAAGGCAGCCTGCAGTGACCTGCTGGTGACTAGCACAGGGGCAAGATGTTCCAGGAATTACTTAGCCACGGATGAAGTTTGGAAAAGGAATTGGATGCATGAGCAGGCTTTCTTCTTAGTAAAGTTTCTAAATCCGGAAATTCTGAGGAAATCAAAAATCTGCATGAATATAGGTTTGGCAGATAATTTATCCTCCAAAATAAGGGAAGGAGTGATGAATACTGAAGTGTTTTCTTTTTTAAATTAGAGTTATTGATTTTCATTCCAGAATGATGGTTTTCTTTGTTAAGTAATTGCCATAATTCAAAGAAATATTTCCTTTCGAGTAAAAAAATAATGTTTCTCTGTGAATCAATTATAAAGCCTGTGTGTGTACAAATTTTTCTTTCACTAAGCACAAATTGCAATAATTAGAGAACTTGTTCAGGAGGCTGTGATTCACATATAACAGAAGGTCTTAAAAGTAGCAATGTTTTGCCTTTTTGCATATGTTTATTCTTGCTATTTAGAACCTGGCAATAGGAGAATAAATACATTTTCTGGGAAAAGTGAAAATTGCTTATGAGAAAACAATGGAGATTTCTTTTTTCTTTTTTTGTGTCCATTGGGCAATTATGCAGATTTTCTTCTACCTCTTGTTTGCTTTCTTGCCCCAAATATCTACAGAATGAGTAAACTGTAGGAATTTTCTTTTCCTCTTATGCAAATTACATGTGAGCACATAATTACCTGTTACAGTAATTGCTTGGTTCCTACACAGAGGTAGCAACTCTATGCAAATAAAGCACACAAATACCTGAATATTTTGGAATTTGTTTCATGTGCATGAAAATATGCGTCACAGTTTCTGTGTAAAGATGATCATCTCGTTTCTAGTGAAATGCAAACGAGTTCTGAGCAGCATATCTGAAGATCTAAATTCAATTAGACTCGTGTAATGATCTGTCAAGAGCGTATTACATGCAAGGTTTTCTAGATATCAAACCCTTTCTATCTTGTATCAAACACTTGAACAAAATAATTGTGAATTAGGAGTATTAAGTAGAGTCTGCCTCAGGATCGTGAGATTTCCTCTCAAGGATGCTCCCACAGATCTCACAAAAGAACAGAGTGTTTATCATCCCAATCCCAATGATTCCTTCCCCACATAAGGATTAGACAAGGACAGGCTTAAAATTCACCTTTGGCAAAAGTCAGTGCTTGGATTGGGTTCTCTTGATCTGGGTAATTCCATGTACTCTGTAAGGAAAATTTGCCTTTTGCTGTATTTCTTGAAGTCTCCCTAAATCTTCTCACCTCTTTCACCCCAGACAGTTGCAAATTTTCATATATTTCATGGTGTTTTGTCTAGGTTAAATAAGACAGAGGCCTCAGCCTGACCGGTGCCGTTGGAAGTGGTGGATGCTTGGGATTGTTCCCTCTTCCCTGAAAGCACTGAAGCCTCCCCAGGATGGCTCCAGTATGGAGGGATTCCACACGGCTGATTCAGTCTAGATTGTTTATCTTTTGGACACCACTAACCACAAATCATCTGGTCTTCTGCGACCATTAATTAATAGACTCCATTAGTGAGCAGCCAGTTACAGGATGATTGTTTTTCCCTTCCACCTTGTGTCTTTGGCTCTTTGCATCCGTGCTTTCCTTTTGTCCACAAGGGCAGGTGATGCAGCCAGCCCGGATCCTACATGGGACTGACCCCACTGCTGCTGTGGCCTCACCTGTCCTCACTTCTGTGGTGCTTTTGATGTCGTCGCTCAGCCCCTACTTCCTAAAATCTTTGCATTTTTGCTTTCCGTGCCTTCGCTCTCACGAGCGTTGCATTGCTCACCCTGCCTGTGTTTCCTTGTAGATGTCTCCAGTTACCTCTGAAAGTCACCTGCTCTGTGATGAAAAAAAAAAAGAATGAAGGCATTGGTTTTATTTTTCAATTTTTTACTCTGTGAAGGGGTTGGTATTGAACATTGAAATGAAAAGGTAGCAAGAAGTCTTCTGCAAAGACAGTATCTTACGTCTTATGAAAGGATGGAAAAAATCCTTTCATTTAGATGAAAAGATAAACAGATTTTTAGATGTAGTGAATTCTGTGCTTTCAGCCATTCATTTCAGTAGCTGGATAGCTGAATTTGTGGCAAGCTGGCCCAACACGTCCTGGGAATTTACGGGAACGATGCAGAGCGGGGGCAATGCAGGTGAAGGAGGAGGTTCTCGCAGGCTCCCAGTGCAAACTGGTCCAACGGGAGGCAGGGATGCTTTTAAAGCAGCCTGTTTCTGGGAGGAGCAGTCCCCTGAAGCACCTGTGCTCAGCAGTGCCTTTGAAGAACGCTTTGCAATCTGTGGGCACAGTCTCACTCCTGCTCAAACTGCAGGCTACACCGAGGCCCGAGATCGGTGGTGTGGCAGCAGCCTTTAAAAGAAGTGATTTATAAACGCAAACTGTAGCTAAATTTTGCAGGGAACTGGATCTGCAGACATCAATGGCACGGTTAGAAACACCGTGGGGAGTACATGCATAAAGCTTCTTTTAATTCTGGGCTTTTCAAGCATTTAATAGCTTGACAGCAACATTTTAATAACAGCCGACTAGGCCCAGTTTTGGCATTCACCGCACACGGAAACAGCTCCTGGAACTTGTCCATGGAACAGCGAATTCCATTTCTGCAGGCTAGAGCTCATGTGGAGATAGAGCCGAGATAGAGCACTTGGAATTCAGGACACTTTTCCATCCTGGGTGCTTGGGAACGTTACATGTTCGTGTACCAAAGCCTTGGCACCCTGCAGCAGGGGGCTGTGCTCAGTGAATCTCTCAGCACACGTTTTCCTCCTGAGCTGCCTTCCCCGAGCAGTGCTGAAGGAGGTCGTCGTGCAGCAATGAAGTTTTGTGGTTGTGGAATTTTGTGGCGTGCTCCGAGCCCCCGTCAGTGACGAGGCAGAATGGGGGCCACGTCTGGAGACCCTTTGGAAAGGCTCCTGAATGCCAGGGCTCCTGTCAGTAGTTACTGCCTTGAAAAAAAGAAAAGGGTTTGACCCTTCTGAACCTTGGTTTTAACCTTAGGAAGGGAAAGTGCTTTAAGAAGAAGAAAAAAGGCATTTTAAACTCAATTGAGTTTCAAAGGACTCAGAAAATCTTATTTCCTGATAGTACCATATCTTTGATTCTCTCTTTTGCTGCATCTTGTACAGTGCTTATAACTCTGAAGGAAAAATGTAAATATGCTTGTAGTTATTCAAACTGGTGCTGATTGCTACAGGAACAGTATGTACCAATAAACAGTTTATCTAAAGAAAATTAAAATTAAGAATATTTAGACTATTAAAATGGAACTGCTGCTTCAGCTTTTGCATGCAAGAAGACTTCAGTCTTCCCTCAGAGTCTAGATGCAGGCTTAGACCAAAACAATTATCTGTATGGTGCTTTTCTGCTTGAGTTGTTCCTTGGTTTCTCTTTGTGGGATGTTGCTTCTCTGAAAGGAGGAAACGGAGTTTAAAACAGGTATTTCTAGTGAAAGAAATTTCCAGGGCTTTTTTGCTTTTATAAATTCCAAATCTTGATCAAATTTGGTATTTCTATATCCTTTCCCAAAAGGTCAAAAAAGACTCTGCGTGCTAGCAAACGCTGCAGTGGGAATGAGATTGGCAAGGTGTTTGTCAGGGCTGTGTGTTTTTACGTTTGAAGGTGTAAGAGAAATAAACTACTTTGATTCATCACGTTTGCATCTCACCACGGCAGCAATTGCTCACCACCCGCCCAAGTGTATCCCCTGACCTCGTTAAATATTTGTGTGGGCTTTTGCAGGCAAGCGGCCTAAATACAGAAGCAAACTGCAAATGTTGTTTGACCAAATGGTCTTACGTTGGCCGGGCAATTCTGCACACGCAGGCTGCAGCAAACGCTGGGAAATTAATTAATGTACCAGTGGTTGAGCTGCTAATGTGGAGCAACGCAGGCAAGCGGGGATAGCCGAACACACAGGGCGTCAAGCACCTCAGGTTTGGTCTGACCTGCGCCAGGAGAGTGGTGTATACTTTAAATTTTGCTCTGTGGAGGTTTCTCCTTCTCTTGGCTGGTTTCCTGCTGTGTCTGAGCCCTGGTCGCAGCTCATGTGTTTGCCAGGGCTGTTCTGGCTCGGGGCTGGCGCAGCTGCCGCGGGCACCGCTGCAGCCTGGCAGCGAATTCCCAGGCACCTCCTCACCAGGGTTAGCCACCTCTTCATCTGAAAAATAAAAATCAGGAAGAGCAGTTGGAGATGGAGATCTGCACTGTCCCTTTAACCCTGTGGTGCTTCTTTAAGCAAGTAAAGCAAATTGTTTGAGGAACATAAAAAATTGTGGATATGGTGAATAATTGTGCGAGAAAATGGCAGCGTGGAAGGGGAGGTTCCTTTAATTGGGTTAGAGGTTTTTGAGCTTAATTTTTAAGAGAGATATTCCCCGACCCTGGGTTCCTCTATTAATGAAGAGTAGAGGTCAAGGTCCCTCTGGATTCCTGTGCAAGTAATCAAACACAGTATTTTTGATAGGAAAAAATGTCAAAGCTGCAGTCATTTATGCATATGCTTGTTTTTAAGCATGTGAATGATCCCATTGCCATCAAATTTAAGTCTCCTTTGCAGGTGCCTTACTGGATTTAGATTTGCATTAGAAACTGGAAACATTCAGGTGTCAAAACCCAGCTTTTTCTGATGTTATTTTGGCCAAAATAAGCCATACAACACAAAATATATTGAAGCCCAAGTGAACTGACCTAAAACTTCTGCAACTCTGGCTTCAAAACCCACGTAAAATGTGGGAGCACCTTTAGCTCAGACGATGTTCTTGCTGTATGTGCTGACTCCTAATACCTGCAATGATTTCAGGATCATTTATGAATTAATTTCCACTGCTCCATGTGCAGGACATCCATTAATGTTAGTGGCAGCTCCTGGCTGGGGTCATTCCCCCTCTGTGCCAGACTGGGCCCTTGGGGTACAGCTCATTACTTTGTTGTCTTCCACTGAGTGGAAGCTGCACAAAAGCATTCAAAATGTGCAAAACATAAGGACTACACTTGAAAAAAGATGGGTTTTTCGTTTCTAGATGATAAAGGAACATTGACATTCTCACAAAAAAACCTTTGCCTTGCACTGGCAACGATCTATTCTAAAATACAGATGGTTTTAAAGGTATTTTTCAACCCTTCTATCTTGATTTCTCTCAGGATTAAGTTGGTACACTGATGATTGCAGTGGTTAGATTAGTGATTTAGGTGACTGGTTTGAGGAGGTTTTAGATGTTTATTACATTTCACTGCTCCTTTTAAGGCACAAAAGCCCCACCTTTCAACGTAAAGATGTTTACTGCAGAAAAATCAGGACCAAAATAAACAGTTAAGATTTGAACAAAACTGATCACTCAACAGCACTTATATCATCCATAGACTTTAATCCCCCTTACCGGGGAATCTTCTCTGAGTTCAGTGGCATTGTTTGTTTTAGTTCCCTAAAAAATGCACATGATGGGAAGAGGTATGTTGATAATGATGTGCTGTGAATAGCATGAAGGCATTCTGTGCACAACGTATCATATCATCCATCATTAACTTTTTCTTCTCCCTCTCTCTCTCGCTAATAGCAGCAAATCAGATATTTAAATGCATTTGTTAGTCCCAGTAAGAGTTATGTGGAGCAGGAAAGAAACAGATTGTGTAGCACAAAATTAGGCGATAAAAGTGCATTTTAAACTGGAGATTTGGTAATGGACACAGAGCAAATGAACTCAGAGAATTAACATTAGAATTTGCACTTTAAATGCTTCCTAATTGGCACCTCTTGGGATCCGTTCTGAACTCACCCAACACGATTTTTTTCTTTTTACTGAAAACAGTCAGTTTGGGCTGACAGCACCTGGGTCATGGTGAATGAGAGATGATGATGTATTTGGCAGCTTTTCTAGTTGAGCACTGACAAGTCTTGTTCTCTAAAGAAAAAAATCAAAACATATCAATCCACATGCTCACTGTACTGAGGAACTTCGTTGTCATATCTTTCAAATTGTTTTAATGTTTCAGCACTGCAGCAGCGAGGGCATAACAGAAGGAGACAACTATATGCAGTTTCACTTTGTTGAAAACAACTACATAAGGAAAGCAGAACATAACTAGCAGAGTCCTGATAAGGTCATGTCAAACAAATTAATAGGAGATGGAAAAGAAAAGCTTAAAAATCATTCTTTTAAGATGATAGTCCTGCTGGATGGAAAACTAGTTGGGCCAGCCCATCCAGTCCTTCTCTTGGCTTCCTGCCTTTTGTGTTCCCAGGATTCTGGGCTGTCTGGAGGGGAGTATTGACTAATCCTTTTCTGGAGTGTTTGTGAGTGTGCTGACCCCATCTGCCACCCAGGCCTCATTAGAGCTGTTCACTGACTGCCATCCAAAAGCCACCTCCTGCCCTCTCTCCCAGACACAGAAAGACAAGGCGAGGTGACGTCAGCCTGGCTTTAGATTATTTCTGAGTGCAGAACTCCTGGCTTTTCAGAGCGTGCACCACTTCCAGTGGCTGTGCAGCTGGAAGCCCTCCTCCCTGTTGGCTGGATTTGTGAGGCATCAAACAGCCTGAGGCTGATTTTTGGTGGTGGTGGTTTGTGCATCACAGTGCCTGGATCACTGCTCAGTTACTGGCCAGCCCTGCAGCCTCAAGTGGGCTCCTGTGGTGCCATCACAGGGTGACCCAAGGCCACAGGCAGAAGAGCAGGGAACGTGCAGGAGGGAATCTCATCCTTCCTTTGCGAGAAGGATTGATTCCAGCCTCAGTATGGGGATAAATGCTGAGACTATGTGAAGATTTTCAGGGGAAGGACCTCTCCTTGCCTTTTGGTCTGCACCAACACAATGGAGAGATGATTTCCAGCCTCACCTGAATGCTACAGACCCAGGCAGTTCCTTTCATTCTAGATTCTGGATGGATCACCGTACAGGAATTCTGTATTTTTCTCACAACAGAACTTTATAATTCTATTTATGAGTACTTAAATTCTTGGTTACAATGAAGAAAAATAGTTTTGAATGCAAATATGTAGTGGGCTTCTTTTACTCTTTCAACACAAGAGGCCAAATCTGCAAAACGTATTCATTAATATGGCTGAGCTTTTTTGAAGAACTTAATTAATTAAAGAATAGGATAAATATATAATATATTCTTTTTTTTTACTATTGCCACTTTCGTTGTGAAGAAATCGAGAGCCAAGGGGAGAAAGAGGATAGAACAGTAAAAGGATATCCTGACAAAAAAGTTGCAACAATAATATCTGTGACCTTGAGTTTGTTCATTCTGCCTTGTGCCATTAAACTGCCCAAGGATCGCTCATTTTAGAAATCAATTATTTTCTGCGTTGAAAATAATCAAGTCAATAGGTTTGTGTTTAAATATAGCCTTGTTTGCTTCCCTGTAACCTGTTGCTTAGTTCTACTGACTAAATGTCCCGAGGCACAGTCTTCTCATCCTTTTGTCAGTGGAATCTACTTAATTATTCACCTTAGAGCAAAGATGTTACAATTATAGCCTTCCCTTTGTGTAAGTAACCAAGCATCTCTTTGACTGTTATGTTAACTGTTTTAGGATTAAAATATCTGCCTATAAATCTGGCCCGTTTATTCATGTGAATTCATGGGGCCGTGTTACTTAGCTGAGAAGTTTGGGTTTGATCTGATAACCACTATTTCACAGATCACATAGATGAATCTAAAATTCAGATTAAAGGAGTGTGGGAAAGAATCTATGCATTTATTTTAGTTGGGTTTTTTTTTTTTTTCCAAGGGATTTCTGTGGGCTTGGGATCTGGCGCTCTCTTTTTCTGCTGTAATGATTTACAGTTATCTCCCTTCTATCCTCAACAAGACGTGTGAAAGGAGCTGCCACTGCAAACCATTCCCAGTCCTGAAACCTTCCTTTAAATTTCTCTGTGTTTCCTAAACCTCTTCCTTCCAGCAAAGAAGGAACCCAGAGTGAATTCCCTGTTGTTTGCAGCAAATGTTTACTGACATATTTACCGTGGTTGATCCCTGCTTGCTCAGGGTGGGAGGGGGCACTGCAGAGACCCTGCTCGCTCACATCTCTAATCAACCCCACTTGAGTAAATCAGTGACAAAATGATGACTGGGTTTCCACTGAAGATTGGGCAGTCAGCGTTTTTGGGTGTGTGACTGCAGGGAAACAAAGTTTTGAAGGTTTTCCTGTAAGAGGCTCATAAGTGTGGCAAAACATCTTAAGCTGGAAACTCTCAAAGCGAGGGGTCTCCAAGCGGCTGCACGTTTTAAATGCCTCATTTTCCCGTTTTAATTGGGACAACCACTTCCCAGGCACTGCTGACTCCAGTTTGGGACCTGCAGGAAATGAGGACTCAGCACCTTGGGAGGACCGGTCCCTGATCAAACAGCGCTGGGCTCATTGAAATCATTCTCTGTGCTCATGACATCATGCCATGCCTTTCAATCCCAAGGTTGTTTTTTGTATTTAGTATAAAGGTCATGTTAGGATTAAAAACAATGAGCAGCTCACAGCGTGTCCAGTGACCCTGTGAGAGAAATGGTAACGCGTTTCACAGTAAAATCTGCATGTGCTCAGCACAGAGCTGCGGCCAGCAAGTGGAATTTTCTAATTACGTAGTCATTTTGAGAAGGAATGTGCTTGTTAGGACCAGGCCAGGTGTGCACTTGTGATGGGAGCTGGGGAGGCTGTGTAATTACACACCTTGCATAATATAAAGTTTACAATAGCAATACAATTGATGCAGCAAGATGTAAATACAGCAAGTTAAAGTGTCTGAAAGGACACCTGTAATCTAGCCTACAGCTAGTGCAATTATGTCTGAAACAGTCTTGCATTATTATTAGTGTGTTAAATTTGCCACTATTCTAAAACAAAAAAAAAAGGATAAATACATCAGAAAATTTCAACAATATATTTTTAATGGGAAATGAAAGTTATTTGAGGAATCTTCCTGTAGTTTCCAGAAGAGAGAAGTCACAGGGAAATCACATTTCTTCAAATATTCTTCAATTCCATAATTATGCAATAGTTTTCAGTAAATTGGTTTTATATCTGTAAAGGACTTGCATAGCGTGTGTCTGTCCAAAAGATCACTAAAACTTTTGCCACATTGCAACAAGTTAAAAATGCCAGAGCAAATTTAAAGAAAGAGAGAGGAGGGGGAAAAGAAAAATATTTCTACATTAGATTATGCTGGGATTATGGCAGTTCCCAAAGTACTTCGTTTGCAGGGTGTAGAGATTTAAGGTGAAAGAGATCAGCAAGATTTCTCCAGTATTAGTGAAAAAGGCTTCTTGGAAAGGTGTGGTTCCCCTCCTAGCACTGCTGGGTGACCCCTGGGAACAGGGCCAGCAAGTCAGAGCCCCGCTGGGTGCTTGGCACCATTCCTGTCCCACGGTGCCCGTGCTCAGCTGGGATGTGATGCCGGAGGGGTCCTGGTCTCACCCCTTCCCTGCAGGGTGCTGGTCCCACCCTGGGCACCAGGGCTGCCAGAGCTCCTCAGACGTGCCCTGCACCAGGGACCTGCGTGAGGAGGGTGACTCAGAGCCAGCACCGCGTCCCAGGGCCGGGCAGAGCCCAGGGAGGTGCTGGGGCCTGGGCAGCTCTCCCTGGCACGGGAGAGGTGCTGCTGGGACAAGCAGAGGGGCTGGGAGTGCCCGGCCGTGCCCGCTGTGCCACGGCCCTGCCCAGGCAGCTCACCCCTGCTCTGGGCCACCCCACACCTAGAAATGACACACCTCGAGTGTGTGCAGGTGTGTGATGCATATACATGAGGGCTCTTTGCATGAGCGGGCAACACCTTGGGAGAGGCTCCCAGGGCAGTGCTGGGATGATTTCTGCGCTCTGTCACTGCGAGCCTTGGGTCCGCACAAGGACCTCCTGTTCAAGCTCTCCTGTTTTACTGTCCCTGCTCTTGCCCTCCTCTCTCCTCACACCAGATTCACGGTGCTGCTCAGTTTGTTTGAGGGTGTGCAGCCCCTACCTGCCCCTCTTCAGCCATAAAACTGGGTGTGCTGATTATAAAAAAGGGAAAAATGAGTCTATTTGTCTGATGGAGGTGGGAGGCTACCGCTCAGTTTCCCTCGTTTATTTGCTGCTGCTTTGTGCACAGTAGAGCAAGCCTCCAGGACAGGAACTCAGACCAAGCAATGCTCACAGCATTATTTCCTTCCCTGGCTGTTTGAACCACCCACCAGCTTTCCATGCCTTGAGGTAGGAAAAGGAGCATTGTGCTGGTGACCGACGCTCCTCCATGGCTGGCAGGTACCGCTGACAACACGAAGGGCTCGTGGAGGGGAAGGCGTGTGCCAGAGGGGTGAAGTAATCCGAATAAAGGCTCTGAGCGTTACAGGCAGCGCTGACAGGTACCAGGTGGTTTGTGCGAGAGAAAAAGGCTGTATCCATGCACAGCACCCTGGGCCTGGAATACGGCGCGGAGAGCAGGTGGGAGCTGGTGCCAGGTGTCTCCTGCTTGCAGGCACAGAGATCTGAGTGACCTGCGTTTATCACTGAGCTGCTCCTTCCCCCAGGCTCCGGTGAGCGATTCAGCAACGGCAGCGGGAAGGGAGGTGAGCAGCAGAGCCGGGCAGGGTGTGATGCCCAGGAGGCTCGGGAAACCCAGGTGCCCTGAGAGACCCGTTAGGGGCATTTCCACTGCTCCAGGAGCTCAGGCTGCCGTGAGCAGGGGATGGGAACTTGGCTGCGCTGTTTGATCATGATCCATATCCAGCAAAGCGGAAAAATGACAAACAAAGGGATCTTTTTGCTCATAATTTAGAAGGAAGTGTAAAATCTGGTGTGACAAGTTTAGTAAAATAAAGGCACAGGAAAGAGCCATTCAGTGCTCACATGCATTCCAGAAAGAGGAGCAGCTCATCTTGGCTCTGACCACTGCCTTGTAAATTTAGGAAAATAGCTATTTTGCAAACAAGTAATTCTTTGAATCTTCCTTATTATCACAGTAAATTAACTCATCTTTCCTCTCTTTCTATTTGAACACAGTTTTTGAATGGAATGTGACTGACATGTAGGCAAATAACCTTCAGGAAAGGGCAAAGATTTGTTGGGAAAGGTGAACGGAGAGAAACATGAGAGAGAAATTAGAACTTTGTAGTGGAAATATGGAAACCTGCATGAGAAGGGAGCTGGCAGGAAGGTGCCTCGCGGAGGGTTTGTGCAAAGCTTTGTGAACAATCCTTGCTCTTTTGACCTGCACTAAACACTTCTCATCAGTGCTCATCGTCGTTTTGGCTTCATTTTACAAAAATGAGATGGAAAATTGAAAATTAAGAATAAGCACCATGTGACCACCACTGGAGGAAGATTGCAGTGGTGATGTGCAAAATGGCAACTTCCCCCCCACCAGCCGAACCCGTGTTAAAGCTGTGGCTGCTTTTTATGGGAACTTCTTTATGTCAGAGTATGGAGAGCAGGGCAAAGACAAATGAATTTCTTGGTTTGTTTTTTTTTTTTTTGGAAAAAGAGTGAAAAGCTCACAAATATTGCTGTATTTGTGGAGAGTATTCCTTGCTGTGAGAACCGAAGACCTTAGTCTGTTAAGTTTTTTAAGAAGGGAGGTGACCTGGCTGCATGTGTAAGTGCCTCCAGGGCAAGGTATGCAATATATGTTTCTAATCTAGTGAAGAAAGACATGGGAAGAACCAGAGACTGGAGGAGAAGCCCGTTAGGTTCACCTTAGAGGTAAAGCATCAAGTAACAGGGCATTGAGCCTTGAGGGGAAAAAAATTATGAAGTGAAATAACAGCTTCTCATCTCGGTCAAGATGTTACTCTAAAAGAAGAGCTTTATTCAAACAGAGATGATTGGATTTCAAACAGATTACAACAGATAAGGGGAAGATCTGCAAATTCAGGGGTGGCCTGATGGCCCAGTGTGGCTCTCTGTGGCTTTCCTAAGTTGGTTATGGTCTTAAATAAATTAGAGACATGTCGGGTTGGAATAGCAGAGCTCTGACTCTCTTCCTTTGCCCACTCTGACTCAAACAATCCCTGTTAGGATATCTCTGTTTTGAGGGTGGGCAGAGACTCCTGGGCCTTTAGTTTACCCAACCTGTCACGCTGTATTTTACACTCTCCTGTATATTGTAAGAAATCTAAACCTTACAGTTGTGGCCGGATTCCAGTCCCTTTACATCACTTTAGGTGGATAATTTGTTCCACTGTGTTTTTCTTTCTTCTCAGCTGTATTTCCCCTTTGAAGCCTCCAGCTACTGGATTGGGGAGGTATATTACAGTCTGTCTTAGGCCTGAATTGTGCCTCTTGTTTCAATTTTTGGAACTCACATAATGGATTCATCCCAGGACTGCTTGCATTCAGGGGATTAAATAACTGGGCCCCCTTTCCACAGAAGCTGCTGTGTGAAAATTGTTATGATACTTAAAAATGATCTTTCAGTACTTCCTTTCTCGGGGCTACACGAGAAACAATGTTTTCTCTGTGTCATTAAGTGCAAAAAGAAAGGTACTTGCTCAGTTTTCAACATGTGCACTCCTTGGCTTGATGTTGTTTGGTGCATGTGCGGGTTCATACGGGTAATTTTTGCTCTCTGTAGTGACAGAGACACCTGTGTGAGAATTTGGCCCTAAATATTCATCAGAGAATCACAGATATCTGACTTTATCAGGGAAATATGCTGGTGACAACGTCTATGGCCATAGCAAGGCTGTAGTGAGATGTTTAAAGGGGATTCCTTTAGGGACTTCTTGGGTATGGTTTTTTTGTTTTATCATATATACAGTCAAATCTCACTTACTTTTGAAGCATCTGGCAGCTAGTGAAGATTGGTGAAACTCTAATGGAGGGGGGAAAGCAGGTTTGAGGAATAATGGGGACTTTCAGTCCCTGAATTGCCCTGGTTTCCATAGGCAGTTCAGCCTCATTCCCTGCCACTGCCTGGCCACTGTTTTGGAAACTTTTTAACCTGCCAGATACCTCTGAGGGACCCATCAAAAATGGAGAAGATGAAAACTGATCCTTCTGATATTTTAGAAGAGGAAAACCAAGGGAAACTCCTCCCCTTCTTAGAACGGATCTGGAAGGGTAAAGCCCTGTCAGGCTTTTTTCTTTTAAGAAGAGGTGACTTGTACAGCTCTCCCTCTATCAGCCTTGGGAACTGCAGAGTGCCTTTATCATCTGCTCAGGGTGAACATCTCTTTAATGCCAAGTAATGCCCGTTTGTGATGGACACCTGCAAGCCCAGGGCTGGAGTTTGTACCTGCATCACCCTGCTCCCCATGTGTGTTTCTGAGGAGCTGCTCTGCACAGATTTATAACATTAATGCATTTTTTTAGTCTTGCACGTATTTAGATTCTCTCTGTCCTGAACACAGACGTATTTAGAAGAAATAAAAATGTAAATGGAGAACTGGTTTGTGTTTGCTTAACGAACAGAGCAGGAAGTGGGGATGTGCAAATGCCCAGCAGGCTCAGGGGTTAAACCTCCTCCCTTTAATTTTTACAGTGGGTTCTCAGCATCCAATATAAACAAAACTCAGCAAATTATTCCTTGTGCTGTGCTCAGTTGTCCAATCACATCCTCCTTTATGCCTTGTTATATACATACTGTTTGAAAAGCAATTGAGGCAACTGGGAAAGTGCTCTGTGAGATGCAGAGGAAGTCTTAACCACCAGGAATTAAAATGTTAAGCTGCACAGTATAGGAGTCACATAACCAAGGAGTTATTATTTTAATCAGTTCTTTAAAGTGTCCCAGAGTGAAGGAGAAAGTTAATGTAAAAGTTATAGGAGAAGTCTCTCAAAGCCATTATTGGGAGTGAAACAAAAAGTAATTCGTTATGTATGTGATCTGTGGTGGAACTAGGTGTGTAGAGAGTCTTAAATATTGATCATATTGTGGTGGCTCCTGCACGTGAGACAGGAGATGGGATGAGATGACATCCCACTGAAGAATTTATTAGTGACCTACTGTCTCAGCTGTAAAGAGCTTGGAGTTCAAAATCTGTGTTAAGTTTTCGGAAGAACAATCATTATAGAGGAGAACAAAATACTAAAATCTCTGTGTGGAGCTGGAGTTTGTGTAACTGTGGTGGACCCTGGGTGGGTTAGTGGCAGGTGTGGTAAATAGTTCCAAAGGAAAAGGAGGGATAGGTGTTGGACTGGGTCAGATTCTCAGTGCAAATCTTCTGTTCTATTGCAAACACAGATATCTGGTGTCCCTCAGACCCACCACAGCCACAGTGTCTGATTTGAGGGCAAGAAGTTGCTAAATACCAAAATTTTGTAAGTGGGAAATCTATTTGGGAAACCCTGATTTAGTCATGCCACATTCCCAGCTGAGTTTTATGTTGGACTGGACCAGGAAGATGCAAAATTCACCCTGGAGCATCTTAGGGAAGGAAAGAACAGCATGATCCAGCAGTGGCAGGTTGGCCCTGCAGAGCAGATGGTCTTTGAGGTGGCCCAGAGTCGTGCTTCCAGTCTCACCAGTGAGCAAAACCAGGAGCTTCTTGAAGGGATGTGTTCCTGGGGTGGGGTGGGAAAAATCACAGGAAAAGAAAATAAAAATTTAAAAATCCCTGCTGTGGATTTGGCAGGCAACAAAGAAAACCAAAGTGGATGAAGGAAAACTTTTGTCAAAAGAATTTTCTGCACAAAACCGTGGTTTGAACCAAACCTTGGGATGGTCCAAATTACTTCCCTCCTGCTCCCTTACAAAATAGTGATGGTCTTGATGAAATTTTATTTGCAGAAACGAAGAGTGAGATTTTAAATTTTAGAGAACCTTTTTCCTTAGAACATTTATATTAAAAAAGAGTAAAACAGTCAACATAATACTGAGACACTCCTTCTCCATTGAAACAAAATACTTTGATTGACTAAATTGAAATTCTGCCCTGAAATATTCTACTTCAGTTTCTGTTGCTTCTGATAGTTTGTCTTTTTTGTCCTGATCCCAGATTATTATTTTAACTGATATGTTTTACATTATAAAAAGTTATTTATCAACAAGCTGTATTCAGAAACTGTTCTGATTTAGTCCAGCAGAATTGAGGCACTACACAGCACCAACACGCACCTCAGGTTGTTCTTGCACTTGCTTTTTTTTATATTTTCACTCTTACTCAGATCTCTCAACACAGCAGCTTCAAAATGTGCATTTCTGAAAGCATCCACAAAGGAACTGAAAGCCCAAAAGGAATCAGTTTAGTCTGGTTTTTGGAAGAGGGATCCTGGGGGCTGCGATGGGCGCTGTGGCAGAGCTGCATCAGAGCTGCACTTCCTGCAGGTGCTGTAATGCAGGACTGCAATTTAACCCCCAGTCCTGTCCACCAGCTGCAAACAGCTGTGTTTAGTTGCACTTTCCATGAGATTTCTTCCTTCCCCCTCCTGCAGCTCAGCATTGCTGGTGTCTCGCTCCCCCAGCCAAGTCACTGTAAGCCCAGGCCTGCTCAAGCACGTAACGCGCGGCAGAAATGTCAGACTTGTGCCATCACCTGGAATCAGTCACAGCTCCTTCCAAAGGGGCTGCAGCTACGTGTGATGCAAACAGCCTCTGTGCATTTAACAAAGGGTTATCTGAGTTTGAAAAGCACCTTCAAATCAAGGGTTTTCAACAAGCTCCTCCTTGCTGCGTCTGTTGCTTCCTTTGTGCAAAAGGAACACGTAGCTCTTGCCCATTCAAGAGGAAAAAGACACCAAACATCCACACCTCCCTAGGATTTTGAGGCATCTTCTGCTAATTTCTCAAGTTAGTGTTCCTGTGATAGGTTGGGATGTTGTGGTTATCCATGTCAGAGGCCAGACACAACTCTCAAAGCCTTCAGGGAAGGGTGACAGGCATCAAAGTAGGTCTGCAAGGACCTCGTGCAACCCCTGGGCGACTCGCTGTGCATCCATGCTTTAACAGGAAGCTTGCTTTGTTCCAAGATTTACATTTTGTTTTCTGCAGCAGGCTTTGTTTCTGCTTGAAGAATTCTTCTCCTCTGTGGTTAAAAAGTGTCTTCTTGCTTGCTGCTGGCTGTGCAATGCCCGGTGAATGAGTTTTGATAATTTCTGTTGGGATTAATTAATTAATTGCAAATGTCTTCAGGCTAAATTGTGAGTTTGCATGTCAGGATGCTGTACATAATCAACAAAATCACTCAGGGGCTTGACATTATGGAGGTTACATGGAGATTGTGAGAGGAGCACATTCATTCCACATTAGTCAAAACTTTCTGTGTGTTATTTATAGAGCAGATCCTCTTTTATGAATTCTCAGAGTCAGAAGCAGAGATTTAATATGAAATGTTAGGATAATAGCAGGAGCAGGGAGATAATTCCACTGATTGATCTTATTTGATGAAGTTGCAAGATTTTTTAATAGGATGAGTTACAATTCTAATGGGAAGTAGGACTGTGGAATAAATAAAGATCCATAATCACATTTCAGGTTAGATGCAGCACTGCTCTCCCAAATGAATGAGCGCTAATGAAGCATTGTATGAACTTCTAGAGACTGGCTACACCAGCCAAGTGAAGGGCACAGGATGCATTTTAAAGTCAGAAAAAGATCTTTAATTTGGATGTTATCACCACCAACTGACCCATGAGAATAAACAGTGCATGAGGCACGTAAAAAGCTTGTCTTAAATCTATAAACCCGAACATTTTGGCTTCTGTCCTGATCCTAGATTATTGGGTTGTGCTTTTCTTTTTTTTTTCTCTAATTTAACTGACATCTCCTGCCTTATAAAAAGCCTATTCAGAAGCTGCACTGAGTCCAGCAAACTTGAGGCAAACCCAGCTACACAAAGGCTTTATGGTTTACGATTAAACAGGAGGCAGATTTTCCGAACGTCTTGTATCTGCATTTTGAAATCATCGGTTTAAATCCCCTTGGCAATGAAAGCGTTGTTGCTTCTGCTGGATTCACCACTTTTCATGCACCTGGTAAAGGACTCTGCTCTTGTTTGTTCAGGCAGATGCTTATGGGTTTGGTTCATAGCATGTGGAGTTTTTGGGGGGTTTTGCCTGTTAATGAGAACGACTCAGTGATCTCAAGTCTGCAGCAGTTCTAGACCAGTATGTTCCCAGTCAGCCACCAGTGGGGCCTGGGAATACCCACCAGGCTGGCTGCCTTTCCCTGATCTATTTTAAGCGTTCATCAAAGCAGGTTCTGAACTTCCCCTTTGAATGCTCAACCTAAGACTTTGCAGGCTTTGTGTTATTTACATTTCTGGCTGGATATTTTGGTTGCATAACCAGGTGCACATGGAAATCTGGCACGCAGCAAAATGCTCCAAGCACGCGTGAAAACGCAACATCCGCCTGGCGAGGCGGGACAGCGATTAAGGGTTATCTCTGCTGGCAACATTCAGGGGTTTTAAGGATGTCACTGTAATAACAGCAAAAGCAAAACTCTGCCTGGTTGAGTTGAAAACTGTGCTCCAAGAGAAGAGCTGTGTCTTGGCCTTTGATAACCAGATTTTGTTTAAAAGAGATGTAAAATAGTAATGCGAAAGTGGGTTTTATTCAGCCTGTGGATGTTCTTTCCTTCCATGCCTTTGCCATAGACTTTCCAAAGAATTATGGATTGGTGGGAAAAATGCAACTGTGTGTGCTGTTCACTAGAACTGGCCAGTTGTGCCAAATTTATTTGATTTATATGGACAATTATCTCTTATGCATGTGGAAATTAGACGTGTACTACGAGTGTGTTGGAGCATATATTTCACTAAATCAAAAGAAGTTTATGTAAATAGATGCCATAGTAAAATCTGCTGTTAAAATCCAGGGTAGAGACGATATTCCTGGATATTCTCCAGAGATATTAGAGCTCCAGAATGCAGAAGCACAGCTCAGTCTCCCTTTTAGCTCTTTAGAACTTGTTTTCCAACAATCAGGGCCTGGACAAGCAGAAAAGGAAAGGAGAGAGCTTGAGGTGTAAAAAGGCTGGAGCAACATAAGGCATTCCCAGGGAATGGGAGGATGCTTCCAACCCAAATAATGCAAAAGCTGGCCCTAAAACTGCCTCCAGAAGGCTTCTGTTATACATTGTGGGATAGGCACCCCTGGAGCATCTTTTGAAATCAGTGTCATCCTGATAAACACTGATTCCCAATGGGTTTTTGGGATTTCTCTCTACCTCTTTACTTACTTAGAGTTTTGGGAGTATAATCTTTTATTCTTCCTGATCTTTCTCGTTTTCACTTGGCCCACAGTACCATGGAGGAGTTGAAAGGTAACCTGCCTCTTCTTGGTCCAGATCTGGATCCCACTCATGGTTGGGCCCTCACTCTTTAATCAATTCCTCTTTGCAAAATCCCATCTTCACAGTGTTCCACAGGGTGGGTCGGTTTTTTGTTGTTTGTTTTGTTTTGCTGTTTGGGTTTGTTTTTTTTTTATTATTTATTGTTGGACTTCATCTGGTACAAAGGTTTAAACTACAGAAGTAATTTAAAAAATTGTGGCATTTCCTTTCTTAATTAATCCCAACTGTTTTCCTTGGTAGTACAGAAAGTATCAGTATTTGATGAGGACGCTATGCCTTCATCACTGGGGCAGTGGATTCTTCCTGCCGAGTCTGTAAACAGCAGACAAGCCAGAGTTCGGCCTTCATGTTCTGGTTTTCATTAAGCCCAGACTAGAGGAGCACCCAGCTGTGTCTTCCTGTAAGGTCTGTCAGTCTTCCAAAGCTTGTTAACATGCTAATATAAAAGGAAATAGGGCTGACTTCAAGGAATTTACAACTAGTCTTAAACTTCAAAGAGCAGAGCTACATCTCTTCAGTGCAACAACAACAACAAAAATCCTATAATAAAAGTTCTGTTAGCCAAGAGAACAGATCTGTGTGCATTGAACGCTCCAGCCACCGTGCAGGATGCCACATTTTTGGTTGCAAGTTGCAACACAAAACCTCCTGTAGTTGTGAAACTTCATTCATAGCCGGTAGGTTTGATCAGAGACAAGATAAATTGCTGTCCAGCCCACAATTAGGATATCAGGAATGAAGTTGTCAATCTCTCCTTCCCTGAACCTGTTTTCCATGTAAATGTTTGCAGTGGGGTGGTGGGTCGGGTTTGAACAGTAGGCAGCATTCTCAGGTGGCAGGAATTGGAAGAACTCCTATGACTTCAAGGGGAATTTCTCCCGTCCTGAGCATCTGAGCAGTTGGCCCAAACTGGGGAAACATCTGCAGTGTCGTCTGAAGGTGTTCAAACAAGGTGGGACACATTCTGTGGATTTTCATGGAAAAAGAGAGCACTGTTGTGTGGAAGCCAGGGGGAGGCACCGCTTCAAACCGGAGAATGACTCACTGCTCTCACCCGGGGCTGGCAAAAGGATGTGCAGGAGGGGTTACAGCAGTGGGGCAAACAGTGATGCTTCCCCAGTCTCCAATGATTTGAGGATCAGGGACTTCCTGCATCCGGATCAGTATCATTTATATCAAGAAGCAATCAATGATTTTTTTCCCCCCTCTAATTTTCTTACTACATCTCTTCTGTAGTTAAATGGGTAACATGAAAGATTCACTGCAAATGCCTCTTTTCCCCCTTGGAGGGCTCCCTGCTCCTGGAGGAGCCTAAAGGAATATTCAGGTCTTGCAGGAACGTGGTGGGATGAGGTTCTGCGTCCCTGAAGTTCTCAGATGGGGACATTTCATCAGTGGTGAGAGTAAGTTGCTGTTTTTATCACCTGTGGATCAGATCTCTGATAAAGGGGAAAAACACCTCAGACATTCAATCATATACCATTATTTTGATGTTTGAAAAAGATTTCCATTAAAATTCTCCTGGAGAAAGCTGAAGGATTTGGATGCATAGGAATAAGGGTTGTTGCACAGCTGAGGTAATGATATATTGAATGGCTTTGGCAGGGACCCTGAGCAATAAATGTGTCACATGACACAATGACACATGGAGTCATTTGAGGAGATTTCTTCATGGGGTTATTTTTTTATCAAGATTGAACTCTGTGTGTCAAGGAACTGTAAGAATTTCTGTGTATTAACTTGACCTCAAAATTGGTTGCTTTGGTCACCCAGAAATATTAAAAACAACTCAATGTAGGGATTAAAAAAAAAAAGGAAAAGTAGCATATTAAACTCAGCTGTTATTCACACTATTCCTTCTCTGACAGCTTGTTAAAAATGTTGGGAGAGTAGGTGCTGCTGTTATACTTTTGTTATTTGGTGCTAATTAGAACAAACTTACACAGGATCAAGAGCAGTTTCTAAAGGGAGCTGATGGTTTAATCGGAATTAATTGAAAATCCAGCCCCAGCGGTGCAGGAGGCCACAGGGAGCAACGGCACACGTTTGGATTCACTTACCAATGTGCCTTGTGCTCCCTGCAAAGGGAGTTGTGACTACATCCACACCGGGAAAGGGCAGGGAGGAAAAGGATTGTAGACCTGGATGGCTGGGCTGGAACCAGAACCAAGCACAGCCGTGCCCAAGTTCCATTTTCCAGCTTCCTTTTACCTTGGAAAACGCAGAGATGTGGATGACAACAGATTGTGCAGCAACCCTGCTGCTGTGTCCAGAAACAGTGTTTGCAAAGTGACAGCAACTGGCCAGGCATCATAAACTAAATTTTACAGTTGTTTCCTTTGTGTATTTATACTGCTCATGGCTGCAGTTTCCATCCCCAGTTCAACCGGGAGTTCTCCCATGTGCAGGAATTTCTGTTCTTTCTACTGGCTCGTGTTGGTCTTTGGACATTAAAGGGTCATCGGAAAATAAAACCCCTCAAAACACAAATAAAAGAGTTCTTATGTAAAGAAACAAACTGCCCCACAAAGCCTTTGTTTCTTTGACAGCAAAGCTGGGTGTTTAGGCATTGATGTGCCATTTTTTTCAATGTTCTTGAAAATCCCATTTTAAGAGGAAAAAAAGTGATAGGAAAGGCTGCATCAGTCTTGTTAAATTCCTGGGGATGGAGCTAAATATGATATGGTGTGTATCTATTGCCTTCTGCCAAAAGCACCTCAATTTTGTCAGAGAAAAATGGTAGGAGACACTGTGCCATAAGCTGATAAGGTCATATTAAATCAGCTGTCCGTTGAGTCTCACATATTTTATATATAGACATCCCCCGAGGGGGTTGTGCTCAGACCCTGGGACAGCCAGCACATAGGTGATGGCTGACAAGCACAGCAAATCAGCTGGAAGGAAACCACCCTTTTTTTTTTTTTTTTTTTTTTTTTTTTTTTTTGGGGTGATGGGGGGAGGGAGAGTGTGCAAATTAAACAGAAAACTGAAGATGACATCATTTGGAATGATGATTATGTGACATTATGAGCGTTTGTAGCAACAACCGAGAACTTTGCAGTGAAGCCTTTGAGTTGAGGGATCCGTAGCCCAGCTGAGACCCTGGAACATGACAGGAGTTTGGGAACAGCCCCCTGCCCTGCAGGAGTGGTAATGAGCAACAGCAGGAAAAAAAGGAATTAATGTTAAAAAGCAAATCAAGTTACGCAGTAAAGTTATTAAAATTATCATAGAATTTGCTTTGGAAAAAAAAAATTGTTGCTTAATATAGCCTTAAGAATCTGGCACATTCTCGATGATGTTAATCCATCTGCTGACATTTCATCTTCCTCTTATTGGTTTTGTTTCCAGTTTTTTGATACCTCCAGCATTTTAGATGTTATGTTATTGAAGTCGTGGGTCTTGTAGAAAACAAATTACTCCATAGACTTAATTGCACCCATCTCACTCTTTATCTTGTTGAGGTGAACTTCTTATCTGCATTTCATTGTGAAAAAAAAACCTGTGATAGGAAACAAACATACAAAAAGGGAGCAGGAGTTGATCACCTCTTGCCGTTTTCCCAAGAGCAAAATTAACAAGATAAGCCATTATTACCTGTCAGGTATTATCTGAAACCCAAATATTCTGGGTAGACCTGAGGAAACCTTGCGCTTTTGTGGCAAACTACAAAAAAAAGAATTCTTATTTGTATTATCAAGAGAGTTAAGTTTGAGATCTTTTTCGTTCTGGGAAACTTCCTTGGCAGAGAAAGTTGGTGTTAGAGGGAGCTTGGTGCATTTGTAATGCTGAAATTTGGAGCTAAAGAAGGAATACATTCGAACTGATCATCTAAAATTCCAGTTTCACTGTTGTGATTTCCAGTTTTGCTTGAAAGCATCCTGGTTTTCCAGACTGATCCCTTCTCCCTTGTTGTCACCTCTGTGCTAGAATTCATATCGAATTTCCAAGTTTATTTTACTGGTGCAATACTTTCAGCTTTGTGGTTCTGTGTTTTTTGATGCTTTTGGGTTGGGTTTTTTGCAGCTGCTGCGTTGTTTCAGACGGAGTAATTCAAGGAGCCAGCAGATGAATGGAGCGTGTTGTGCACATTTCTCAAGGTGTTCCAGATCCCTCTTCAAACAAGCATGTGCTTGTGTGCAGTCATGCCAATGGAGCTTTGTGGTTGGTGTCTATAAGTTACTCCACTTGATTGTGAATATATGGATTCACTGCTGGAATTAGCGGAGTGTGTGGATCAGGGAAGTCAAGGCAGGAGGGGAATCTGCGGGGAAAACCCCACTGAGTGGCTTGCCCGAGACTTCTGAAGTAAGTTCCTTAATTTCTTTGTGTTTTCTCTTTTGCTGCAAGGTTTTTCTTTGTTTGTACGTGTTTAATTAGTATCTCAAAAGCATATGCAAACGAGCTGTCTGGCTAAAGATTTTGGAGCACACGGGAGTGGATGAAAGTGGTTGAGGAATACAAAGGAGCACCTACAGGGGAAACGTGCTTCTACCTCCTGTCCCTTGGTTGCCAACGAGCCAAACTCGAGCCTAGCTCTGCTGAAGCCAAATCTAAAACCTCACTCTTTGTGGCCAGGCTTTCACCTCAGGTTAAAACAGATATCTGACAAAGGTCCAACTCTTCAGTTGGTTGTAGAGTGTCCCACAAAGATTGCCGAGCTGCTTGGTGGGATTGTCCATAGCCTAAACTCCACTGTGGGATGATTCCCAGCGGTAGGATGGCCAGGAGGCACTGCTAAATCTGGCCCTCAGGAAAACTGACGCTCCACATGTTCCACGTTGGTTCTCCCACTCCCTTAATGTCAGAAAAAGTTGAATTAGAAAGCTGTTGTAAGATCCAGCTTTGTTAGGGAATCATACTCAGATAACGGGGAATTCAGGGAGTCATTCACCAGATGATAGTGGATGAATGGTGTCTGTTTTCTGTGCATGAATTGTAATTGACTTTATTATGAAGTTCTCAATGTATTCGTTATTTGAGCTGATTTCCTGATTCATTCTTTGTCAGTGGGTTGGCTGCCAGCGCTTCATTGTGGGTTTCCAACATTTAAAATTTCAGCTCTTAGTAATGGGTACCCAAGTCACATGGTGTTCCTCTTTTTCCTGCTTGGAAAAGAGGTTGATGCAAGTACTAAAAATGAACATGAATTTAAAATCCACTTTTTTAAACACCTTTAAAGTACATTATTTTTAGGCAAAACTCGTCTCAGTGTAACAATCTCAAAACCTGTTCCTTTCCCTTGTCCTGATCAAGCAACACACCAAAGTCTTGAGCGACACGCAGGTTTTTGCTCTGGTATTTGCACAGATTGATGTGTAGGAGCTCCCTTGAAGAATCAGGTTGGAAAACAACTTGAATGCAGTGAAACAGAATATTCACAGGCTCATTTGCAGCTTTCTCTCACTTCTAATAATAAGTGTAAGTGTGGATCACTTGGGCTGTCTCACTCTGTTTCCAGCTCTCTGCAAGTTCTTCGGGGGTTTGTTTCTCTCTCTCTAGGGCTGCCTGTTGGAAAACAGGACCCTCTCAGGCTAAATGCACCTTGCACGAGTGCAGAGTTGATATCACCTAATCAAGTTGTGACTCGAGACCACACTCCAGTTCTGTGACCCTCTGGAATCCTGCCTCTCTCCCAGCAGCACAGTTCTGTGGGCTGATGGTGCGCTAGGTGTTCCCAGGATATTCTCTCTGCCTCAGGTTTCTCTTCTCTTTGCTGTAGAGCTATGCACAGGTAGAATTTATATATATATATATATATGTATATATATAATGCAAAAGTGGAATGGAAGTTGCTCTCTTTGGTGTTTGTGTCAGCATCCTGAGACGTGAGTTCATCCTAATTTTCCTACTCCTCCTTCATGGGCTGATCAGCAGCTAAGTCCAGGTGTTCATGGCTGTAGAGGAAGACCTTGGGATCTGAAACACTTCAGGATAAATTGCTATATTCCCCCAGTCTTTCATTCCTCCGTTTCTGGGTCAGGAATAATGTGGAAGTGGTGTTTTGTGAAGCAGGATGCATAAAGCTTTGTCGAGCTCCTGATTTTGGCCCAGAAATTGAAATGCAATGAACCCTTAATAGAATTAAAGAGGTGGTAATGTTTTTCTGCCGCATAAAGGTAATTGGCAGTTGAATTGGATAGAGAATTTTGATTTTCAGAGCCATAAAGCCTGTAGTTTGAGCATTTCCAACTCCAATCAGTAACAGTGGCGAGCTGACTGAGGATCTGTGTCTCACGTTCCTGTCGGGGTCATGGTATTTAGGGAGCTCTGAGGCAGAGAAGAACAAGCTGAGGCTCTGAAGATGATTGCAATAGTCAGTGATGTTGTGAGGCACAATAGTCATGCTCTGGGCGTTACCCACTTGTGTGAATTCTGGGATCTCCTGCCCCATTAGGGATTAGTGGAATGTCAGCATGTCCTGGGAGGCAGGGAATAACCCCACGTGCAGATAGAGTGATGACTAAATATAGCAAAGCTTTTGTGTGTGCACTCCATGAGGAGTCAGCCACTGACCATTTCCATTAACAGGCAACATTTTTCTGTCAACAAGAGTAAACCAAGCAAGTTTTGATCAGAAAAATCATCAGAGAATGGAAATAATAAAGTAAATTAGAATATACGTTCATGATGGTTTCTCTGACATGTCAGAGCAATTATTGCTGGTTTTTTCCTGGTATTCTAAATATTGGAGAAGAAAGGAAGGGGTGAGGAGACAAAGCCTCTTGGGTTTCACACCCCAAGTGTAGATATTATAATCAATCCCAATTGTAAGAGGTACTTCTCAGTCCTGTTTCTGAAGGAGACAGGATTAGAGCCTATCCCCAGTAACCTCTGTCCTTGCAATACCTTAATAATATGATTTATTTGTTCCATATACAGATACACAGTGTGAGAGTTCAGGGAGATTTAAAATTCCCTCCTGCACCAGCTCTCTCTGTTACAATGGGAGTCTCAGTTTCAGAGTAGTCCCGGGTGCAGGATCCTCTCTCCTTCGAAGATTTTCTTCTCTTCCTACTGTAACTGGTCTTACTTGTCTTAGTCTAAGTATTCAACTGAACTCCTTCTATAAACGAAGGAAAGAAATCCATGACAAAGCTCTTTCAGCACCTTGGGTTTTTTTTAATAACAATATGGTTAATTATCTTTAAAATCTGCTGAACAATTAAAGACATTCCCATAAACAGCCCAGGCACTACTCCAGCCCCCGTGCATTAACAGCATCGTGCAGCACCTTGTGTGAGCAGCACAGCTCCCAAAAATGGCAGTTTGGCCCAACAGGCCAGTTGGTAAAAATCCTACATTCCTCTTCTTGCTGAAAATGGCTTTCTGAGCAACTTCAGAATAGATCCTTTGCTCGAACAGCTTGGGAAGTGGGTCTCAGAGAGCAGAAAATCTTTACACTCGCTAGATAATGCAAGGGCTGATTGAACCAACCCTGTCCACTTTGCAGATGGAGAAAGTGAGGCATAAAAGGACTTTTTCTTCAAGCTCCAGCAGTGAGCTGGTGGCAGAGGAGGGAGGGAAGCCGAGGTGCAGGGGCTGGGAGCCGTGTGCTCCAGCCTCCAGTCTCTCCTGGCTGCTCCAACTGCAACGTTTCGCTTCAGCCAGGAAACCTTGGTCCTACGATGCCACATTTTATAATACATATAGAAAGTGTGTATATTTATATATATATATATATAACTTAAAAGCTAGGTGGATTTTTTTTCCATGTTAAATTTATAGGTAATTTACATAACTAATTTGTAAGCCAAAGTGTAAATGATGCTCAGCTGAAGTGACCATTTTGACAAGCAAGTGCAAACATTGTCAGAACATTGGCAGATCTGCTTTGGACAAGACTGAGCTTGACAGCTTTTTCCGTGTTCATCTGGGTTTTCTGGGGGGGCAGCGAGGGGGGGAACGTGTTTTGTTTTCTTTTAAGAGCTACTTAAGATTATGGCATTATAATGGCCTGGTTTTTAAAATTTTCCATCGAGCCATGTCATTTAAGATATTAAAAAAGCTGGCATGAAAACCAGAAAGCTGTGGGGTTTTTTTTTTTTTCCTGTGCTTTTTTGTGCCCAATACTGTTTAAACAAAACTATTGTGAAACGTGGAATGCTCTCAACCATCTGACATAATAATTCAGCTCTGGTTAAGGATGATGACTTAAAGAAAGCTTGCAGGACCCCTTACACCAGTGTTAGATAGGGTTTATAGGGATTGGGAGTGGGGAGATCAACATTTTAAAATCCAAGAAATATGCAAGGTAATTTTGGGGGTTTTTGTGAATTTCAGAATACTAAAATTGAGGATTTGAATGGCTCTATATTTGGGAAATTTTAAAAGCCTACAACTTGACATAAAGCTCATGGAAACTCACATGGTTGTTAATTTTTTAATTTTTTTCTTAGGCCAATGGTTCTGTTTCTTTATTTGCATCCCTCTCACACGTCAGCTTGGAAAAAGTCTCCTCCTGTCTTTAGCTCTCATCTAGCCCAGTTCTCCCAGGACTGGTGGGAATCTCTCCTGCAGCTTTGAAGTGAGCTCTGGAAATTTGGGATTTCAAAATGTGGGTCCCAGCACACGCCAGCTTACACTGACATACAAGAAACGCCAGAAGAGAACTCTTTTATGTCTGTACAAAAAAAACCCAAAAAACAACAACATTTTTAAAAAGAATACAAGTTAGTTTTGGACACTTAGGGGCAAGTAGCAAGTTGGGATTATCCAGGGTTAGAAAAACATGATTTTCCCATTCTTGCCTTGCCCAACTAGTGTGATGTCTCTGGGTCCAGTGGCTTTTTAACTCCAAAATATACAAAAGGGCAGATTATAATTTTGCCTGTGGACCATTATTTATCATTGCTCTTCTCGGTGATCTGCATCTGCTTTAATAAAAAGAATATTTAAGAAACCATAAAGCAAGCTAACCCAATTCTCTTTTAATGCAGCATGTAATTAAATCTTTATTGAGATTTGAGAGCTGTGCAACCACAAAAGAAAAGAAAAACAAAACAAAAAACGAGGAGCGATCGTGTCTTTACATCCAGGCACATATTGGGAAAAATCTGTGCAAGAAAATGTTCTGTATAAGGTCAGGTAAAAGATCCTGGCTATTCCACAAGTGTGTCCTGCAGATACTGGGATTGCACATGGCGGGATTATGGAAGTGAGTAGTTCCCTTACAGGCTGCAGGGTTTCTCTGCCCTGTACCTAAACACACACGGCTGCAAAATGAATGCCTGGATATTCCTGGTCTCCTCCAGCCAGCGTGAGAATCAGAAGAGAAAATTGGCAGAGCTGAATTTTGTGGAGGTACCTGCAGTGGACACGGCCTGTTCCCAGCTGGATGAGCCTTCCAGCTCGTTCCTTGCTGGTGTATTTTGGGGGTGGCCGAGCTGTGGTTCAGGAGCTCACGAGTGGTTCAGGCTGTGGCTGCAGCCCGTGAGCAGCCTCATCCCACGGGCTCCAGTGGGAGCCACGGCAGCCCAAGCTCCATCTCCCTCCAACTCTCCACCAGAATTCCTGCCCTATGGAAATGCCAGCCAGTGCTTCCCGCTCAGAAAGCCCAGATTTCACCTTTTACCTCTGTGTTTTGCTGGAATGCACACACGAACGTGCCCTACCAATTAACCCGTGCTTAAAACGTGTAAAATCTCACCACTGGCTCTGCTGATTTGCACTCAGCAATGGGGATTTTTAATCCTCTTCACACTGAATAAGGTGCCCAGAACTGAAAAATCATTAGTTTTGCCACAGAGCTGTTATAGATGATAAATGTTTTGGATATGGATCTGTGTTTCACTACACAGAGACATTGTATTTTCAGTAAAATTTTTTTACTCTTATGAAGCTTGTAGAATAGAAATCTTCCCTTTTACTGCCCTAAGAGTTCACTGGGAAATGGGAGAAACCCCCCTCTCCAGAATGCAAGTTATCTCGTATTTTTGCTAACATATATAATTACTGATGTGGGCGTTCCCACATCTTAGAATGGAAAAAGTGCTTGCCAAGATTGAAAAACCATAGTAAGCAATATAAATGATTTCTCTCACACACCAGCATTTCTTGCTGAGACAAGTGAACTGGAACTGTGTTTAAAACCATATAATTATACTCCTATATATCATTTATTAAATCAGATTTCCCCCACCCTCTTTTCTTTCAAGTCACTTCTGAAAAAGCTTGTATTTCCAAGAGGTCTGAGAGCTGGGGTCCTCCCCTGGAAGAGCACTTTCTTAAAAGTGAAACCCAACAAAAATGTGAACAGCGCATCTGGACCCGTGTGATGTCCTGTCCCCATGCCATCATTGCTCTTTGCCTTGGTCTTTGCCATAGCTTTGGTGTCACTGAAACCTGCTTGGCCCAGAGGTGAGGTGTTACTTCTCTGGGGACAACCCCAGCCATCCATGGGGCTTTTTGGCTACCCAGCCTGGTTTCCTTCATGGCACAGGCCACGTAACTCCACCTCTCCATTCCCCACTCATGCCCAGAACTGCCTGTTCAGGTAATCCATGGGCTGTAGAAAGATGCTTGTGGATTTCCTTGTTTCACACTCATTTCTATGCTGTTTAGAACACAAAGAAGCTGACCCAGTGTTTTCACACCCCTGCAATAGAAGGACTATTAAATGGTTTTTCCAGAGCACACAGATTGTATATGCAAAGGTCCAGCACGCAAATCCTGACTTGTTTATGCCTCAGGTTGTGCATACAAAAAGCTGTTTAACTTGGAGCCAATATATCTCTCTTTCCAGCACCCACACCTCCCTCAACCCACCTCCTCTGAGAGAGCCTGGGGAAAAGACTTTACAGCACACTCCAAAAGGCTGGGGAGCACGGCTGTGTTGGACAGAGGGACCATCTGAATATGAATTGGAGCCTTTGCAATTCTAATCCCAGTAGAGGTTCCAGCTGCTGGCTTATGAGCAGGGTCCTACCTGGGGAAGCTTTACGTGGTGTGAGGGGATACTGGGACTGTTGCTGTTGAATTTGTGGGGTGGGTGGTGCCACTCAAGTCCTTAGACCTTCCCTCAGTTTATCCTGCAGATTGCTAATTCAGGTGTGCTGGCATCTTCTGGGACTTTGACTGTGAAGTTTGGGCGTTTAAGGACTTCTCGGAATTGTTGTTGTATTCTGAGGCCCTTGCACTGCAGATCACAGGGTCTGGGTTTTTCGGGTTTAAATGTTAATTCACCTGAGCAAGAGTTGCAGTTTTGTTTTATTAGGCTCATTTTTCCCTTTGGTCATTCTGTTAGTAACTGTCACTGAGAAAGGAGAGTTGGATGTTAAGGGTTTGATATATCAGGGGAAGAAATTCTTTTAACTGATACGTGCACGTGATGAAGATGCATTAGATTTCAGTCTCAGTTTTGCATTGTGGTTGTGTTTTGTTTGGGGTTTTTTTGCCACTCTGCTTTTACTCCTTTACTGCTCAACCCTTTTGAAGTCTTGTCAAGCAATGCTCCAGTTCTGCTGGAGCTCTTTGGTCTTCCAGGATGAGAACAGAGCTCCAGCAGTTCCCGTGCAGTGCTGCTGTCTCCAAGATTCCTAAGTTCCACCTCATGTATTTAAGGAGAGGTATTTTTTCTCTTGGGGTTTAATTAATTTATTTAACAGTCCTCCTTTTTTTGTACCAGCCAGTTTATCATGTGCTTTTACAAAATGTAATGTGAAATAGAACAAAACACCATTATTTGAAGGAAGATTCTGAGAAGTGTGAAAGATATTTATGCTGATGGTTACTTAGTGACTCCTTGAAAACTGTGATACTCAGGACTATCCTTGTTAAGGAAATATTAATTCTCATTAGTAAAAGATACAAACCATTACAAAATAGAAGCAAACCAAACCTGGCCATAAGAAAAACAAACATGCACTGGATGCTCTGATCATGACCTACCACAAGCAGAAATCTGCTGAACTTACAGCAATGTTTGTCATAGGAAAACTTATAACATATTGTCCTTTTATTGCGTTTTATGCCTTTTATTAGCTTGCAAATCTAATTAGGAAGCCAATTGGCACCCAGTCTGCAGTGACGGAAGCAGCACCACCTATTCTTGTGGCAGCTCTGGGTTGGCTTTATGGGTGGTCTTTGTTCCTAAAGGCTCATATGAATGCCACATATTAGCTGAGCTGGTTCCCCCTTGATGTCTGTGTTGTATTGTACACATGTTGTCACTGTTTGACACTTAAACAATCCAGATTCTTACCCAGCCCATGTTTAGTGCCATAATAAACTTCTGAGCATATGTTTTTGAGAGCAACAGTAACATCCATCACCGCAGCGTGACAGATAAATAAGCACTGCTGGAGAGTGTCCACGTCTTCAGAGGGCAGAGCTGGACTGCAAGGTGTGTGCCAAGGGATGTGGTCATCTGCCTTGCCCTCGCTGAGCTTTTTTTCTTCTCCTTCTTTCAGTAAATGGAAACAGTCACTGAAGAGACCTAAAAAAATTCACCCTGTCCATGTGAAAAGCACGTTGTTACAAAGCTCTTCCAGCGAAACATTTCCTGTTTGGGGCTTTGGCTTGACACACAGTAGATGAAAGGCATAAAGCATTCCTCTTCCCTCTTCATCTCACTCCCCCTGTCTTCCAGCGAGGAGCTCCTGGTCTGGAGCCCTGGCAGATGTGACGGGGATGTCCGAGCCCTTCCTGCTCCCGTGAGTCTCCTCTCGCTTGCGCAAAATTCCCGTACTTGAGTGGTTTGGTTTCAACAGAGGTGGGGGGGTTTATGTGGGTTTTGTTTGGTTGGTTTTGGTTGTTGCTGCTGTTGGGGGTTTTTTTGAGGTGGTTTCTGTAGAAAAGAAGAGGGAATCACACACGAGGAGCTTCAGGATTTGTGTTGTGCCTTGTGCTCTCTGAGCAAGACCGGAGGCTGACAAAGACTGATGGCAGCACAGCAGGTTTAAAGTGTGGTCATGTCTTGTCTTAGCTGGGTAAACACATTCAACGAGAGCTTTGTCTGAACAAGGACAGAGAAGTTGAGCCTTGAACAAGGAAATAATTTCTGTAAGTTTTAATGAATATTTAATGTGGAATGTTAATTATGAAAAAGAGGGTATATATTTTGATGTCGTGTCTTTAAGTGTCAGATCATGTCGTGTCTCCCTGGCCTGAGGAGGATGATCAGCTTGCTAATTACAGATGTATATCAATCCAGTGAAAGTACCCTCCCATCGCACCAATATCTCTTTAAAGAAACAGGTGTTGTAGACGAAAAAGAGAAAATATATTTAAAACCGAAATATAGAAGAACCATCTGCTTTTATTGCTTTCATTGAGTTTTCTATTGATCAATACTGCTAAACACAAGAAAAGATAGTTATAAATAGAATATAAACCAGAAATTTCTTGGTGACAGTTGTTTATAATATAAACCTAACTATTAAGATTGTATTATGATATGTAAATACATAAAGTTCTTTGGGCTGAAGTAGTATTTCTCTGAAGGTAAGTGGCAATTCTGAGGTAGCGTTTTTGTTCTGTGCCTGCACACGATTCCACCTTCTTGGACCACATGAAAGGAGACCCCTGCAAGGGGGGTCCCATGAGGGGCCAGTGGGGTGGTTCTGCAGGCAAGGGGCAGCAGAGGCAGCCGAGGCTTCTACCAGAGTGAAAATGAAAAAAATTAGTATTTTTTTACTCAGCATGTCCCAGTGCTCAACAACAACTCGTGCTATGAACTGAAGCAGAAACAAAGGTGAAGTTACCAGATGCTGTCACGATACTAAAAAGGCTGTTTTTAAGACTGATTCTTGGAGCCTCATCACAAAACCCAAGGGTGCATCGGCACTGGGCCCTACTTGTAGAGGGACATTTGTTTATATCTGACCTTGGTTTGAAATTTACCCCCATCCTCATTAGATAAATGAAGCCCAGCACCACTGACCCTTCTGTCTCCCCCAAAGCACAAAGATTTGAAGCTGCATCTAGGCCTGGGCTCTGCCCCGATTTCATGCTCTGCATGTGTGTACAGTGAGTGAGAGAGCAGGGAACACGCCTGGGAATAAACCACATTAGCTCTCGAAGGGAGATTTTAAAGTTTTAATATTATGCTTGTCTAGTTTGATCTAGCATCTGGTCACTGAATTGTATCATTGCAAGAAACATGAGAACAGCAGCATGACCATGAGGTATATTGTGTTACAGAATGAGGTTACACAGCACCAAAGCACCACCATATTTCAGTAACAAATGCAGCTTCTGGGGAGTTTTGTTATCATTGCATAAGCTTCACTGCTCCCTAGAAGATGACACTGATTCAGACAGAAAACACTAATTCAGTTCTTGCCAGCAGAGCCAATTGTCTCTCTGATTACATTAGACTGACAACTGGTTTTCAATGTCATTGTCAGCCGCAGCTTCTCATGCGTGGTGCACTGGAGCATGAACTGGGCTCCCTTTATTTAATTATTTCTGCCCATTTCTGCATTTGTGAAGAAGGCAAATGCGAGGCTCCCATCTCGTAGACAGAAAAATGTCAGGTGTTCAGGTTACAAAACTCAGGCTTCAGCAGTGGAGTCCGGCACCTTTTTAAGGCAGGTCCCTGATGCGTGTGTCCCTCTAAAGAATTAATTTGAAGCTATTGTATCTTTTTGTGTGTGTTGGTTGCTCAGAAGTAGCCTAGGATTTTCTGCATGAAATAATTGTTTCATTAAATAATTTACTGAATATGTTAATTTTTTTTTTCCTTAATTAAGTGGTAACTGGAAGACTGCCCGTGAGCTGCCCGTTGCAGGCACTCGCTGCTTAAAATTTGCTGTGCACTGCTGGTGTTTTTGGGCACACGAGCCTCGTGTCCATTCTGGGTGTGCATGACTGTGGAGTTCAGAGGGTGTCTGTCCAGCAGGGCCTGACTGGGCTCTGCGCTCTCACTCCTGCCCTGAGCTGATGCATCTTGGTGAGGGTTGGCAGTGGAGATGTCACCTGGCAGGCAGGGCACAATTTTGGGCCTCAGCCTGTGCTCATTTGGGCAGCACAAGCAGAACGTGGGGCTCCCTGTGAAGCAAAGCCCTCTTGGTCCAACCAGCCGTGCTGTCTGGCAGGGACTGATGGCCTTTCCCGTGTCACCACAGCCATGGGCTGACACCAGTTCCCTCCATTGTGTGCAGACCGTGGCCAGCTGAGGTACAGCCTGGCCATGAGCCAGAAAACGCGTTCTCTTTCTCTGCTCCTGTGCCCAGGCTGTGGTTTGTTTGTTATCTGGAGCACAGGGCTCCCCATGGAGCTCTGAGCTCTTTTCTTCGTGTGTGTGTCCATCACCAGCCTCTTCCCCTCTCTCTGCCTCCCCCCAGCGTGTGTCATTCCATGGAAGGGGGACTGGGGAGCCATGAGGTTGCTGTGGGGGTTCAGCACCATCTGCAGAGATGCTGCTCTTCTGGGCAAGTTCTTTTCAATACCCTGCTGGTCCTTGCTGGTTTTTTCCTTTTAATGTCTTCATCTCTATTAAGGTCGTAAATGCCTTTAAAAAAATATAAAGCTGTAATTTTTCACAAGGTCTTGTTTCTAGAGGTGCTGTGTGTGTAAGGAAAGCAAGAGGCTGGCAATAAAATCAGGAGAGGTGCTGGCAATGAAGGATGCTCTGCCAAACCAAATGCTGATAAAATACTATTTTTGCATCAGTTTTCTATATTTTTATTAAAAATATCCCAGAATGTTTTAGAACAGTAGGCTGTCAAGGCGGAAGCTCCACAAGCAGCAGCCGTGTGAAATGAAGCCCCGTAAAATTTTTGCTGCCAACTTTGTGATTGTTCCATGCCTGCAGAGCAAGAGATTTATGCTCTTCAGAAACGTGTCTCCTTCTATTTCTGAATTCCCTTCCACTGCTCCCGTTGCCCAAAAGTCAAACAAAGCTAACCTCCTCCAGGTCCCAGAGTGAAAAAATGCAAACATGCTGCATTTAAAAGTAGATTTAGCAATTCCAAAGTGGGCGATTTGGTTCCACCCATCAAACCTGAGTTCTCTGATCTGAAGTCAGATGGGTGCTACTCCTAGCGAGATGTGTGCCAAATCTAATTAAGCTTTGCATAATGCGCATCTCGGGTGATTTGATTTATTAGCTTTGTTTGAAGAAAGTAATAATAAAAAAAGAAAATGGCTTTGGTAATAAGCTGTTTGAATTCCCTGTGCAAGTAGGCACAGTCCCTCCTGGATCTCCCTGAAATGCTCTTGAGGTGCATGAGTTGCCCATGGACTGATGCAACGCGGGAGCTGGAGCAAAAACGGTGCCTGGAATGGGGTCCTGCCTCCACTGCTGCCCTGGCTTTTGCCTCAGCACGGGTGTTTAAGTATTCCCCACTGAGGGTAATGATTTCCATTCTCACACCCACCACAAAACCCTGGAAGTTGTAATTTATCACCATTTATACCAATGAGACCCAGTACACAGAGAAACTGGAGATGGCCGTAGCATAGTGCAACAGAAATTTGCACTTGCACCAAATGCTGGTATTCTAAACTGGAAAAATAGTCCCAGACCCCATGCTGGTATAGCGGAGAATTCTTTTGACTCCTAGAATAGCTCTGTGAGTCTTTGTTAATTTTTTAATTTAATAGTGTGCAGTGCAGACGCATCCTGTGGCAGAGATCCTCGAGACCTCCGGTCCTGTTGCTTCTGGTGGTCCAAGTTCTGGTGGTCGGCCACGGCATTGTCTCATATCCTGTAGCATTCCTGGAGCTGGGTTCCCACCTGCCATCCCAATACCGGCTGGTTTTCTTCTCTTTGATGCCTTGTGGGTTACAGAGAAGGATTTCCTGCAGGGCTCCTGATAAGCCTGGCTCTTCTTCTGCTAATGATAAGAGATCCTTTTTCTCCTCCTCCTCCGTTTTCTCTCGACGAGCACTGACTCACAGACCCATTGCAGAATGACCCAAGGTGAATCTCTGTTTGTAACCATCGCCATCACTGCTGTTCATCACACACCATGGAGATGTTTGGAAAAGTGGCACATACTGAAAATTACAGATGCTGCCTTAGTGGCTGCAATCCTGCCCTGGGATCAGTGGGACAGGCAGTTCCCTCGGGATCAGATCCACAGTGATATTTTGGGCTATAACTGCCTGTAATCTGAATGTGAATAAGGGACAATAATCTGAATATCAGGGCATCTTTTCCCAGTCACACTCCTGAGCTGCAGCAGGCACAAAACATGACCAAAGAGTGGGCATCTGCAACTTCTGTTTCCAGGGAAAATGTCTGGAACTTGTACTTTGCATTTACAGTGAGAGCAGAGCCCTGAGGACCAGCAGTTGTGCTGTTGTGTTACCCTGGGGTGGAATAAGGACTTGAAGACAGCCTATTTTGAGAATGGTCCTATTGGAACATGAAGGGAATTGTGTGTTTGTCTTCCCTCTTTTTGGCATGATCTCTCCTAAAAAATCTTTCGAGGGTTATTGTTGCTTGCAACTTGGGAAGTGGGAATTAGGTGCAGGATCAGATTTATTCTTAGTTGATGAAAGATTACTTTTTTTATATTTTTAGATTTATGTTAAACACATTTGAAAAATTTGGGGAATTGAAAAATTTTGGAGAATATCCATAAAGTGAAATGATTCCATGCAAATAATTTTTGCAGTTTAGTTCCTTCTGTAAAAAAAAAAATAATTAGATGTGGTTATTTGGAAAAGTGAAGCTTTGAGAAGTTTTACTAGGTTTCATGAGAATAACCTCCTTTATTATTATTGATGAAAAAGAATGAAATCATTTTCTTTACCCTGCAATAATAGAACAGTGAAGGAAAATACATGGGTTAGCACCAGTTTTATGTGAGCTAGATTTATCCAAAATTTGAGTTGCCCCAAAATGCTCCCTGAGATTTTAATCATGCTACTTGATTTGTTTTAGCTTTTTACCTTTCTGATCAAACATACAGCTGAACCTTGTGGCAGAAACGTTCACCTAAAATACTAATATTAAACAAGTATCAGTAAATATCACCAAAAACATTGAATACATATATTTTCTTACCAGAGAAGAATTCATAGCATTTCACTACAGCCAGGCAGCAGAAACAAGCTATGCAGCCTCTTGTGTGTGATCAACATGGTTTGAATTTTGCATATCAAAATATTTAAAATTTACTTACAGGCCTTTAATATCTCCTGTAACTTATCTGGCAAATTAATTTCAAATGCCACATCAGTGGCAGAGGGGATTTAATATGTTTTGCCAGTAATTTGTTTGTATCAGAGACAGATGTAAAATGGTTCATTATGAAAAATTCCCATTTCCATGCAGCTAGATATGAAATGGAGGTTTGGAGAAGAAATTAAAAAGGTGTTTTCTGCTTCCCACAGTATCAGTGGTTTATGACAGGCACCATTTACTCTCTCCAGCTGTGCAATCACTCTGGCGTCGTGGGAAAATCAACGAGGCAGCTTTGGGGAAAGTTTTCTGTGGTTGTGATGAACAGAAGGGTCTCACCCTACCTGTCTTTGCAGTTATGGACCCTCCTCTGCCCTTGGAAAACACAGCAACAAGGTGACAGCTCCTCGTCTTGATTTAACCCTGGGACAGAGGCTGAGATGTTCCACGGCACCTGAGAGCGCGAGTGCTCCGCTGCCGCTGAATTCTAACGAGTTCTGAACGCTTGACTCCTTCAGGCTCCTCTGACAACCTCAGCTTTGGTTCCTGTGCCTGCCCAGGGCCTGGGCTAACACGGTTTAACCCAAGGGGCAAAAGCTCTTTGATGCTCTCTTCCAAAAAGCCGCCTGCATGGCGGGAAACGGCAGCGCCGAGCGTGCACAGAGGGGCCTGTGGAGGGGCCGGGGGAAGAGGAGTTTATTTTTAAACTGGTTTGACTGACTTGCAGACACAAGGCAGCTCAGCATCCGCCTCTGCTGACTGTGCACACCGCGCCGGGCCCCGGCTCTCGGTGACTCAGAGGCAGCAAGAGCGCGATTACGGCTCCTGGCTCCAGCGCTGAGTCTGTTGGGAGGAGGAGAGTAATTCATTAATTTATTTGGGACACTGGATGGTTTCCTCGCTGTCTGCAACAACAGGGTGTGAGCAGCCCCAGCTCCAGCTGCTGGCAGACGGGTTTTGCAAAAGCCAGTGTTCCTCCCCAGCACCCAGCAGCCGGAGCGGCCGAGCCGGGATGAGCCTCCCGTGCCAATGTGGAGGGGTCCCAGGGCTCCTAATTAAGTTCTTATAATGCTCATCTGTTCAGTAATTAGAGATTCAGTTTTTTCGAAGTCTGCTAGGGGAATTTTCCCTAGTGCTAAGCGCTTTCATTTTCACTGGAAACGGTAGAGCTGAAGTGTCAGAGCTGTTTGGTTGGGCAGGGATTTGCTTGAGAGAAAAGGAAACCAGGTGGGAATGTCATCCTTGGGGGGTTTGGCAGCCTTGTACTGAGCTGGTGAAAGTTGGTGTGGCCAGTGGATGTGTCCCTGAGATCACCTATTAACTGATGAGTCAAATAACCCCAGAAACCTGCAGGCTTACATTCCTCCTTCAAGTGCACACTGGGAGCTGTTCCACCAAAGGACACGCTTCGGGATTACTGCCGAGTGGTGCAGGTGGCACAAGGAAAGCTTACTGCAATTTCTTTTTCACTGTGTAATAAAGTACTAAAATAGTGTGAAAACTCCTTCTCTGGCAGTTGCGTTTCAGACAGATGATTCTCCATCCTGACTATAGTTTGATCTTTGCACTTAAACTCCCAAGGGGCTGCGTGGTTGTGAATGCAATGCCACAGGGGCAAAGGCCACCCGACAATTTTGTAAATGCAACTAAACTTCTTTCTTTTGTGAGGTGTGATTGCCATAAATAGAAATCTACCAACGTGAGCATTATTTAAAAGTAAAAGGTCCATATCCTGACTGGAAATTTTGTGCACTTCCGTAATATAAATATTAATTATAACACTAATAATATATTAGCCTTCTGTTTGTTTTCTGAATGTTTGCACTAATAAGAAACTGCAAAATCCACATTCCTGTGCGCTGCGAGGACTAAATGTGAAACATGCATTCCAAACTTTATATTTTTTAGTTAACAAGCGTAGATTACTCAGAGTAACAAGCTCACGTGTTAGGAGACAGTATTTCCCAAGACATTTAGAGAGTTCATTTGCCATCAGTATTAGCCTCTGCAGAATGTGGTAAAGAAGGTCGATTTTGGCAGTTTAATGCTTCCAAAAAAAAAAAAAAACCACTTTGCAAAAAGAGGCGTTTTGAAACCCTTTTATTTACCAAAGACAATCTTTCCAGGCACGGTCGATCTTGATGAGGTTGGTGTGCGCCCACCTCAGCACAGCCTCTTTCCCAACCACTCAGCAGTCCCAGAACAGCAGTTTGGCTCTCGTGGTGGTATTTTGGGTCCGGTTGTGGATGGAGCAGTGCAGTGCTGTGCTACAGCAGGAAAACCAGCCGACAGAAAATGCAGCTGCAAGGATGCGTCTTGGCTCCAAAGTCCTTTTCTTAAGCTTCATTTCAAGAAGTACTGAAGGGAAAACTACTGCAGGGCTATGTATTTTAAATATCAAGTGGGATTTTTCAGAAGCATCTAAGCAGCTTCTGAACATAATTTCACTTGCTTCTAAATGAGATTTGTCCTGAGAAATTTTAGGAGACTTTTCAAATCTACTTTAGGAGGTTAAAATAGCTTATTTTCATATCTTAAGGAGCGAGATATTAAATGTTAAGTAGCTAGCATGAAGGATCAGTGATAATTGCTCCCCTTGAGTGGATGTTTTTTAGCATTTAAGCAAAGCACTGGATTCTGTTATCCGTTGTTCCATGGACCTACTTGAGGAACAAGCTCTTACTGAAGGCGGGTTCAAAACCCAGATTTAATTTGTGAGTCAGCTGGAATGGAGCCTCTCAGAGGCCTTTGCTCTTCTGTGGGTGGCTGAAGCACCAGGTCTTTACAGGTTTGAAACTGTATGAAGTTTCACCAGCTTATTCCATGGCTGAGTTTTTGGGTCTAAAATATGGCAAAAACATAAACACAACCTGGCATCTCCTCCTGGCTTGGCTTGCACAAGACTGACGTAATTGTACTTTTTTTGCTCGGAGGAACTATTTTGAAGTGATAATGGTTTTCCTAAGGAGATGCTGGGAAGATAAGCATCAAGTGTTTATTTCCATAAAAACATCCATTCTCAGCCTTGAGATGAACACCGCCTTCATTTATTAAAACCGAGAATTTCTTAATAATGTGATTGACTAATGAGCTGTAGGACCCTGCAAAGGGGAGATGGCACCTCCTCCCCGGCTGCTCTGTAATTACAATCTGGAATGAGGGGTTTGATCTTGCAGTCATGCAAAGGGAAATGGTGTGTGTGTGTAATGCAGTGGAGCACAAACAAGGATTATTTAAGTTAGCAGTAGGGATGGCATTTTGTCCTTTTTTTTTAAACTATAAAGTAGAACTTAACATCTCTAATCATAGACCCCAAACCTGTACACGGATACATGACTGGGGCAGTGCAAGAGTGTGGGTCTCCAATGATATTTTCCGGTGATTCTTTAAATAACAGAGGCCTATGGATACAGACTAATTTACACTCTTCACACCTTAATCATGACTCTTGTTCATATCTCAGAAAACCAGCATATTTCAGAGGTGAGAAAGGGCCAGTGACTCACTTCACCCTTCCCATCCCATGACTTCTCTGTCCTTTGAAAAATGGTTATATTGGACAAGTTTAGCCATTCCCTGAGGTCTAGGTGACACCATCTGTCCTTGGAAATCTAGTCTTGCAAGTGAGATATCCATGTGTCTGACAATTAATTAATCACAATTCCACTTCCTAAAATAAAAATCTGACTACTAACACATTGAAACAATTTCTGTGTTGTTGTCTTCAAACAGCTACATCCTACTATTTATGATTGTTAAGGAGAAGGTCAAAACCCCACAGGGAAAACGATAAAAATCTCCCACACTTTTGAATGAGTTTTCATCTGGATTGGTGATTTTCATCTTCTTCCAATGGACTGAGTGAATTTATCAAATATTTAAGCTTTCTTATTATGGGCTTGGTTTTTGAAAGTGATTGATCCAAGTCCCTGCACTGCTTCAGGTCTGGACACCACAGGCTGAAGGTCACTGCTTGGGACAGCACATCCTTAATTTTTGCACACTGTATTTTCACCAGTCGTGGATTCCGGGGGTTTGGAAACCTGGTGAACTTCGGTGTCTTTATTGGGGAGATCCAAACAGGCTCACAGATCTTTGGCACTTAAGTTGGGAGGAAGCACCATATTTCATTTTTCTTTCAGAGCAAGAGAAATGTTTTCATTTCCAAAGATCAGTATCAGGGGAATTGTCTTCCAAAAATCCCTGTTCAGGACTCCAGCCACCTGAAGGATGTATTCCATTTAACACAAAGTAAAGCTACAGCTCAGCAAACACTAAAGAAATCATGAAAATTTTTCCCAAACTTGAATTTTAAATGAGACTAAAGTTGTTTTCTCCTTTCTTTCCAATTAATTGCAGGGTCTTTGACCATCCATTGACTTGTATTAATTGGGTTTGCTTCTCCTGGACAATTATAAATTTAGGAAAACAATTAATCCTGGTAGAAAAAATTTTAAAAAAATTCTAAAATATTTTCAGCAATTGAAAAGTTATGAAAAAGCTAAAAGAAATGTTTGGCTTGGAGCAAAGTAAAACAGTTCCTTTATTTTTGAACACTTAACACTTATTTCTATGACACTGAGGGAAATACGAGAACGAATGCTCAGAAAAAAAAATCAATTATTTTAGCAAACGCTGAAATGAGACATTCTGGTTTTCAGGGAAGCTTTTCTGTTTGTTTTGGTCTCTGAAAGGAGCGCTTGGCTGAAACTGGGACAAAGACACGGGAGGATCCAGGGCTGCTGAATGTGCAGTTTTAGTCCGAGCGCCGGGCACTGTTTTCCACGCTCCTGGAGGGCCACGGAGAGCTCCGTGATGTTTTCCTGGATGTTCGTGCAAACCCTTTATCACCTCAGTTTTGCCTGTCCCCCCAGATAGAATCCTTTCACTCCCTTACCAAACCAACAGCATTTACACATCAAAACAATAATTCATTTTCAGATTCAGCCCTTCATTAAAAAGATAAGTAGGGCTTAATTGGCATCCAGTGCCTGTGTAGCTCCTCTGTGCTAGAGCAGAGTTAAGTGGGGTTTCTCAGACAAGGGCCTTGGGCGAGCCCTCTGTCTGGGATGAATTTCTCCCCAATTAAACTCATTTGTTTTCACATTCACATAATGGCACCTGAGATATGGAATGTCTCAACCACTTCCTTCAACTTTTTTCTGAGGGTGGGGAATTGTTTAAATCTGAGCTGCAAACTTCTTATGGTAGAATATACCGTGCAAATAAATGTCCAATGTGCTGGAAGATTATCTGATTAAAGAGGTTAAATTATCCTCTTATTGCTTTAATAGTTTATCTTTTCTGAGGTTCAGGTAGAATGATGTTTTACTGAAGATGCGCCAAGGGGTGGAGCTTTGCCTCTGATTATATTTTGGATAGAATTTGAGTTTGAAATGGGATCAGGGGTGCCAAATCTTACGACCTGTCGATGCCAGAGTGGGGCTTAGGGTGGTAGGAATTGGGGAAGATTTGCCTTCTCAAAGATTGTGAGAGGTCTGCTGCACCTAGTTTGGGACTGGTCGTGCTCAGAGGAAGAAACCCAAAAAATTTAGAACAGAATTCAGAAGGGTTTTGCTGAGCAGAACCTTCCTACTAAGCTATCTCACAGCACTACCTACAACCAAACAAAACACAGCTCTCTCATCTTCTCTGACATTTTTAACCTTTATCATTTCCATATTTCGAATTCCTGTGATTAAAACTAAGGTCAGGAAAATCAGGCTGATCTACAGGGAATTCTCTCGCTCTGATCTTTGGACACCCAGGGCCACACCTTTAAAGGCCTTTGACTTCCTGATGTCCACAGGCATTATTGTCCCATTAGAAGCACAGTACTTTTGGAAACCCCAGGGAGAGATTGGTATAGAAATCAAATTGGTTTTCAAGCTCTTTATTCTGCACTTACCTTCGAGCAGCTGCCTCCTTGCCCAGAAAGGCAGCGTCCTCTCTTAAAAGCCAAGAAAAACAGGTCCTGGCTTTGCCTCTGTTATTTCTCTATGAAAGTCTGAGATTAGGCACAAAGTCCAACTTTGGGGCTCACCTGCTCTGTGGGAATGTGGACCAGCACCTGAGCACAGGTTAACGAGTCTGGAGCACACAGCTGGAGGTTGGGGAGGAACTTCAACCTGCTTTATCCCTTCACAGGGGTCCAAAAATGTGGCTCCAATGGGCAGGGGTGGGATGGTAGCTCCTGCTGCTCTGCTGGAATTTGCACAGACATCAAGGATGCCAGGAACATCACCCCAGCCCTTCTCAACTGCTCAGTTTTCTTTCACCACAAAACCAAGGAGGATAATTCTGAGTCATGTTTGTATTGTGCTTTCAGACTTCTGGCTGGAAAAAAAAATATAGAATGATTTGTATTATTCTTCTTATTATGAAGAAATATCGTGATGGGACTCGTGATCTCCTTGCCCTCTTCTGTTGAAATCCTGCATCAGGAGGGACAATACAAACCTCTGTCCTGATGGAACGCGAGAAATAACTGAATATCCTCCAATGCTGTGTCAAAACGTTAATCTTTCTTCCAGTTTGGCATTCCTCTGGATGTTAATAACCACAAGAATTAGTGATGGGAAGACCTAATGTTGCAAGAGCAGTAACATGGGAAGCTGTGGAAAATGATCTCTGTCTCCATCCGCATCGAGGAGCAGCGAGGACGCGGTGCAGGCGACACGGAGCTGCAGTTTGCACACACTGCAGTGTGTGCACACACTGCCAGTGCACAGCAGTGTTTTCTGTACACCTCAGAGGTGTCCTGGTTGCACAGAAACAACGTGTTTAAAACCGTGGTGCTGGACTCGTGTGGTCTAAATCTGTGCTCCAGCAAAGTGAATCAGGCGGGGCAGCCTCGCTGTGGTGTCGCACCCACGGTGGCTGCAGCTTTACCTATCATAACAAACTGCACCTTAACAAAAAAAAAATTAAAAAGAGCAACCATGCAGGAAAGAAGAAGCATCTGCATTTGCTTTACTGGATCTTTTTGTCAGGCATTGTGATCAGGCTGACAGTTAGCCCTGAGGAAAGTTATAAATTCTGCGCTGAATTGCGGTACAATCTTTCACCATGGCATTTCTGCCCTCTGGCCACGCTCTGGTTATCCATAATTGTGGCAGATAATGGTTTTTTATGGCTGGAAACATTCTTTGCAGGCACAGGGACAATAACCAGGGCTGAAAATGTAATTAAAGTGAATGGATGAACTTTCTTAAAGAAACAGTGTAGATTATTACTGCAGCTTAACACCTACAAAGCCTGAGGCAAAATGGCAGCATCTGAAAAAACTTGTATAAATTTTAAATGTAGGGCAAGCTTGAAGGTGGATATTAGATTACAGAAGGAAAACTGAGACATTTGATGTAACAGATAACTAAGGGCTTAGATCATCTCCAGAAATATAAACTAATGTAACTTATCTTTCTCTGTCAGTTGGAATATGTTACTTGTGATCAGTGGCACCTTGTTTTCGTGAATCTGTGGAGAAGTTTGCTGCAGATTTTGTCCACTCATGCAAAAAGCATCTTCCTTAAATAATTGGAGTAAGAAAAAATGGGATATCTTCTCTGTAATACCTATTTCTTATCATGGAATGAGAGAGATTTAATTTTTTCCATGTAGCACAGTTAAAGTTCTGGAAATCAGGTTTGATTGAACAGTTCCATAAAGGCACAAATGAATAGAAAATAGCAGATTTCTATTCATTGCAGCACTTCTGTTGCAACATATTCCTGTCTCTGGTTTAATCTCCTCTTGGGGCAGTGTTAGTTACCTGCAAGAGTTCCTTGCCCAGATGGAGATGCTTCCAAACTTCTCAAAAAGGTCATTCTCCTGTGTCTGCTGAAAACCAGAATGAGACAACACATTAATTATTATTAACAAAGACATAATACTTCTGTTAGTATTAATGTAACCATTCATGAGCTGATAACGGGCAGTCTAAATGTTAGACTTGGCTCTTATGTCTCCTCCCCTCTTGCATCTGGGCTGGATTTGGAGACCCTTCACTGTTTTGGGGCCAGCAAGGCACTTCTAGAGCTGCATGGCCAGGTGAGATGACATTTCTGAGCTGCTCCCGGTTTGCATGCAGGAGAACTGGTTGTAAAATTTAGAAGCCACTCAACTTTTTTTTTCCCTGTTCTATTTTTAGCACAGAGCTTTATTCCCACAGAAAGGTTCCCGCAGCCACGCCGGGACAGCAGCAGCAGGAACAGGCAGCCTGTCGTGGCACAGGTGGAACAGCTGACTGACTTCCCCACCGACTGCAAATTAAAGCAACTTTCTGTGTGGGATAAAATGAGAACTGGCAAAGCTGCTTTTCTGTGTTTTAAATAACCTTCACAGTTAAGGAGAAATTATGCTAATCTGGAACCACGAGCAGTGCAGGCAGCTGGCTTTTGCACACCTTGTACCTGGTGAGCGAGCTTGGTCTTGGAGTTATGGCTTCTATGATCAAGGTGAATTTTGGAGCCTTGGGTATGTATTTGGGTTTTCTCAGCAAATTATTTGCTGTTTGAGTTCATTGTGAAAAAGGGAGTCCTGTGGAAACATCACAGACCAAAGGGACAGTGGGTACCAGCGAAAACCATGGTGTGCTGGCAGGGGCGTAGGAAAGAGACCTCAAAAAGATTATCTGAAGCTCTGCTAGAACACGTTCTTGGCAGAGACCTCTGCCCAGTTGGATTTCCTGGTTACCAGCATGAGAGATCACTTTCTTTCCTCAAGAGCAAAAGGAATCCACAGGGATAACAGAGTTTGGCTGTCATGGTGCCATGCATTTGTATCTCTGAGCTGGGAGATAAATACCCAACGGCCCGGGTAGGGAATTGGCTGCATGTGGCCAAATTCCTTCACCAGATCCTTCAGCAGACAGAGAAGGGCGTCAGTGGAAGCAGAACCTGCCCCAGAGCACAGCAATGACTTCAGACAATTTTTCTCTGCCACCTATCATGGTTTGGGCTGCCAGGAGTCCTATAACCTGTCAGGGACTTTGTAAATTTATTCATTTATTTATCCCAGTCTTCAGGTGACAGATTACCTCAGACACTGCTCCTCTTGCTGTGTTTCAGTGACAGAATGAGAGGGAAAATCAGTCAGAGAAAGGAGATTCCATGAACAGAATTTTAAATTTTCTGAGTTTTGCAGAAGAAAAATGCCACTGCAACAGCTGAGCCCAAAGAAAATGGTAGGAAAGTTCTCTCTCATTTTCATCTAATGGCTTTCCTATTACTGGTGCTCTGATCCACCCACACAAAGCACAGATCAGGAATTTGGGCTGGCTAGAAGGTTGTCTGTGATTTAGCCACTGCTCATAACTCAGACTTTTTTTCCTCTTGAAAAAGAAGGGAAGAAAAGGAAAAAAGTCAGGGGAGATACTGCCAAAAAATCGATGTCCCTTTGCTGCATTAGTACAGTCAACTTATGGCCTAAACACCACTGACATGATCCCACCTGACAAGATCATGTGATGTGGCATATTAAACTTAAAGAAAATAATCTTTTAGATCAGATGTCCCCCATCAATTTCAATTTCCAAGTAATATAGCTTAAAGAATTTGGCATATGAAAGAAACGCTGGTGTCTGTCTAGAGTAAAAAACTTCATGTGTTATAGCTACTGCTCAGGGTAGGGATGAGAAAATTAATTTTTAAAAAAATTGCAATTTTTCAGTTGGGGAGTTTTAAGAAACACTGGGGGTTTTTCAGTTTAATTTTTCTTAACAAATGCAAACCAACTCAAGAGGCACAGGAGAAAAGCAAAACGCTGAGCAGAACGTTTCTCTCAATTACCCGTGCTGTTTATCTGCACGTGTAGCATGTTGCCACATGTTTTTGATTAATACAAACACACAGCCCCTGGTATGAATTTCTGTGCATACAAAAGTGCTGTAGAAATCCACTCAGCTCATGAGAAAAAAAAGAGAAGGGTTTCAATATTCAGAAGATAAAAAAAATGACACAACTTCCAGTTGGCTCCTCTGGTTGCTCCCTGCTCCGTTGACACTCCAGGTTTTACTCATGACTGGGTCTGTGTTTATTCACAAAAGTGGAACTTGTGACTGAAAAGCTCCATTTGTCTGTAAAATTTTCTCTTTTCTGAAAGATGTTCTTGAGGGTTGATGAGTTAATTTATGCAAGAAATATTTTTTAAAAAGTGTTCTACTGGTTTTCCTTTCATTTATGTTGATCATAGTCATCTGCTGACAAATGAACTCATAATTTTAAAGAAAAAATATTTGATTAACCCCTACCTGCAACTTTATCTTTGCAAAAGAATCAAGATTATCTATTGTGGGGAATTTGTAGTGGACATTTCCTGCTGTGATGGGAATGGCACAGTCTTTCCCACCATTACCCAAAGGAATAAAAACTCCTTCATCACGGAGTGAAAAGTCCAAGTCTGGAAAGGAAAAGACCACACTGGAATGGTCAAACAACTGAAACAATTTTTTTTCTTGCTGCTCCCATTTGTTTTTTCATCTTTTCCAAAGCTGCTCCTTCAACGAGGAGATTGTTTGATGGATGAGGGAGAGAAGGAAAGGGCAGTTTAGATGAGTGAGCTCAGGACTGCCAGGTGTTGCTGAGGTGACTCATGTGGAGTCATGGAAGTGTCCATCTGCCACGCCTGGGGTCCCCAAAACTCGATGCTGTGCTCATGGCTGGGGCACCCTCTCTGCTGAGGCTGCTGCTCTGCTCCTCCAGCCCCCACCACAACCAAGTGGCAGGCAGAGGGAATAATAATGAAATTAATGGGAAGGGAAAGAACCCTCACAGGTACAAAGCAAGCACCTCTCAGTGGGGTGTGGGCTGCCTGCTGCAGAGGCAGTGCTGCATGATCCAGCAGAGATGCTCAGAAGGATACATGGCTCTGAACACAGGCATTAACCACAAGCGGAATATAAACCCTTCATTTAGCTTGGGGTGAAGAAAGGAACAAAACTGTTTCTTGATGTCGTGTCAGAAGAGATCATGTCTGGTTCTGATGTGCCGCAAAAGAAATTTTGCATGTGATAGAGCCCACAGTTCCTCCATGTCCTTCATGCCTTTTAGGCACAGAGAGGGGCAGACAGTTGGATTCAGTGCTCTGATGATGCCAGACAAGTACGGAGAGAGGCGAAAGTTCTTTTGCTCTGGGCAGCTGGGAAGAAAACCCAACTTTTGTGCAGCTCGGCCTTGCTGTGTGTGAGGCAGCTGGGGGTTGCTCAGGCGAGCTTTATTCGTGCAGAGAGCCCAGGAGATGGTTCAGGGCTCTTGATGGTCTGGAGATGAGACCAGGCTTTTCTAGGAAAAGAAAGTGGCACATTCAGGGCTTTAGAAAATAAAATCCTTAAGCCTGTCTATCTGCAGATACGGGACTGAAATTAGACTTGTTACAAAGAGCAGCAATTAAAGAGTTTTCTGCCTGTACTTTCTGCACCAGCAGTTAGACACCCACTGAGCCAGGTTTGCTCATCCAGCCAAGGTTTAGGTGCTGGTTTTGTGTCCTGACTTCCCTTCCCATGGTTTAAACAACAGGAGCAGCTTCCCTGCCTCAGAAAGGTGCTGCAAAACAGACCTTGGGAACTGTGAGAGGTTGTGCTTTAGGGGTGCTGAATAAGTAAAAAAAGCTTGGCACACATTTTTTGACCATGTTTCTATCTCCTCTGGTGCTTTCTTTTAGAGGGAGAAAGCTTGCAATCAAAAGAGTTAAGTGAGTTAAATGTTGCAAGAAATGCCTATTTCAACCTTACGTGCCCTAATTTCACTGTTGAAAGTTTCTTTGATCTTCTTTTTTTTCAGTTTAGCTTTATTAGGAGAAACTTGTGCCTAACAACAACATTGCAATGTGGCCAAGTCTTCAGGTAATTTGTTCAACGTAGAAAAGCAACGAGCAAGGATGTAGAAAAAACTTCAGTAGGACCTGACGCTACTCCATGGAAAGCTTTCTATTTGTTTAAATTGGTTTTGGGGTTGTCAGTATATAGACCTTGACCCAATCTTTCAAAAAGCACAGCAATTGTGGGTGTTTCGTCTGTGGGTGTTTCATCTGTAACAAGTGATGCCAAGTTTGTGGATAAAGTTTGTCTTGGTTTGTACAAAAGATGAGTGATTAATTTTAATAGCAGCAATCGTAAATGAATGGTCATTTAAAACTAAATGGAAATTTAAATGAAAAATTGTTTTGAGCTAGGCTTATTTCAATCAACCATCCTTTAGAAAAATATTTGTGTTTTCAGCTAGCTATGAAATCCTTATAGTAATTTCTGGGAAAAAAATCTCTAATATTTCTTTTTAATGGCACATAATAGTCTTTCTTTCAAGAGACTTGGTAGTTAGGTTTGATAGACGAAGAATCTAACTTAGCAATATTTGCAATGAGAAACTTCTTCCTGGCAAATTCCAAAGAAGAGAGAACCACGTGCTTGTCGGTGCTTCAGCCCTTTGTCGTTTTGATTTGTGGATTTTTGGGGAAGGTTGTAGGGGAAGAGAATTAAAAGGAAAATGTCAGAAACGTCCCTGATACTTTTGTGCATCATTAGGAGAATTAACTGTCGCTCTCCAGTGTTTGGAGCCAGGCGCTCAGGTTGTGCTGTCTCAAGCCTGATGCACGCTGACATCTAGCAGACCTCATCCCCTCACTTCCAAAAATTCAAAGGGAAAAAGCTGCACAAGTCCACGGGGAATTGCCACACAATCACAGTGTTTGGAAGGAGGGAGAGGAATGTTCCTGTATGGGATCCTGTAGTTTTGGATACTGAAGTCCTACTCACGTTTCAGTGAATATCAAAAATCGTTTGTGTCGTGTGTGCAGAGGCTTTGTCAGGCCTAAACACCAGTAAAACTGGTGAAATGGAAGGTTTGCAAAGATATCTGATATTTTCTTCTTCCTTTTCTTGTGTAATTCCAACACTTTATTTGGATAGAAAGCAGAGGCTGGGAGAAGCATCAATGTGTGCCTCTCCTATCCAAGACTTTTTCTGGGCAGCTGTTCTAGGGCTGGAACAAGATACAGGGAGAGAAGTATCTTTGATAAGGAGTATTCTGATATGCATGCAACTGTGATTTTACTAATTAGATGGACTGTGCAATTTCCCATTTTTTAAAATAAAATCCTGCTCCCCTTGGGTCTGCTGGAGGTGGTTGCAGTTGTTGTACAAGGTGTGGCTTTGAGGATTTCTGTTTTCAGCCTCTGAAATCCACTGAACCGTGCTGTCTTGTCCTCATTTATGTTTTTGTTATGCTTACATGCAAGGTTTTGTCATAAAGTGTAGCTGCCAGGAGGCGAGTTGTGTATGAAAAATGCTCTGGTTGTTTTACTGGAATAGCAGAGTGTGTGTAGGATTCCAGAATGTAACAGGGTGCTGAGGTGTGTTTAAGTGAGTTTTGAGTGCTCTGAGTGCTCTGGGGAGGGAGCTGTGCTGCTGGGTGAGCAGAGCCTCACACCGTGGTCCTGGGCTCTCCTGGAATGTGGAAAAGCACAGGAATGCAAAGCCCAGCCTCCCACTCGGGGGGTAAGGCCAGGGCTGGAGCTATCCAGGGAGCAAAGGCAGGTTTGGTGTGTCAGAGCCCGGTGGGTTTGATTTTCCACAGAAGGTATCACAGGTACAGGTTTACCAGTGGAATTCTGCCTTCTTCACAAAAAGCTAAATTTGTGCACGGGGACCACCCCACAGCCCCCATCTCCCTCTTTCCCTGCACGTGTCTCTGGCATTGAGACTGGCAAATTTACCCACAAAAGATGGGCTCCCTTCTGGAGGGGAAACTTGGCAAACTGATCTGATGGGAGTGAGCTGCCCTGCAGAACCATGGTGAGGCTCTGGGGTGGAAGCAGCTCTGCTCTCCTCTGCCAACGTTCTGCCTCCGACATGGATTCTGCTCCAGGTTTTAGGTCAGTGCTGGTCCCCCTCCTGTGGGTCACGTACTCTGGTCTTCACTACTTTGCTTGGGAATTGTGACATCCACTTGGAAACGCCTTGGCAACACCAGCTGACAGCCAATTGAGGGTGTATTCAGGTTTATTGATAAAATTGAGGGTGTATTCAGACTGGGATGCTAGATAGCCAATGTAATTTTGTGCATTAATTAATTATATACATTAATTCTGTGTCTGTAAACACCAAGAGCTAACAATGGTCTGATTTAAGCTTCTGGCCTGGGTCTATCTTCATTAAAACATCTGATTGTAAAGATCTTTGTGATGTCTGTGCAGCTTAGGGGCTATCAGGAGCCAAGGCTTCTTCCAGCACCAGCTTCCAAGAAAACACGTTCTTTTTAGAGCTGAATTTTTGGAAATATATTTGAGGGAATAGGGAAGAGAATAATAGAGTTCTCTTTGAATGAAGTGGGGAACTCTGTAGCACATAAAGAAACTGGCAGGGGTCCATGAAAATTAACATCAGAGATAAAAGGGATCTAACCATTGCTATGCTGGGAGAGTACAGTGCAACCCTGGTGCTGGGCTTTGGCAGGTCTGGGTGTAAGACAAACGCTCACTGATGCACAGCCCAGGCAGAGCTGGCACCTTCTCCTCTGGAGCTGCCCTGCCAGCTGCCTCAGCCACGAACGGGATCCCACGAACACGTACAGTCAAGGGTGAACAACGGGACAGGTGAAATCTATTCCAGGGGTTCAGAAAGAAGAGTGGGACTGGGAAACAATGCTTTTAATGCCATTTTGGCTTTTCTGCCTCAGGGCTTCAATGGAATGGGGGGAAAGAGAATGGTCTTGGCCATGTAGAAAATTGGAGATGCTGGATATTGTCTGTCCCGTGCCATCAGTTGGTAACCACAGGAACTCAGCTCCAATCTCTCACCCTGCCCAGGAGACCTGAGCTCAGGCTGGCTGCCAGGGAATGTGAGGGTCTCTGGCTGTTTTTGCCTCACCAGAGAGACAATGAGGGACAGTGAAGGCTCACGTGAAGGTGCCGATGGTGCCCAGTGGGCACCTGGGGCTGTGCAGAACTTGTGGTTCATTGGCTTGGCCTTAGAGGACAGATATGGACTGGTGGGTGACCATAAGCAAGCACTTACCTTGATCCCTGAGTACTCACTAGTTATAAACTCAGAGGTGCTGTAAGGAGTAATTAATCTGAAGTACCTCCAAGAACACTTTAAACATGAAAAGTGTCACCTTAAATTTGTTGTAAAATGAGGTGACAAATCATTTGAGCAAATGTTGAGTACCTGTCATAAGACATCCTCTCATAAGAGTGAGAATCTTCTAATAATCATTAGCAGCTTATTTGCATGGAGTTTTCCTGCATTTGATGTGAAATCTTGTTTGGCTGGATGCAAGGAAGGCTAAGTATGTGCTGAAAGCCAGTAATTTGATTATCTACACTCTTTCTGTCTAGTTATATGATCCCTGCAAAGTCCTTTATTAAACCCCATTTAGAAAGAGTTGCTAAACCTTGGTGGAATGCCAACCATGCTAATACAATCTGGCCAGTGAAGAGTAGGTGCTTATTGAACAGAAAACTTTAATCTTGTTAAGACTGGATACAAGAGGAAACGGTAATAACTGGGTTGTGCTGAAACTGTCGCTCAGACATTGAAGGTGGCACCTCCGCTGCGGTGTGGACACACCTGTCCTTTTTCATACTGGAAAACTCGTCTTTCATGTAGGATAATCCTAATGGATAGGATTCCAGGAGAGCTTCTCACAGGTCATAATTATCCTCCATGCCAGCAGATCCTGAATAGGCATCTTGGTCACTTCATTTGCATGCTCTGTAGCTACCATTTGTTTCTTCCAAGGGGAGGGATTCCTTTGAGGCAAGATTGGTTAGCAGTTTCTATCTTTCAAAAACAATTTTCAGAGCATCGATAGACGCCGTGGAAAGTCGTAGATGGCAATAAAACGATATCTAAAATAAGATGTGCTCTTGGCATTTTGTCTGTACGTGTTAGAGTGCAATTGAGGAGGCCGTGTAATTTGGAGGCATTAGTAGAAACTGGGCAGTGATCTGCCACAGCACATCGAAAAGAGTCCCCTGTAGGGAACCCTCAGTCCCAAATGTAAAAGGTATGGATAGGGACGTGTATTTCCAGAGCTGGGCCACATTCCTTCCAGGGCCATAAACTGCTTATGGAAACGCTCGAAAGCCGCACTAAAATAGCCGGGCTGAGAGAGGCTGAAAGCTGTGGGTGCTTTCAGTGAAAGGTTTAATTAGGATGGGGAATTTGGGCCAAGTAACAGCACAACAGTGCTGAGAGAAACTAGGAGATCTATTCTTCTGTGGGTTTTATTTAAAGACTGAGTCAGGGCAAACACTGCAGCCTGAAGCAGTGCACGCAGGAGGGGACTCTGTGGGTGAATGTCCAGCGTGGCACTTGCATGCCCCCAGCTAGAACAGCTCACTGAGTCTGGGTATCTACAGTCTCTGTTATTGCCTTACCACGACCCCAAGAGCTGTTTGTGCCCAGCATTTGCAGCATCAGAGGGTGTGAATTCACTGAAGTGAAGGGTCTCACCTCCCCACTCAATGTGACACGTGGTCACAGGTGGGACAGAGGTGACCCCAGGTCACCCCTTGGCTTCAGCCAGCCTCCAGACTCGTGTGCTTCATTCAGTTTTGGAAAAGACCACAGTAAAGTTACAGCCCCCTGTGCACTTTCTGGGGTGTGTGTATTGTTCCTGTGTCCATCACAAGGTCTCGTGACCTTATGAGTTGCTGTAGTTCTGCATTTTCTCTTCCAAGAATGAGTGGCATGACAAGGTCATGTCTGAGTGTAGACTGATTTATTCTCATAAATATTTTAAGCAGTAATAGAAGTAAGGCTCTTATTTAGCGGTAAAAATGAGCTTTCTCCTTGGAATGAGGAAAGAATAAACACTCATAATTGTTTCTATATACCATTAAGCAGAATATTTGATAGAAACCCTGTTGTGAAATTCGACTCTGTCAGTACCTTTTCTGGTCTCATTTTACAGTTATGTGCATTGACATCTGTTATTGCTAATTACTTCTTCAAACTTCAGCAACGATCTCTTGCACTTCCTGTAAGAAATGCTGAAAGCTTTTAACAAACAAATTAATTATGTATAGTCTTTGATGCAAATTAGCCCAATTAATTGTAGCATCGATACCTTCTTCACGTAAAAAGAAAAAAGAGAAAGAATGATCATATACATATTTATAAGTACCTTTTTGACAGATGATGGTAGGTCATGATGAGGAATTCGTTTAAATTTATGGAATGACTTTTTAAAAATGACAAACCAAGGTAACGTTCTTGTGAAAATGTGTTGACTTCACAAAATATGTTGACTATTTAAAGATGGTTCTTTCTGGGAGAATCAGTGTAAAGTGATTGTCATTCTTCAGTCTAAGTGACACCTTAACTAAACAAAATAGTGTTGCGCTGTGTGACACTAACTTGTAATGGATATTATTGATCAAATGTTATTTTTTTCAGCATTTCATCCTCAACGTATTTGAACTCCACCTGTTTTGGGCAAAGACAATAGAAAGACTTGAAATGTTGACTAGCAAAATCTGTGATTTTGTCAGGAGAGGGGGGACCATTGTGTCAGCCAAAAGGACACTTTATGACCCCTCCAACACCAATCCACCTGGTTCTTCTTTCAGTAAATTGACCTTTTATCTGTGGACTAGATCAGCCCTTCCCAGGAAGAACACCTCTTCACACCAAAAACCCTTCCATACCCTAAATCCAGACCCTTCCCAGGAAGAACACCTCTTCACACCAAAAACCCTTCCATATCCTAAATCCAGACCCTTCCCATGAAGAACACCTCTTCAGTCTGTTCCTATGGAGTTCAATCGCTCCCTTATAGCTTTCCCTTCTGAACACATGCAACTTATTGACTGAATCCAAAGAGGTTTTTTTCCCCTTCTGATTGTTTCCTTTGTTTTGTTGCATGTTGAGGAATGCGAATGACAAATTTTCTGTGGCTGGCTTTTGAGGGTTGGTCATTGTCGAGAGCGGGCGTGGCGATAGTCACTGCTGGAATGTGTTGGGAACTTAATTCCCCTTCTGACTACTCTGCCCAGGTATTTCATTAATTCTTACTAGGGCAGCCTGTGGAGAGTTACAAAACTGGGACTGCAACCTTTGTGAAATGCCAGTTCCAGGAAATAACTGGTTTGCTTCCAATCTGCAGCTTCCCAAAATTACAGCATCAACCAAGTGCTACAGAGGGGCCCTTTTTGCATATATCATTTCTGAGATTGCATTTGCCTGCCACAGAGCTGTTTGAAATCAGCCATAACTTGTGTTTGAATATGTCAAAGAAAGGAAAAAAAAAATCATGCTTTGTTTGAATATTTTTTCCCTAATGGGACAGAATCAAAAATTTGTGTTTGCATGTTTTGTAACTCCAAGGCAAAGCTCTTTCTCTGAGAGTGTTTCAGCAGAGGGATGGGAGAGAACAAATTGCACTCCACACTTTTGGTTTTCAAAACTTCAGTGTCTGAGGTTTCCTCACAACTGTAAATCAAATGGCAGATTTTGTGACTTTTGTGGAAAAATAGGAATTCCATTTGAAAAGCTACTTTTTATATTGAGATATTTCAGTGAGAGAAATGCAAAGAGGAAATGCCTGGCTGGGCATTTCTGAGCTTAAGAGTGAGCTTAACCACAGAGAGATGCTACAGAAACTGGCAGTGGTAATCATGGCAGACAGCATTTACTTCATGGTGTTCCTTACAAAGATGGGGCATTACAAATTTTCCACTCTCTAGAAGCAACAAAACAAAAGCTCACTGGGATGAATATCAATATTTGCTTTTTCACCCCACTGAGATGTTGTGAAATTTTGTTTTCAGTTTTGTAACCAGCAAAACTTCGCTCTAAGAAGCAGAAATGAAAAGTCAAGTCTAGTGTCAGGTATTTCAAAAAGACCAATTTGGGAAGGGGAAGTTACAGGTTTGAACTCTTCTGCTTTTTATTAGGTTACCAAGCCAAATAAATTAAAATAAATCGAACTGAGTGGAGTCACCTGTGCCATGCAGGTGTGCAGGCAGACAATATGGGTCATACACACTTGGGCACCCGCTGGGTTTGTGTGAGGGATCTGTGGATATGATGAGGGGTTTTTTTTAACCCAGCAGGTGCTGGCTTAAAAGTTTCTACAAATGGGACTATTCAGGGATCTTCCTTCTGCAGCAGCTTTTGCCAGACCAAGGGGTGTGTGACACACCCGGGAGCCAGAGCAAGCTCCAGCCTCTGCCTGCGGTTTGTCCTGGTCCAGGCTCCATCCTGTCCTTCACTCAGGGCCTCTATGAGTAAGTGAGTGGGCATCCAGGACCTTGCAGACCAGGGACAGCCTTGGAGTTCCCAGGTTCCCATCTGGAGGCGGCCACTTTGCCATAAGTTTTTGCAGGAGCATCGCACCTTCTGCTGGGCAAATTGCTTAGGATTGAGGCATTAGCTGGGATCTGCAGTTCAGGACTGGGGGTCCTGTACTAATCACTACAAAGACACTGAGGAGCTAAAAGGTGCTGGCAGGGGCAGCTGGAGGGAGGAGGGAGCTGAGCTTTGAGTTTTGGTCGTGTCCACCCTGGGTCCAGGTCCCAACAGAGAGCCCAAAGGCCCCGAGTCCTCAGCCTGTGCCCCAACTGCAAACCCAGTTTCTTTTCTCCCCAGTTGCATTGTTTTCTCTTGGAATTCTGCCTCATGTTTTCCTAATTATTCCACTGCAATACTCAACCCAATAGTTGCACGAGGAAGCCGATCATAACGATTTAAACACTTCTACAAAAGACAGATTAGCAGATTAGTGACTGCTCTGGAAAATGTGCAGCAGTGCTTGAAAATTAATCCTGCTTTTAATGCAGGGAAAAAACAAGCAGGCCTGTTATTAGTGTTTCCTATTCAAAATAGACTTCAATTTCTGATTTTAAAATTGCAAATGCTATAAGAATATGGTGAAGTATGTGTTCTGAAGAAACCTCTTGAGGTTTCCTTTAACTAATTATTTACAGTATGAAGATCTGGCATAACAGGTACAGGCATCCTGGCGATTATGTATGAACATAATCATGGCCTGTCAGATGTTTTTAATTAAGCTTTCCCTAGTCTGAGTGCTCTGAATGGTGATGAGCATTAACATCCCTCAGCAGAGCAGTGCACAACTTCCTTGCAGACTGTGACCATGTGTTGTGCTCAGTGTTAAGCTTTGAAGTGTGGATTTAGATTGAAACTGGGTGAAGTGAGGTCCTGTATTTGTGCCTTGGTGATTCCTGCTCCCAGCTTTGCGCTTCCATCTGACTGTAGACTAAACTAGGTGCAAGGAGCTTTTCTGCAGCCAGCATCTCATGATCTCATGGAGGGATCTAAAAAAGACAGCCTGGATGCATTCCCAAGTATATTCCAACATCAGGTTCTGCAAGGTGAACTGCAGTGCCAGCTCCTATCCCTTCCTTGTTCTCAGGAGTGCTGCACAAGTGACTGACTCAATACCCGGCTGAGGGGTTACAAGGAAGTGGAAATAATAGGGAACACTGGGTGATAGGCTTGATGAACACATCAGGTACAGGAAAGGCACATCAGGTACAGGAAAGTGATTTTTCCCCTCTATCAGCAGTGGTGAGGCCACATCTGGTGAGCTGTGCCAAGTCCAGGGATCCCCAGTGCAAGGAAGACATTGCCAAACCAAAGCAAGACAGGCACTGGGCAGCAAGGCTCAGAGGCTGGTCTTGCTTTGAGCAGGAGGTTGGACCAGATGAAATCCGGAGATTCCTTCCAGACTCAGTTGTTCCATGCTCCTGTAGAATTTCATGGAGGGTGTGGGGGTGTTATCTTTCCTGTATAATTCTGTTTCCTAGTGTGCATAGAGCTGAAAGCACTCAAACTGTGTTGGAGTTTTTCTGTTTCCTCAAAGCAATTTACTGGTGTCTCATATCAACATATTGTGGAGAAATATGTGATTGGGGATGGCATCTATACACCTGCACATAGGTACAGAGAGGTTTTCTGCATGGCCAGGAAGAAAGATTAAAAGTTTATAACATTGTTGCTTTTAGTATCTAATCAATTGGATGTCACTTGCTGTATTAGCAAGAATTTTGTCCTACAAAAGGACTGTGGGAAGGGACTCCTTGATCTAACTAAAAATTCTGTGCGTTCAAAGCCAAAAGTATGATTTAATACCTAGGAAAAATGTCCTAGGGCATGAAATATATTAGAGTGAAATCTCTTGCTGAAGGATGTTGTGGAGGGCCCCTTCTTTTACTGTCCCCCAAAATTCACCTCAACAATAGAATGCAGGTAACTGATCACAGCCTTTCCAGCTGGAGGGCAAGAAGTGCATCACAGTAACTAAACCAAGCAGTTTGTTTTCTCCAGTTGACTTTCAAAGTCCACTTACTCCATGGATGCGCTTCCCTTGCTCCCTTAGGGGCCACCAATCACAATCACAGTGCCCTGTGTGAAGGCATTTATTAAGGAAGCTGTTCCGAGAGGGCTCAGCTGACCTGCAATGTGATTTTTAATTTCTTTCAATCTTCCATAATCTGGCATCTAAACAGATCCAGATCCACAGAGCTGTACAAATCAACATAGAGCGCTGGTGCCCCCGGAGCTCTCCTGTGCATCCAATCCAGTGTGTCCTCTTTGTTTTCATTTTGCTTTTTCTTTTTCCTCCCTGCTCTTTTTTTCTTTTTTTTTCCAGAGGAGTTGGGGAAGGGGGGTGTGTGTCCTGCTTTTTAAAGAGGGAAACTTCTGGCCATCTGCATGTAAAACAGGTTGTCGCTTGCATGAATATCTATGCGTGGTCATTTAAGAGTGCTCATGCATTTCCCTGTTTTGTGTGCAAAACTGTGTGAATTGCATGCAATTTAGGTTAGAGAGTACAGTCCTAAAGTGTTACTACACAAAGTACAGCAGCTCAGCTTTTGTCAAAAAATGAGCTATGTAAATAAAGGCAATACTGGCAGAGATGGTGAAATTAAGATTAGCAAATAATGAGTAAAATTATTTACTTGACTACAAAGAGAAGCTGGATGAGAATCTTATCTGGGAAACAAATGTAAATCCTCAGATTCCATTAGAGATACATTAGGGATGGGCGACAGGTCCCAATCCAATCCATTAAATATCCATACCAGCCCTGAAAGGGCTGCATTACAAAGATCATCTGTGTGGGGCTGGTTACACTGACTGAGTCCTCACTGGTACAATAAAAAAATCTTCTATTACTTAACCACTTCCTGCAATCATCATCTGCGACTGTAACAGTTTGAAATTAGCTGAACAGGATCCTCTTTTTTGTTAATTTGCTTATGATTATAATTGAGGGAAACCCATCCTTTTTAAAAAGTAGTTAGTTTTCAACTTCAGGCCAAAACCTTCCCATCATCCAAATGAAAGAGCAGAGATAAAATATTTTCTATTTTATTCGGTATCAGCTTCTTAAGTATTTAAATTTTTTTTAACAAATGCTTAAAAACATAAATCATGCAAACTTGTGATTATGTGCTTGCATAGTGATTTGTAATGTCAAATTTTTGGAAAATCATTATTTGCATTCTTGATAAAGTAAATGCCGTCTGTTATTATACCTGTTTCTGCTATATGGAAATCACAGTGCTTAAACAAACTGCATTATGAAAAACATGTGTTTTGAGAACCTGTTCTCTAAAGATATTTAATTTCCATTTAGAACACTAGCTTTAAAATTAATGACTCTGCTTCAAAATGCAAATTCCCCTTCTCTATTTCAAGCAGACAAACTGAAGTTCACTGACTCCTGAAATATCGCTGCTTTGTCCCAAGAAAGCGCTGTCTTTTTAAATCTCAGCTCTAATTCCTCTTTGATTTTGCATCAACACCTTAATGGGGAAAAAATTCGCCACAAATCAGCATCTGATTAGCCCAAATCATCCCCTCCTAATCCCCCTCTGAAAAAAAAAAAATGCGATTTGCAAAGTACTGTCGTGCGCCGATGTAGCAGTCTTTGCAAATTTAAAAACCCAGGTGTATTGATGAAAATACATAGAACATTTTAATTAAAACTCATAAAATTGTTGGACATCTGCTCCAAATTGTTCAACATTTTAGTGGTTAACAGATTTTGTGCACCTAGATAATGAATTACTCGTTATTATTGGCATAAATAGTAGCTGTGGGGCTTTTTATAGCAAGATCAGAAGCCTCTTTGTGCGAGCTCTGGCTTACTTTATAGTCTTTTGGCAGATGCCTATTAGAACCAATAAGTTTAGCTAAAAAAAGGGAGGCAGAGTTAAACACAGGAAACAAGAGTTGAATGTCCGCCAATAAAAATGATCACAAATCAGGGCTGCTGATGTCATAACCCTTGAGGTCAGAGGTTGGGCGCGGAATAAATGGCTCTGAAAGGGGCAGCCTGTCTGGAGGGCTGAGCTGTTGTTGGCAGGCAGGCACGGCCATGAGTAAATGGGAGGCACAATGCCGCCACTGGGCCTCATTAGCGGCCGGGCCCGGTGAAGAGAAGTGTTTGATGAGTCCTTCACGTCCCACTGTGGCACTGTGTGATGTAAATGGAATAATTACTATGATCTAATGGGCGTCTCTTTTGCATGCGGGCCCCGGTGAATGAAGCCCCTCTTTTATGGCATTCAGCCCGGGTTGTGTAAACTGTGGGGTGCCACTGGGGATGGAGCGGCGGCAGGTCCCGCCGACCCGCTCGCATTCACCCTCAATAGAAAGGGAAGGCCAAGTAATTTACTCCGCTGCCTTTCACCATGAGAGTGGCAGATTGAAGGTCACACTCGATTTGGCAGGACTTGAGTCGCTCTCTGTGCTGACGCCGAGCGAGACAGATGCAACATCTCTTCGCGGGACTTTCGGGGACGAGCCGTTTAATTGCGTGCGTGTGCGCCCGGCCGGACAATGCGGCGCGGGGTATCCCGCTTTTCAGGGGGCAAACCCCACGGATTTGAGCTATCTGCTCCGTTTTTCATCAGTTTCACGTGTCCGAGCACGCCCCGCTCTGCGCGGGGTGCTGGGGTGGTGGTGGCGGCTCTCGAGGTCTCGCTGGGCCGGGCTGAACCCCGATTCAGCTGGTAACAAACGGCCCATTGTTGTCTTTATATAGATCATTAAAAGTCTGAATTAAAATACTTGCATCTTGTGTAGACACACTGCTTTTTCAGGCTGAAAAGATGCGACGCTGTCTTCGCCTAAAATTTGTTAGGAATGTCCTGGTAATGATATTATATCGATTGTGTAATGCTCCGTGTTCTGTCTGAATCCAGGCTGCCACAATCCTGACATAACGAGATTTCGTTGTGGCTGATTTCAGATGTCTATATTAACAATCTGCATCATTTCCTTAATCATTACATGCTTTGTGCATCCGTATGGCTTAAATTAAATTTCTTAGACTATTTTTTTTTTTTAAGTGGGATAATATTCTTCACAAACTCACTCACTCCAGAAACGTTTTGTGCATTTTTTCCCCAGCAATTCCCTGTGGGCATGCTTTTTAGGGAACTTTAGACCAACTTTTATTTTTGATGTTTGCTTTTATGATATGCTCCATGCATGGCTAATGAAGGCCAAACCATGGACACATAGAAGTCAATGGAAAAACTCTCAATGTCTTCAGTAGGACCAGGATTAAAGTGTGTGGTCTACACAAAATTCAGTGGAATCCAGTCTCTTGGAAAATATTTTTCCATGGGATATTTTATAAGGTCATTTTAATTACGACCTGTGCAGTATTTCTGTTGTTTGCGGTCACACGGAATCCTCGCTCATCATTTGTGAAGACAACACAATCTTTCCTTTAGGCAACATTTTTTATTTTTAAAGAAGGAATAGATTGTGGATACTTGGGAAGGTCAAATCTAGGTCAGCATCAGTGCTCTAAGCAGTACTCTAAACACATGTTTACATCATTTGGAACCCATTATTCATGGTTTTATATTACTTATTGTGAAATAATGCATCAACAGTTTTGCTTTGTTTTGTATTTAACTGGTAATATTTGAGTGCTAAACTTCACATCAGCGGAGTGTGGGAGAAACAAACACGTACAATTACTAGACAAAATAGATTGGAAGTTGATGATCTACTGTTGCCTGTGGAATCATGGAAGCAGTGATGTGGTTTTCTTGGCTACTTCAAAGGAATCCACAAAAAAAGCACCTACTAAAAGCAAAAGCTTCTGTCAGGAACTGTAAATTCTCTGTACCTGGGTCTGCGTGCTTAGGTCTTTCTAACAGTTTAGAAAATTGTTTGAGTCCACAAATTGAAGAAGTCTGGAAACCCTGGTGTAGTATCTTTCAGTGTGTTATGGATTATTTGCCATAATTTTATGGTTTCTTTCTTTTGCTTCTTTGGCTAAATCCGAATAAACCTGGCAGCAACCATGCAAACCTGCCCAGGGCTTGGTCAGCGCCCTGCAAGACAAGAGCTGTGCTTTTCTGAGCTGTGCCAAGTATCTGACACTGGTTTCACAAGCTCATTTTCCATCGGCAAACAGAGCCAGCAGTGCTGAGCTTTCCAGCCAGGGAGGTGGCAGGAGGCTCAGCACTTCACACTCTGCACTTGCATGTCCTCGGCTCTCAGGAGTCACCGAATCCATGGATTTCCCTTCCGCCTCACGCGGCGTTCTGCTCTTCCTTTGGCCCCACAGAGCCAACGGGGCTTTTGTCCTTGGGACACAGAGCCCCGAGCAGGTCAAGCAGGATGTTCTGACACCCAGCAAGTGCGAGGGGAGCAGAGGATGCCCAGTGTAAGGCTGGTTCCCAGGCCCTCCCTTTGCAGGTTTGGGGGTGTGCCTGGCTGCAGCCTCCCACTGCCAGGCTGTGTCACCCGGGCTGTCCCCAGGCTGGCTCTGCTTTCCGTGGCTCCATGGTGGAGTGCATCCATTAAACAGGGGATTAATCATCACACCGAGCCCACCTAAATTAACCCCCTGCTTCTGGTGCCTCCCATTCACTGCTGTCCCCCTTCCAGCCAGCAGGACAGGAGGAATCTCACACCTTGATCTGAGGTGTCCTTCGTGTGGTCAGAGCTGGCAGCTCCCGGTTTCCCTGAGTACAGCGAGCCGGACTTGTGCCAGTGAGTTCAAAGAGCACCAGAAATGAAAGACAGTCTCAACCAGATTTCCCAAGTTGCTCAACACTCAGCACTTCCCTTGCTGACTCTGCACCTGAATAAGTGGCTTGATTTTTCAAAGTTATTTGCCAGGCTGTAACTCTCCCTGCTCCTCATGATAAATAAAGTTTCAGAGGGAGTTGTTGTCCATTAAGTACCTGGGAAACCTTCCCTGTTATACAGACTGTTATTAGAATTATTATTCTTTTATTTGTTAAAGCTGTTATTTGTTCCTATAAATATTCTGTGGTAAATTAATCCCACTTCAGGAGATGAAGCAGGTTTGGCTCTGTCATTCAATATACCTGAAGGTAAACATTGCTGATAGAAATCTGTCAGAGGCAGGAAAACACAAAAGCCAGTTCAGAGTTTCAAGCAGTCAGTATCGATCCCTCATGAAACTGATTTTTTACTGTTTCTTGCTTTTTGGGAGCACAGCAGCACCAGCAGACAAACAATTATGAATCCCGACCCCCACCGATCCTCTGGAAAAAAATGGTTAAATTTAAATAATCATTTCGAGTGCTGTTCCTGTTGTAGGTGGGGTTTGGAATGCAGAGTACAACAGACCCTCACATTTTTCACTGATTATCTTTAATTACTTGTGAGGGCTGAGCAGCTCGCATTACCCCCAGGCACCGCAGACTGACAAGGAATCTTCTTTCAAGCCTTTTATAGAGCATCGCATTATCAAGTAACGAACAGAGCAAAACTGACACGAGAAGAAAGTTCATTATTACTTTCATTATTGTCAAAAGAGTTTTATTTACTCCTGAAGCCCTACTTTTAAACACACTTTCTACTCGGAAAGTGTTGCCACTGCGGGGCTTCTCCCCTGCCCTGGAGGAGGCTCGGGAGCCGCAGCCCAGCGCGGAGCAGCCTCAGTGCCCAGAGCTCCTTCAGGAAAAGCTCCTTGAGCTTTTTGAAAGTAACTGCATCTCTAATTTGAAGTCTTGCAGGTATTCCTTTTGCCAGACATTAGGTGGGGTAAGGAAGATGGAAAGTTTTCTGTACTAGGAGGTTTCTCTGCACTTTTTTTCCCTCATTCCTTCTGTGTGTTCAGATGATGCGGGCTCTGAGCTGGGAGCTAAAGCTCACAGATGAGAGCTCTGCTGCTTCTGCGTCTGTCACAGATACCTCAAGGAAGGCAGCAGGACAGGGGGTGTCCAGAGCTGACAGATCTATGCCAAAGTGTCAACACTGAGCACTTAAAATCGCAGGGTCTCTGATAAGAACCTTATTTGCTGGGGTTACAAAGCATAGGACAAATGTATCATGGATGGTGGGAAGAGATGGAGGCCTAATCTGTACAAAAGCATTCACTGTGCTTGAATTTTAGCACACTCACCTTGATGAACCTCCAGCTGTGATTTAATTGCACTAAATCCCAACATAGCACATGGGGGGCAGTGAAACTGAGAGGACGTTAAGAGTTATCAAAAATTTGGAGTCCGAGGAAGATTAGCCAAGGGCACGTCCCTCTCTCTCTGAGCCTAAGGGATCGCCTACATCCTGACATCCAGCTGGGGTTGCTAACCAAAGCTCATGATGTGAGAGGTGAGTGCTGAGACTGCTGCTGTCTGATAAAACACTGCTCTATCCGTCCCCTGGATGAGCTCACCAGACTGCCTGCATGAACCACTGCATAGGAAAATCCGAACTCAGAGTCTTCTCTTGGATTTTGGGAATTTGAATCAAAGCTTTCTACTTCATTATTGCAGGATAAAAAATCCCAGAGGGCAGTGGTAGCTGTGTGAAGTGTCAGGTGTAGAACAGTGGCGGCCGTCGGAACAATTTTGTTCCTGAGATTAAAGTTGCAAAACACATCTGCAGCTCACAGCGTGCAATTCCTGCAATTCCATGTGTGCAGGAAAACCTTGAGAGAGATCCAATAACTGGCACTGGGATACCAGCACAGATTGTAACTTTAACCCCTCCACATTTTACAGATGTAATTTAAATTACTAACAAAATCTAGTGGCCAGAAATGAAGACATTGCTGCTGTACGGGTAATTACTTATTAATCTAAGCATGTACTTATCCTTCTTTAACAGTGCCAGATTCCAGACGTAATTTTTTTGACCTATATGCTTTTAAAACTGAATTTATTTAATTTTTTTTTTTTACTGCATCTGTGGGGATGCTAATCGAGCCTTAACAGGCAGATGGAAGTATTTGCAAACCATCTTATATGTCTTATTTTCAGTACTGTGGTTTATCAAGCAGCTGATGAGTAAATTGAAAAGCCAGTCTGTGTATACAGATAATTTTAATCACAGTATGTACTGAACACATTGGGCAGTGATGTTTTAAAATAATTTGTTGTCTGATGACAGGCTCTGCAGGTAGGAATGATAAAAATATACCCAGATAGAGGTAAAATGTCACCAAGCCACATGTCTGTGTTGTAGTCAGCAGCAGTTTCAGCCTCTGCACTCTTTTCAACGACTCATTCTTCCTCTGTATCTCATAATTTCACGATTATTGGGGGTTTTTTCCTTTCTGCAAAGACAGCCCAGGTAACAAGCAATCAGGTAGACCTGTGGATTTTATAGATAATTTTCTGGAAACATTTTTCAAAAACAGAGCTTTGAAACAGCTTATGAAAACCCCCTCTGTCACAATATTTCCGCCCATTTCTTGTCTCAAGGATTGTTTTATTTATGTATTTTCTAATCATGGGAAAGACCAATTTAAGAATAAGAAAATCTTGTGAAATTGCCAGAAAAGTGGGATTCCTCTCCATACTTAGCAGCAAATGCTTTGGAAAAAGCATCTTCTTTCCCAAGAGAAGCCCAGAGCACTGCAGGACATAAAGGCAGCGCGAGCATTTGCACCCGACCGCCTGTGAGTTTTCAGGGGCCAGAACAGCAAAACTGGGCACTGGCAGCAATTCCTTTGCAAACTCAACTTACACTTCTCTTGGAGCTGCCCAGAAATTCTGTCAGTCCAAAACTCACGGACACCTTTCCCACAGCTCTTGTATTTGAGAGCAGTTTGGTCCCCGAAGCTGTTCTTGCGTTCTGCTGAATTGTTTTCGGGGTTATGTTTGGGTTTTGTTTTGGGGGGGTTATTTTGTGATAATGGAAAGCCAGACCGGTGCCTCTGACCCAGAGGAGGTTGAAGAAGGACTAGAGGTCACAACGGACAAGCTGTGCCACAGAGCTACTGCTGGGGGAAGGCAGGATGTATTCTGCAAGCTGAGGTGCATCTTACATTAGGACGGAGTCTTGAAATGCCAATATAAATAAGGTAAGCCGGGCTGCCAAAGAAAACAGTTTTCTCCTTTATTATTCTACCTTTTCAATTCTAATTAATTTTTTTTTTAAACAAGGCTAATGGCCTATGGCTATGGGATGGGAAGATAGGGCTGAGATAATGGGAACATCATTATAAAAGGTAAAATGCTGTGTAAAAAGGGAAGATAGTAAAGGTGAAGCATGTTTGGCACAGGTACTTTACAGCATCCATTAGCTGCGAGCTACTGAGATGGGTCTTGACTGGTTCTCCCAGAAACTTTGGCAGCTTTCTTCTTCTCTGTTTTGAGAGAAACAAGTGCCTGTGCTGGGAGGGCAGGGCTGGGCTGGGCTGTGAACACGGGGCTGTCACCGTTTTACTGCCGAAGGAGGGCTTGCAAGCTTGCAAATCAGGACTCGGTGGCCTCAGTGCCACCTCAGGCTTTGAAACACTTGCAGAGGGACTTCACTACAGGTCAGGAAAAACTGTGTCTGCCCTGGCACCCACAAACCTCTGGGCTCTGCTGCTGACCTCCAGCAATCCCTGACTGCTGGAGTCGCTCCGCAGGGAGCGGGTTTGCAGCTGGGCAGCTTGGGAATATCCACGCCAGCCATAAACAAGTTAAACTGGATGTTTGAAGCCTTCCTCACATGGCATCAGGGCGCTCCTAGTGGGTTGATTTGCCTTTTGGGAAAACAGAGAATTTGGCCACATGCAGCTCTAAGCCACAAGACTGAGGTGCTTCCACTTATTCAGGCCCGTCCCTGGCGCACTTAAAAGCTGCCCGGCTTAATAACTGTTAATTACCACTGGGCACCAAAGGAAGCTTGGCCTGCTCTTTTGTGATGATATTACTTCTCCATCCCTCGCCAGTACACCACCTTCTGAGTACAAGAAAAGGGAACACGTGTATTTTACATCCCTTTGCTTTCCGGGCAGCAAAAACCGAAAGATGTTTTAATCCTTGCTGGACACACAGAACAAATCTAGAGGTGTTTATGTCCTCACTGCTACAAGGTGGTTTTCCCTTCTCAAGTGCAGTCTCCCCACGGCCCTTCTGGTTGACCCGATGTATATTTTCAAAGCATTTTTGCCTCTAGCTGTCCCTTGCCTGCTCTGGCCCTGTGTGTCCCCAGCAGCCAGGTAGCTGCTGCCAGCAGTGACAGCAACACTCTCCAACATTCTTGCTCAGCTTTGTGAGCGGCTTTAAATTGTTTTGTCTCAGGGCTGCAGACACCATTGTGGCTCTGTGTAGCCTAAAGAGATTCCCCCTGCAGGAAGGCTACTTCCAGATGAGGTGAGGCTCAGACCCAGAGGAATAATCAGATTTTTTGATGGTTCTAGAGCATAAAATTTCTTCTTTATTTCACCAGGGATCCTGCTCATATTGGAGACACCTAGACATCTCTCTAATGATTTGGCACATTTAACAAATAAAAAAAAACAACCGCTTTCTACAATGCAGTTTATTTTCTGAAAGAAAACAGTTAATTACATGTGAGACCACTCCAGAGCTGCGATTGGGAAAAAAAAAAAGGAACCTAAATAACTGTTAAATTCTCAACAGTATAGTCTTGTGAATAACTAGAAGGACCTATTCATTATTTGCCTCCAAATATATCTCCACTCAATTGATTCTTCTGTTTGGGGGAATCCCTATTAATAGAGACCAAGGAAAATAATGTCGTCTTTGTCTCTTTCTAAGACATGTCCTTATTGTGTTTTGGACAATTGGGTCATTTATGATGATGAGGTAACTTGTTCTGAATCCTGAAAATGTAATTTCAGATGAACTGTGAGTAGTTTTACTAGTTGTTGAAATGTCTTTGCAACCTAATTTACAATTTACCATAGGCAGCATTCTAACGTTGGTGTAAACAGCAGCTTGAGCATCTGTCCTCTTCCTTGAATGAAAAGGGGATAAAAAGGTTTAAGATAACATGTCATGGTTGTGAATTCTGCTCTTTTCCTATGTTTGGTCCATATATTCATCTTGGGAGAGCAGGGCCAGGTGGATGAGGGTGAGTGCCCTCGGCTGAGCGAGGTGCCAGGTGTGCACATGGGATTGCTGGGCTGTGCACTGCAGCAGGTGATGGACAAGCTTCACCTCAGCCAAAAACTGCTCCGAGTATGGCAAGCAACAGCCCAAAACTGGTCCTTTGGCTCTTCCAAATCCCACAGCAGCAGCTCTCCATCCATGACAAGCTGCTGATTCCTATCTGAGAGCAAAGCTTGGCTCTGCCCTTCCAGTTTCTCTTATTTTGGAGAAGGCAAAGATTGGTATTTACAACAGAAGCCATTACAGAGGGCTCATAAACCTCTCAGGTCAGATTGTAAGCAGGTAATTAAAGTTAAGCACCTGCTTGAGTGTTGTGCTGCTGTGCAGCTTGCTGTGGCCCTGGAGTCAGCGGGGCAGGGGCTGTGGGACGATGGCCCAGGGGCTGTGGGACGATGGCCCAGGGGCTGTGGGACGATGGCCCCGTGGTCCTGTCCTCACCACAGTCAGCTCCTGCGAGAGGACCCTGGGCAGAGGGGATAACTGGCACTGGAATGAGGCATTTCCATAGCACTCTGTGCACAGGTACCTACAGCACATCTGTGCTATGTGGCATGAAAATAAACCCATGTCCCAGACTGAGCCTTGCTCAGACCCCTTTAACTCACTGATTTTATCTGCAAGAAGCAGAGCAAAGAGGAGCTGTCGCTTCTCATTCAGTTCACACTGCAAGCCAAAGATTTGTATTTGAATGTCAGAACAGACTTTATTAATTTATTAATTTCAGCCAGTGTCCAGGTGTCCCAGCTTTGCCTTGTTATGATATACCTTTATTTATTGAATTATACTTGATGTTTTTACAACTGGGCTAGAAAAACTAACAAAACGAGAAGAGGAGGATGCAAGAGCTTGACTCAGCGTGGATATTGATGTGGTTTAAGACTCTCTTTAAACTCAGCTCATGTAAACCATTGTGCTGATATAAGTAAGTATGTTGCAGGCTGCTGCTGCCAACCATTTTCACTGCAATTTACAGCTGTGCTGTAAATTAACCAGCACAGCTAAACTCCTATAAACTAGGTTAAGTTTATTTCAAGGGTATTTTCACATAAAGCTGTATTGCTTTAATTATCTATTTTAAAACCACATAATTTTGTTAATCCAGTGCAACTTTTTATATGTAAAGTAGCCTTCAGAAAATTGATGGGGCGCCAAAATCTGCTCTGTCAGGGATTTTGCTTCGCTGGAAGTTTGGAGGAACTTTCTTTACAGTTACATTTAAGAGCAGAATTTTGCCTCTTTCTTCTCTTCTCCTAGAACCTGGAGTAAATAACTCCTTAACTATCGATTCAGTAGGATTGCAGTGTCGTGTGAAGAAGGAGAACTAGGTTATTATTGAATCAATAAAATCAGATCTCATCCTTCAAAGAAAAATGCTTTTCCTTATCAGTCTGTTTAAAAACAACCCCAACCAAACAACCAAATGAACAACTTTAAGATTAAAAGCTTTGGGCAGGGAGGGTTTCACTCAAGCATAACAGAAGTTTTAGTTTACAAGGCTTTCTTTTTACACTTGATCTCCGTGAATGAAGTTCTGTCCCTGGTGCTTTATTTACCCTGTAATTTATTTCCCCTTCTCTACCCAAACAACCATGGACAGGAAAACACCCCCAAGAGCAGCTCCTTTAAATGAAAACACCAGTTTGGGAGATGGAGTTTTGCTGAGACAGTGCTGGCTGGAGAAAACACGCCTGATATTTATAACAGGGGAAATGTAGGTGGGCTGTTTCTTTAGCTGATGTAAATTTGGGTATTTCCACTGATACCATTGGAGTGACAGTGACTCTGCACTGCTTTGAGGCCTGGCCCGTTTGTGTCTCTTATCAGTTTTAGCTTAACAGTGCTGGATGGCTGTCTTCATTCTGCTCCACTATTTACAGAATGATCATAATTAACTCGATGATGACTTAATAAACGTGTAAGATAAATTCCTCTTGGCTGGGAAGCAAAGATGGTTGGCAGCTTCTGCTTGCTTAAATTAAAACAAGTTGCTTCGACATTACATTTCCAAACAGGCAAAAACTTGCACTGCCATTCGGAGTGGTAAAATGAAACCATGACAATATTGCTGCTCGAGTGGGTGGTGCTGGAAATTCTTTTGCTTGAAACCTCTCATTTATTCGGGCACAAAAAAAAAGCAGCAGCCTGTTGCTTTCTGTTCAACACGTGTGAAGGGCTGACATGGCTACCCAGACACGAGTGTTTCCTAAACCTCGGAGTATTCGCTGTCTCTGTGTATGTACAGATATGGATTTGGATGGAGTGAATGTTTCCTCTCTAATCTCCCTCTCTGCTCTCTCTGCAGCCTTTGCACACATGCCAAGTGCTCAGCTCGGAGCGGAGCAATAACGTGGTTAAAAAAAGCAACGCAATTATTTTAAGCATTTTCTTGCTAAAGTTTTTTTCCAGCTGCAGTTAATTTCTGTCTGATTAGTCTGACCTTTCACCCTGCAAGGAAGTAGTTCAGCAAAAGGGATAAACGTGGTCACAGTATAGATGTGTGTGCGAGCGGGTGCTGATGTATGTAATCATTGGCTTTATTGGGTTATGCTCAGCATGGACAAGTTCTGGCTACAAATATTTCTGCATGCCTTTAGCTGTGCTCAAATTTATCATTGGTGTTTGAAATTATGTGTTTTTCTCATTTGATGAATGTGAAATCACAAGAAAAGCTCTAGTTCAATTTTTTTATTCCTGTCTTACTAGAGCAAATTAAAACACAGAAAAACGGTCTTTTCCTTTACTTCTTAATTCATTCTTGTGTTTTAAATACATCTATTTCCTGGTCAGCCATTACAGAAATCCAAATCTTTGCTTGTGGTTATAAAATAAACATAAGTTTTCACAGAGTGGTGCTGGAATGAAGTAGAGATCCGCAGTGCTGGCACCACAGGAGAATGGCAGATGAGAAGGAAGAGAACTTTTAGATCTCTCTTACCTGAGATTTCATTTTCTGTCCCAAGCATCTGCCCATTGTTTTGCCTGTCTTAGATGTGGTAGAGAGCAAGTGCTCATTGATTTGTGTGTTATATGAAAAAGATTCATTAACTACGTTGTTTCTTTGTGCTGCTGATTGAGCCTATGATGGCTGGAAAATAGCTGCAAGCGTTTGTACAAAAGGTTTGATGCACCTACATTTGAGAGCTGGGGGCACTCGTCCTGCTCCAGAGAGGCTGCCCAGCTGAGCTGTTCAAATCCAGATCCAAGGCTGCATTTCTGTAGTTCATCAGTCATAAGAAAATCTCTGATTTCATTTGGAGCTGCTTTTCAAACGACACAAGTTATGGGAAATTACCTGCAAAAAGATGACTCCATTGATGGATTTGTTCCCTCCCAGTTTGAGTTGAAGCTGTGGCGTTACGAACCCAGCGAGGGCAATTGCTGTGGGATTTGTAACTGTGGATTTCACCTGGGATCTGATCAGCTGTGCCATGACTCCCTTCTGGCACTCCCAGCTGTAACTGGTACAGCCCCCAAATGACAGCTTTTATGGGTTGTCTCTTTCGGCACTGGGTCAGGTATTTGAAAAATAAATCCAGTTTGTGAGCGCATACAACCAAAGAGGTGCATTCCAAGCCAAGGGCAGTTTGTGGAGCTGAATCAATACAGATCATTCCTGCATTCATAGCCTGGTGAGCTTTTGATGAGCTTCGGAAGCACCCAAGAGGTGGGAGCAGGAACAGGTGACCCAGCAGGAATATCAAGGCACTGACACAACATGGAGTTGGGAAAACCAAAGCTCTTCTGGGGCTGATTCTGGAGAGGGATGGGAAGGGGGCCTGGTGACAAAGAGCAGGAGGAGGCCAAGGAAGTCAGTGAATTCTTTGGCTCGGTGTTGAAATCACAGGTCCTGAGGCCAGAGGGAAAATCCTGAGCAAGGAAGGCTTTCCCTTGATGGAGATGGATCAGTTTAGGGAATATTTAAACAAACTGTGCTTGCACAAGTCCACAGGAGCTGATGGAATGGGCCAATGAGAGCTGAGGAAACTAGCTCATGTCCTTGTGACGTCACTCTCAAAGATCTCAGAGTCAAAAACCATATGAAGCTGGAACATCTGGATGTCATGTGGTTCCTCCTGGAAAGCTCATGGCAATTCAGGGAGAATCCTGCCTGGTGAGTGCTGCTGTTTTTCTCTGTGAAAATGGGCAGCTCAGGTGGCTTCTTACAATCTCTGATTTTGCCCTGTTTTCTTTAAAATGTATATTTTCCTCAGTCTTGTTTCACTGAATGGGGGTTTTCTCTGCTTGGAAACTTTGGACAGTGTATTTTCCTGCTCAGTTAGAAGCTCCTGATTGTGCTGTATGAAGTGGGAGAATACCATTAAGAAGTGGCTCTTGTTGTGATTAGTTTCTACAGCAAGGAAAACTAAGTTATGTGAAGGTCTTCCTTTTCAGTCAGGTGTTTAAAATTTGGAATTTTCTAGGTCTTGAGATGCATCCTTGTCAGCGATGCCTTGCAGACAAAAGAGCAGTCAATACTGATTTCCAACAAAATGACTTTTTTTTTTTTTGGTCACTCCATCCCAGCTTTTAATTTTGCAATGACCTTTCCATTTGGGAAGCAAATCGTGCTTCCCTTGTCGTGATGCTGACAAGGAGGAGATGAGCTCCACACCTGCGTTCCGAGGCACACGTTGGTGTGTTTGGGGACTGTCACTGCAGGAGGACGACGTGTGCTGACAATCTTGCCCAAAGCACACGAGCAAAGTTCGCATGGGGAATGTGCTTAAATTAAAGCAAAGCTTGGCACACGCAGCAACTGTTCAAACTCCAGCCTCGTGTTGTCACAAATTCTCTGTCATTAGCTTAATGTTGGTGTGAATTGTGCGCGCTGCCAGGCTTCCTTTCCTTCCTGTAGGGAATTCTGTATCGCTGCTCCTATTACACTGAGAGTCCCCAGCACTGGGAGCTGGTAACACTGGTGCACTGCTTATTTGCCAGAATGATATGAGCTGCTCACGAGAAAAAGTCTAATTTCAGCATCTGTCAAAGGAATGAAGCTGCTCAACAAAAGAGTTCACTTGATTGCTTTGAAAAAAAATTAAGTGCTGGCTTATGACACACGAGGCATAAATTAAATCATAACTAGATCAAGATTACTGACAAGAAGTGATGACAGGTGTTGTGAATATGTTGACACGGGGATGCTGCCCTGTGTAACAGTTGTCAGTCATCGGCCAGTTCTGAGGTTCGGCTGTGGCTAATGGGGAACGGTTACTGGGAAGGAGTAGGAGCTGTTCACAGTCACATGGTCAAAAGTCATAATTTATGGTACAAACATTTGCTTCTTAAACAGCTGGAGACAGCTGTGATACAGCAGTATTAGGCTAAGCCATGTGTGAAATACTACAAGTATATTCAGTACAGTGGTTAAGGAGCAATTTCTAACAGAGACACTGGCCTGGGATTAGGGAGATGGGGCTTTGCATTCTGACACAGCCCTCTCTGTGACCCTGGGCAAGATGTGTCACCTCTGAGCACATCAGCTCTGACTACAGGATGATATTTCTGTTGTCTGTCTTGCCTGTTTAGGCTGTTAGCTCACTGGTGCATGGCCTGACCCGTCTGGGGAGCTGCACACCTGGCACACCTGATTCGCTCTGCCGTAATCTGCAGCGTCACAAAAACACAGATAATTACTAATCCTGGTGGGGAGGAAGGCACATTCCTTGCCCCAGAGAACTTACAGACCTAAAATAACAAGAATTGTTGCTGCTGAGGTTAAAGCAGTGCTGCATATGCAACCAGACGATTCCCATGTGCCGTTATTTAATAGATACAGACTGATGCCAGAAATACATGGGTGAAATTATATCATCTCTATTGACATGTTTGACACATGTATTCCCTCTGCTAGATGCTGTGGCCTCTGCTGCAGTTTGGGATGCATAAAATGAGAGCTCCCTGCCTGCAGCACTCCACAAGGATGTTTATGCACAGAAAAATGGATGGGGGTAAATATCTGCCAGTCAGACCCCTCTCAGCTCTCAGCATCTTTCTTCAGAGAAATGCATCATTATATCTGAACTGTGATGTTTATGAAGTATCATTAGCATTATTCAGTTACTGACTTCAGATGTCTTCTTCTCTGGCCAGAGCAATCATTATAGGCCTATCCAAGAGGAGCTGTGACAGATGTCATAGTTTGTTACAGTCACTGTATGCCAGATTCAGCCTCCGGCCATGCACTGCTTGAGTACTTCCTCTAAAAGCATCTTGTGAGTACCCTGCAGTGGAAACAAGTGACAAGGACTTCAGATATATTTGTGACATTGAATGGACGCATTTTTAGGATGAGATTATGATGTGGTGAGCAGGCAAACAAAGAGCAGAAGATACTTGCACAAAACCAGTTTCCCACCGATTCTTAACGACATCCTTTCATTCAGGTGATGCACTAATAGCAGTCAAGTCCTGCAAATCTGGGCTTAAAGGGGGTTTTGTGACATGTTGCAAAACTGTTAGAGTTGTTTAATATTTTCTTATCTGGATTTTCCTCATGGCTCAAACTGCTGTATTAACAGTTAAGGTAAATTTTGACGATGAGAGGAAGAAAGGCACAAATAAGCATGGCTTGTTGTCAGACAGAGACCCAGGGTCCAACTCAGTCATTAATTGTATTTGTTCTTGAGCTATGAAGACTCAAACCACCCTCTTGGCCTGGCCAGAGCATAAACACAGACAAGAAGCTGAGAAATCTGTGTTTGCTTTGCTGTAGACACGGGATCCGCTGTTACCACGTGTACGTGAACTCAAGCAGGTTCTGTGTGTCACTACACATGCCACATTTTGGGGGCCACTGGTGGCCTACACACACCAGAAACCTCTCCCTTCCCTTCCCTTGCCATGCTGAGGGGCTCCCACAGCAAACTGCAGCTGACTGGGTGGAGAACCATGTTGTAGATTGAGATAATACTGCTTGTTCCGTATGTAAGTCAGGAGTTGCGAGCTGGCAGCAGTCACTCGAGTGCTGCTCCAGGTCACCTCTCAAGGGTTTGTGAAGAGGACACGTAAATACCATATGTTAAGTAAGACTGATAAAAACAAATACACAGAACCCTGGAGGACTCCCTGGTGTCATCATAACCTCAGAAATTCTGTCCCGCCCGCTCGGGAGGGAAGTGAGAAAATGAGTGACAGAGCCTGGGTTACCAATTACTGCTGAGGCTTCAGGATTCCATTCATGCTCCTAAAACTGGGAGAAAGGATGCAACAACGTCTCCTCTCCAATGCTAATGACCTGTATGGAAAGGAAATCATTGTGAAGAAACTCTCTTGTCAAAAATAGTCCTTCTTTGCGTGTACCTCTGAGATGGAATCAGGCACAGGGCATTTTCCATGTGGCCAAACGATCCATAGGACACTTCCCTCCTCCAGAATAACTGCATTCTTCTGCAGGGGCTGCTCGTCCCATTGATGCTTTCTAAGGGACACTGCTGCCATGCGCTCCCTAATTAGGAGATTAGGAGAATTCTTTGACTGAAAATTAAGAATCACTATGGCTTATTTTTATCACTAAAAGATCGCTCCAGCAACTTCCTCCAGGAAATTGCAAGGGGAAGTCATTATGTGAGGGGGGTTGGGGAGGCAAAAGCCTGCTAGATTGTGCATATGAACCCCAGATGAAATGCGTCCTAGCTCTGTGAGGGGGGCAAAAGGGGTGTTTACTAGGTCATTTACCATGTCCTTGTTTTTAAAGTTTCCTTTTCCACGATTACTTGTTGACCTTAATTGTTTCCATGCCCACGAGATAAGTCTTTGTACCTCCTACGGAGGCTTAGTGGAGGGGTCTGGGGATTGCTCTCGCTAATTGCCCTGTATTCCTTCATTTCCCTTGAGTGTCTGTGGCGAGCCCATTCCCACATATGCTCCCAAAATCCATTTTAATCGGAGGGGCAGCACTGCACAGCTGACGACATATGTTTAGCTGCATTCAGGGCTCGCTGAAGCATGCCTCTCATGTTACATAAAAGGGGAAGGTCAGTACAAAACAAACAGCTTTTTACAAGCTACAGCTTAAGAATCCTGTCCTAAAGAACTCTTGCGTTTCAGGGAGTGACAAATCAGCTTGTCGCTGAGCTCTGTTCTCTCTCGAGGCTTTTTTCCCTCTTTTTTTCCTTTTTTTTTTTTTTTTTTTTTTTTTTTTTTTTTGCATACATTAGGAATGCTGTTAGTCTCCCAGGACAACCTGTGTTAAAACCTTCTCTTCTGGCGGCAGTAAAGCTGTCCAGGGCCCGATCCTCAGTTTTCCTGGATCGTCAGAGCAGGCTGGAGCACAGCAGGGCTTCACCAACCTGGTGTGCACCTGCTGCAGGAGGGCAGCCCCCAGATTCCCGCAGAGTAAACTTCCTTGGCACTGTCTGCTGGGCTTCGGGAAGAGGTTTGTCTGTGTTCAGGGTGAAATAAGGAACAGTGAGGAAAGGAGATACTTAAGGAAAACTTGATCCAGTTTCAGTGGAATTGCTTGTTTCCCATGATTTCCTTTTAAATGGCTATTTTTTTCTTCATTTGACCTGGAACCAAGGTAGGAGACGACCCAGAGAAGATTTCCCAAGGAGAGTTTGGGTCTCAGTTCCCATTTCCTTTAACGGACCCACCAATCCTGTCCCTGGGTTTGCCCACCTCTGGCAGGAGCCCTGGCAGGAGCCCTGGCAGAGGGGCCGCACAGGGCTCTTTGCTGGGGGGCAGAGGTGGAAATTCAAATCTTTCTCCACATCTCAGCTAAGGCCTCTCCCAGCCTGGTACAGACTCAGGCTGGCAGAGCAAAACCAGCTGGGCCAGTGCCAGCCACATCTCTGCTGGGTGGGTCCCAGGGCAGCTTTTGAGGGTCTGCACAGCCCCTGCTCTGAGGGTGTGGGCGGAGTGCCCGTTTTCCTGACAAGCCACCGGGGCAGGAGGATATTTCTTCCCAAGCTCAGTCCTTGTGTAACACAGCCCCGAACATCTGTGTGGCAGTATCTGCGAGGGCATCCTCGCATTCAGCCTTTCCACATCTCTTGGAGCCTTTACAAAACGCACCTCCCCTGGGAAGCCTCGCTGATTCAGCAGATTCCTGGAGACAAGGGCTGTTTGTGGCACTGATTCATTCACTTTGGTTATTTATACCGCCGTGCTGGGTGCTGTGTGAAGCAAGAGCAAAGCGCTGTTCATGCCCCAGAGGCATCAGAAGTCAGGAAAGCAGCAGGATCCAGGGAGTGCACTAATCCATGAGAGGGCAGAGGAGCAGGCAGCCCTGGGAGTCAGATGGGCTGAGACAAAACTGCACTTCCAACTTCATCTCTGAGCAAAACCACGGCTTCTCCGCTCGATTTCTGCTTGCAAGCCCAGTTTACGTGAGGATGTGTTGCAATATTAATTCCAGGTGCCTAAGCTGTGTTTGGGGTGGTTTCCAGCCTGCTGGGGCCGGGGGCAGCTGTGGCTGCAGCGGGAGGGCTGTGGGGTGGCGCAGCAGTTCCCCCACCACGACGTGGACCACGTGTTAGGCAGGGTTTTGTGCCAATTAGCATTGCTCAGAAGTGTGTTTGGTACAGATATTTCATGCACCTGGAAGCTCCTATCAAGAACAAAAATATCCTAAAACCTGTGAAAAAAGTATTATCCAAATATTACTTTAACTGTGCTTTTCAGATGCTGTTTGGCTCAGTTGTGGGGTAGATTCCAGCAGGTCATGAACACCACTTGCAACAGGGGCCTGATGAGTCTTGGACACTTTTAGAAATGTGTTTTTTCTGTTGTTAAGTAATGGCTGATATAAATAGTGTTTATTTTTTGCAGGGCATGATTCCTTCCAGATTTCCATGTGCGTACTTAACTGTGTGGCCCTGCCAGCTGTGGGCTTTGTGCTGCCATGCCAGGGTGTGTTAGTGACCTTGGAAACTGAAATCCCAGGATATGGCAGAAGCAAATGATGCCACCAAAATGGGAGCAAGTGCTCGTTTGCCTGGGGGAAAGTAATCCTATTTTAGTGAGTCAATTTTATAGTCGGTTTTCTTCTTCTTTTTCTTTTTTTATTTTTAATTTAGTGTAGATTTTAAAAGCTCTTCTGCAGCCAGATAATTAAACTGATGCAAATGGTTTCAATGTTCTTTTGGGGAAAAGTTTACAGAAACAGTTCTTGGTATAGGGTAATAAAATTCCAGTGCTTGGCCTTGAAATAAGCACGGAGGGAACTTCAGATGCAGGCAGTCCTACTGCTTTTAAAGTTAAGGAAACCCTTGGGGGATGGGACAGGAACTCTGATTGACAGCTCCATTGAGATTGTTTGTCTCCCTTGCTCTCCCAGTGTTAATGCATTTCTCCAGTACTAAATTCACATTTGCCTGCACGATAAGGAGAGGCAAAAAAATCATTTTTAGGGCATGCTGGTGCTGCCTGGTCATACCTGGGGACAGAGGTTCTGTATTTGAACAATTATTTCAGTCTGTGCAAAGACACGTGACTGTTCTGACAGCAAATCCACCTGTTCCATGAAGCATTCACTACCCAAACTGGAACCTTTAATTGCTCTGAAGTGAAACCCCAGCTCAGAGGGGGAATTTTCACTGTCTTCAGCCAAGCCCAGGATTTGTACCACAAAATTATCCCCAGCCCAAGGATGCAGTGAGCCCGTGTGTGTGATGTGATTTAAGCCCTCGTGTGCTGCCCCGCCGTGAGTTTCGGTTTGCTGCTCTGATGGTTTAGATGAAGATCTTTGCAGCTGGAGCTCGGTTTGGTGCTTGGCTAGTTCCTGCAGCCAACCTGCATCCCTTGAGCTGGCTGGGGAACGCGCCTGCTCCGACTTGATCAAAGGCTGCGGGGTTCCCTGCTGGTGCCGTGGCGATTGGGAAGCAGCATTCCTCAGCAGGTGTAAAAGTCCCTCAAGAGAAGGGCACGGAGCCTTACAGCAAAGTAGACATCAGCTAATCTCTCATGCCTAGATGATTTTGCTGTGACGTTCTGCCAAGCAGCCCGAGGCAGTGAAAAATAAACTGCGAGCATTATAGTATCATTACGTTTCTGATTCTCCAGAGAAGCCAATATTTGTTTGCTTTTCTCTGAAGTGTTTCATGTCACCACGTATGTTCTCTCCCCTTCTTTTCAGGGTAGGCAGAGGGGGAGGAGGAAAGTTTTACAGCAACTGCACAGCCCAGATTTTGTGCTGCTTTGAGGCTGGAGGGCTGGGGGGCTTTGTTGCTGCTCTTTTTTTATACCCACAAAATTTGTAAGGATGATTTGGCAACCTGCGAGCGCAGTGTCGAAGCGAGCGTTGCTTCGGGAAGAAGCCAATCTCTGCAAACAAATTTTGCAGCCCAAAGTGCTGTAAATTTGATAGGTGCGAGAACAACGTGGAAGGGGCTCGCGGGCTGAGCCCCAGGCACTTGCTCGGAGGCCAAGGTCCTTCCTCCTCTCACCCAGACTGTGCTGCAGCCGAACCTTTCCTGCATCCCCGGAGCCTCCCAGCCCCGGAGCGGCCCCGGGGCCGATTCCTCCTCCCCGGTCAGGACCCGTTCAGCGGCCCCGAGGGCAGCGGGGCTTTCACGAGGTGAAAAACCTGGTGGCCCGAACGGCGGCGGGGTCAGGCAGTTCCCCGAGGGGACAGGTCCCGCTGCTGCCTGGCCGGGGATGCGCAGCCCGGCGCGGCGGCTCAGCCCCGCGGGCAGCCTGCCCTCCCTCCCCGCTACCTGGCAGGCTCCTCGCCTCCTCCCGCAGGGCACACGGCACCGCAGCGTCCCTGCTGCCCTGCCTCGTGTGGCTGAGCCAAGGCGCGGTACCTGCCGTGGTTAACGCCGAGGGAGCGCTGCGCTGCCCCGGGCTTTCACGGGCGGCACCCGCACCCTGCACCCCGCGGACCCCCGGCACAGGGGACACCGAGCCCAGCACCGCCCGGGAAATGTCACCGAGCTTCCTGCGAACCTGCCGCCTGGCTTCCAGTCCAGGAGAAAACGGGACAGGATTTTTTTTTTCCCTGTGTAACCACTCATTTGCCCGCCCGTAGTAATAGCTAAAGCGTCTGAAACGATTCCCGATCCGTGATGCTGCTATGCGAGCTCCCGGCAAAAAGATTTTATGGGGTTTTTGTTCTGTTCTGGCTTTATCTTTTCAACCGCGGTGGTTTTAGCGGAGGCTGTGGGGTGGCTCTAAGCACAGACCCGACTTTCGGAGCGGTTCTAGGAACCCCCTCCCCGTTCTGGGGAAGCCCGTCGGGGCGCACATCAGAGCAGAGCGCTCAGCCTCGCTTTTCCTCTCTTTCCTGCTACCTTTGCAGCTGATTTCACTGATAAACATCATCCTCGGGCTGCTCGGGTTCTTCTTACAGACATCGTAAAAGCTCCAAATAATCAAACTTTGGGAAGGAGCCACTGGCCGGCTGATCTCACCTCGAGCTCGCTCTGTCCCTATTGTCCCCCGGGTGAAATGTTAACTTGCTTTCCTTTGAAGGCTCTCGCAGATGGGCTTGTTCCCAGAATTACCAAATTACCGTATTCCAGCATCCTGGAAGGCAGCGTTCTCTTCAGGCATCTGTCCGAAAGTTACTTGTTACTCTCGCAGATGATAAAAAATATGAATGAAGCAATTACGGGTTTTTTCCCCAGTCTAATATCAAATGCTGAGTCTTAATGTGAGGTTAAAATGTGCAACGTTTCAGCTGTTCTCATGACTGAAATGCATGAAAAAATAATGGGAATTCGGTCACCTATTTAAATCAGAATTTTGCAAGGAAAGAACCTCAGTTGTGTTCTTAACTCATGATACACACCTTTAAGAACTTTCTTTGCTGTCAACTTAAATTTTTTAAATATTCATCTGAAGTAAAAATATAGACAAGGATATCACAAAGGTCAAAGGTAGAACAAATGATCAGGAGATAAAAGACGTTGTTTAAAAAAAATCAAGCCAACACCTTGAAAACTGCCCAGCTGTTTTTCAGCACCATTTTCCCCCTGTGTTTCCTACATCAACATTTGCCTGGAGGAAGGGAAAGAAAGTGATGACAGGGCAATGTTATGACGGGAGAAAGATGATTAGAGGTGACATTTGAAAAATAAAATTAATGGTGAATAGTATTGTGAATAGCAATGCCAGTTTGTCTGGGTTGTGATTCCACGATTTCCAGGTAATAAGGATTTTCAATTATTTAGAGGATTGTTTATAAACATGAGAAAAACATATATTTCAGATTCCAGACTCAATATTTTTATTCCATATTTTAATTTTTCTAGATTCTTATTTTAAAGTCCAGTTTCTAATGAGCAATTAGCATGTCTCGAGTATGTTGTAAATGACTAATACTAAATAGTAGAGATGAAAGATATACCAAGACAGTTTCTCAAACTATTTGCTAAACCCTATGAAAGAAGATAAACCATTAAAAATGGTTGAATGGGTCATTCTCTGAAAGGGATAGTGGATTCCTAATTAATTCCTAATTAATGGTGTATTAATATCTTTCCATAATACCTAGCTATTTTTAATTTTTTCCTGGAGTTATTTGAATTTATCACTCCTTGTTTGGTTTCTGTTTTTGCACAAGGAAAATCAGTGTCCAAACTTTTAGAGTATTTTAAGAAAAATGCATTAAAAATTGTCACTGGCATCAGGGGATGGATTTTATCAGCAGTTCACACCAGAGAAGGATCTGCCTCCCCACCTGTGTGCTGAACTGTGGCTGCCTCCCGTTTCAGTAACAAACCCTGGAGACTTCTTGGCCTCTCTGGAAATGCTGGATTAGCAGCACTCAGCCTGTTCAGCTCTGGCAGTTGCCTTTCATTTGCTTTTTGGAAGGGAAAATGGTGAGAAATAGTTGCCAGGATTCCCCAAATCCCTCTTGTCTCCAAAGACAATTCCAGCATGTTTCTGTATTAGTCCAAGTAACCCCGGGCTTGGTTTCGTTTTTTTCTTGGATAAAGGAGGGCTTGCTGTCTGCAGAAAATGGAATCCTTGAACAGCTCCTTGGAGGGGAAAATTTGGCATAATGAAACAAACCAAAAGAAAAACAGGAAAACCAATTTTTTGGGAGAAAACCCAAATGTTTCCCCCCATTTCGTAGCTGTTCCAGCCTTACAATGTGCTGTGGCCATCACACACCTGACTCCCTTCATTTCAGACATCTCATAGAAATGAACGCTTGGAAGGAGCTGAGGGGTCTCCCCCTGGCCTGCAGTGCCTTTGGGGAGGGATCTGGGGATGGGGAAGCCTGGATGGGATCCAGAGGCTGTCAGGCCTGGCTCTGCACAGCCAAAGACAATGCCACGTGTGTGCCCTGGCCTGCTGTCACCAGCTGTGCCTTACCTGTCACAGGGTGGGGCAACTTGGCTTTCTTTTCACTGAGCAATGACAAGTCAACGTGGTTACAAGGAGATTTTGGGAATAATCTTCTGCTTTTCTGTATCAAACAATCTGCTCGGAGTAGAGATAGTTCATGGCTTGTGTCCCTGAAGGGAGAGGGTGAATATTGTTGGGGCAGGGAGATCAGGAGCAAGGGCAGAACCTTTTGTTGTCATCAAGCCTTTCTGCAAGTGTTTCACAGCAGGCAAAAATGAAATAAAATTGCATCAGGAATGAGTTTGTCTTGTAGGATGGCTCCTGACTGAAGGCTAGTTTTTGGTCCACTTTGATGTGTTGAAGAACAAGAACTTCCAGTACCAATTCTGCTTATGCACATAAATCACGGGGGTTGGAGAGGAGGAGAAGTGACACCCTGGTTCTGTTCCTCCACCAACGCGGGCTGCAGTCCATCCCAGTGGCTGTAAAGTGTCTAAGGCTGATAACAAATGCTCAGCACTATCTAAGTCAAGAGGCCAATAAAGCCCCAAGTATTTATACACCTGTGGCTTGAATGGCTGGGTAATGAATGACAAACCTTTTTCTTGCATGCGTGGTTTGGGTTTGTTTTTTTTTTTTTTGCCATTTCTAGCTCGCACTGCAGCGAGTCCTGTGCCCTTTGGATTGTTTATACCTTGTCAAACCTGTTTTAAATAAACCATTGTGCTGCACTTTCGGTTTGTCAGGGAAATTGCTGCCCTCTCCTGGTTTGAAGCAATTCTCGAGCAGCTGAAGGCATCTCCAAGCAAACGCCAGTTGCAGTGTGATAATGTGATCCAATATGAAATTAATTAAGGCTACACAATAGTTTCTTTAAGACTAAATCAGAAAAGAGGGCAGGCAGCCCTATCTGGGACAATAGGATTGGATCCAAATGCAGTTTTAAAGACGCATCCTGCCTCCCCTGATCAGAGTGCATTTAATGAGATTCATGCAATTTCTTTCTGAAAACAATAGCTTTAACCATTGGTTGCATAACCCAGGATATCCAGCTGAGGCCCCCCAAGTACAGAGTGTTCCACAAAAAGGAATGACAAAAAGTCCTCTAGTTCAACTTAAATAATTAAAACAAGATCTGGAGAAATGGCCAGCCCGGTGAGATGCCTTTCAGGGGGTCAGGGAGTGGAGGAGGCGAGATAAAACTCCTAAGGGCAAAGTTAAATTTGTCCATTCCCATTCTCTTTCTGGGGCTGAGCAGCACGAAGTGCCAAGACCCCTGAGTGCTCAGCCCCCTCAGCCTCTGGTGGCTTTCAGCACCTTGCAGGATCAGGCCCCATGGCCATAACTCAGAAAAGGGTATCTATTGTCTGCACAGAAACAGAGGAGCTGGGCAGCATATACTGCCTGAGACGTGTTTGAGTTTGGGCTGTGATTTGTGGCTCTCATTTTACACGAAGTTTGAAGTCTCTTGGCTGCTGGAGATCCTACTCTGAGCCCAAGGATCTTCTGCCATGGAAGTGGGTGGGAACAAGACGTGGCAATGCAGGCAGTGCTATAGACAATGCTTATTTGGGATTGTGGAAGCACTGCAAACAAAGGGAAAAATTCCTCTTGCCCCTCCAGCTACAATAGCTTCACAGAGCATTCAGAGCAATAAATGCCATTTTCCAAAAAGTTCGTACCAGCAGTCTGAGAAGAGTGTGCCCTTCCTGGAAGTGTGGAAAGTCAAGAGCTGTGGCCTCTCGCAGGCCACATTAATGGTGAGCACTCTCTTTCAGAAACACTTCATGCATAGCAGAATTCTTACAGTAGCTTCCCTCCACCCCTCTTTTAAGACTAAAGTTATTTAAGCTGTGCTTTGAAGATCTTGCTTTTGCATCCCACTGTGATACCATACAGCAGCAATCCTGTTTGTCAGGTGATTTTGAAACAAAATGCAGCCTTGTGGCAAACAAAATCTCCTGTTCCCAAGGCAGAAGTGAAGACGAATGCTGGGTGCTTCCCTGCTGTCTGCTTAGAACTGCAGAGGTAGATTTCTCGTATTTCCAAGGCTCAGAACTTGCAGATGTGGTGCCTGTGAGTGAAGCTGAGGCTTGACTTCTTATCTGGTTATTTTACAGGCTGCATTTCCTCTGCTGCTGAGGCAGCACACAATTAAAGCTGCATTACTGGTGCTTTTCACTTATTTACTTATGACAAGGCCAGGTCTGATTCTGCCTCTTCACAGAAGAGCATTTCACTCTTCAACAGACGTGATTTGGTCCAGCAGGGTCCTTTTGCATCCTGTCTTTTATAGCCATCTGCAGTAGCATTTATTCCTGAATAATTTGATAAATAAGTGCAGAAGAATCATCATGAGAGGTAGCACAGGAGTTTCTTTACTTTGACCAGCTTTATGCTGCACCCAAATCTGTTACTGATCTGTGCACTGTGTGTGGACATGTGCTCCCAACCCCCATCCTATTTTTGTTACAAAAGAGCAAAAGAAAGGAAAACCTGGCTGGAGTGGCCGGAATAGGATGTCCAGACTGCTTCTTCCCTAAACACCACCTGAGGCTGGAACATGACAGGGATTCGACACCTTTTTGAAGTGTTCCTAATCAGATGCTGCCTGACAGGGATGCCGGGGTAAAGGCAGCTGAGTTTGTTTCTCACGAACTTGTTCCAAGCCTCATTCCAGCTCTGTGACCACATGGATGAACAAATCCACTTGCTGCCCACATAGGCTTCTGTGGAGATTCTTTATCCATGATAGAGCCAACATTTTGCACAAAGCAAGGGAGAATCACTGAGCAGTCCCTGTAATTTTTTCTCTCAAGGTGTCCAAGCACAGCCCAAGGTTACTTCAAGGGGTGGGAGAAAAGCCATGACCAGAGTGCTAAGAGGTCCTTGGAGGTGTCCAGCTCCTTGCTGGGACTGGAGAATGGAGCTGGGGGTGGTTGGGGCTGTGCTGTGGGACATTTCCCTTCTCTGATTGTGGTCAGCCCTGGCCTGCCCTGGGATAGCTTTCACTGCCACACTCCTGCTTCCAAGTTCACAATCAATTTTCCTTTTAAACTGATGAGTTTGGGCAAGAATTCCAACAGGTTTATATGTTGTCAGAGGTATTTCAGTCTGGGCCGAAGGAGAATTGTAAAATGCTTTCCTTTTCTTAAAAATCATCTGAATTTTGGCAGAAGCTCCAGCCCAGCTGTTATTTTGTGAACTGGCCCGTGCTGCTACTTCCACCTGGACGCATCTGTGCCCAGCCCACATTTGTTAATCACCAAAACAAGGGACAAGGGCTACAAAAAAACCACAACCCCAAACCTACAAACAGCAACACGGCTCCGCCTGTTACCAGATGCCACTGTGGTGATCTCAAGCATAAGCTGTACATTTTTATCTTTTAAATGGAGAGGTCCCTTGGGCACAGCCACTGCCCCTGTCCACAGCTATCCTTGTCACCCGGCCGTCCTCCGCGCTCGGCGCTGCGAGGCTCACACCATACGGCCGCGTTTGCTGCGTGAGGAGTATAGCAGTGGACAAGGGCAGAGATCGAGGTCTGGGGTCCTGGGGACATTGTGGTTTTCAGGGACTGGCATCTCGGCATGTGGAGTCATCCTTCGGAAGGGCGAGACCGCAGCCAGGAGCAGCCGGGGCTCAGGGCCGCTGTGTGCTTTTATTTGCATTTATTGCTTGCGATCGCAGACGTTCATCTTTAGGTATCTCCAGAATTAAGGGGTAATAAGACAAGACAACAAAGGAGTCTCAAGCTAACGGAGGGAGGCTGGGGTACTGTGTGGCACTGCAAGACCAAGACTGAAGCATTTCCAGGGCTCCGTTTCTGACTACCTCAGCTTCCCACTCTGGAGCCCCCAAGTGCCACTGCTCCAGGCTTGGGCATTCACCCCTTGCCCCTACCAAGGGTTGGATCTCAGCTCACTTAGGCAGGTTCTTCATCCCTCACTCTTAATTTCAAGTGTGGGCTTATCCATTATCGTGAACTCCCCAGTTATTCCAGGATCCTGATGAGAATGGTTCCCAGCTGGATTTGCCATGGCTTGCCCACCAGATGTGCATGATTCCATTAGTGCAGTGGATGTAAAGAGGGGTGACCCCTTTTCCGGGGTCTGCTGTCTTGCATTGACTTTGCAGCATGGTCTCTTACCCTCTTCCCACAGTTTCTCTTTGTTTTGTGCAAGAAATTCCTCTCTGTACATGTTTCCCTAGAGGAGTTCATTTCTACTCCATCCCCTCTCCATCTGATTAGGACAGAAAAATGTGTTCTTGTTTGCCCCTGTTTGTACTTCAGTAAAGACTTGTTTGGTAGAAAGTGAAGGGTGTCAATCACATGAGTAATCTGCAGCGTTTAAATCTGCAACTTTAAATCTGTCTTTAAATCTTTATGGGATGTTGCCTGCAAGAAAAATTGTCATGGCTCTCTTTCATACTTCAGTCACAAGTGGTTTGACCGTGTGGGGAAAAAAAAGAGAGAAAAACATAGATTTATACAAGAGCAGATAATGCAAATGCAAAGTAATTAAAGTGGTCATAAAAGACTCCTCAAAATACATATTTCCAATCATTGCTCTCATGATTTTAGGGCAGTTTAAGCAGCTGCTGCCAGATCAGACCAGAGTGCATTCACAAGGCAGAACAATCCCAGCTGTAACAAGCTACAACCCCACATGATTCGAATGCAAAGCGTTTATCCAGTGACATTCCAAAGGATTTACAAAATCGGGGGTGCTTGTGGAAGGTGACAAAGCTCGAAGCAGGCATGTGCTGGGCACAGCTGGAATTTGCACAGAGGTGGCAAACTCGGGGATGTTGCAGCCGCGCAGCGAGACCTGCCTGGTGTGAGGGGAGCTGTGAACCTCCTGCCTGGGATGTGCTTTCACCTGCTGCCTCACTTTACAAATGAATATGCAGCTACAAAAGTTAACGCTGCAAATACTTGAGCAAAAGTTTAAAAATATTTCATCCCTTTTTTTTTTTTAGTTCTCGGTGTGCATGCACAGGGTGAGGGTGTGCAGCTGCGCGTCTTCCCCGTGTGCATTCGCGTTTCCATTTCAAAGATTTCTTTGGGGAAGATCCCTCTTTAAGGAATGAGGAGGTGTCGGAGGGTTTCCCCTACCAGGCAGTCGGTGGTCTCCAGCTGCTGTGCAGAAAAAGCCTCTTTGTGTCCACGGAGCATCTCCCTCTCTCCGGGGGAGTGGCGAGTGCAAGCGCGGGGCAGCTCCCTGCCTGTCAGCCAGCACCTGAGAGGCACAGGGAGAGCAGCAGCTCAATAAATCATACAGCAATAAATCAAACCTAGCTGGAAATCAATTCCAACAATTAACAATGGTTCCTTTGAAGCTGACAGCAGAGGCCCCAAAAGACAGGAGCGCAAGAGAGAACTGCTGCTCTCAGGACTTTGGCTCTTGGGAAACACATTTTGTGACCAAAGCGTGCATGGATTTGGGAAGTGAGTTTCATGTAACACGGGAAGAATTTAATATTTTTGTAATTGAAGTGCTTGGCTTTACAGTAGTCCTCGGTGTAACAAACACCGTGGTTTAAATCTCCAGTGACCTGCAAATCCTCAAGTGTTGGTTCCGCCCCACGCAGGTCTCCAGGCAGGCGATGTACGTAGGAAAGTCAGGGCTGAGCCATTTGCCTGCTCTGAGGAGTGTGAACTGGATGTTTTCGAGAGATTTGAAAACACTAGAGAAGTAAATGAAGTGAAAATGTAACAAGGCTGGTCTACACTTCAAACATTTCAGAGTTCAGACGGTTCCAGAAGGCTGTGCTGTACACGAGGATCCTCGGGGCATGGGCACGGATTAGGTGACCTCTGGAGACTCATTCCAGCCCAGTGATTCTTTGAGAAGACAAATACACTGGAAGATGCAAATCTTACATGAAAAGTGTAACATGAGGCCCACTTGTGGGATCCCATATGCGATTTAGGTTCTGCACAGTTGTGGGAGAAGGTTCAATGGAAAACTGCCAGTTGTTCTGGTATTTGGAAGAGGAGACAGAAAAACAAAGGAATGAACACTAACTGAGGTGGTTACATTTCAATATTTTCTATCTGAGCTGCAAGGAGCTCTAAAAAATTGGTGTTTTTAAAATTGTTGCCATCTCAGAGAGAATAAGACAATGCTGGACGTCTCTCACAGAGAAATCCTCCTGGACACGGCTGTGCAAAATGTTGTAGGAGATTAAAGCAGAGCATTCCAGTGACTTGTTTAAACATATCTTCTTATATCTCTTTGCAGCAATCCTTAAGCCCCAACCACCAAAGACTATCTCCTCACAGCAGTGACAAATTCCGATCCCAAACAAACCACCTGGGGCGAGCTGAATCGCTAAACACAAATGTCAGAGGTCTAGATCATTTCCAATATTCTTTGACATTGCTTATGATGTGGCCTCTGGCACATTCCCAACAGAAGAAAGTTCAGTTATATTTCTTTCAATTAAAGAATCAGATTTAGCCACTAATCATGTCAAAGAATGTCTGGGGGAGGGAGAGGAAGAGAACTGAGTGAGTGGTGGTGTGTTCAGGCGGGATGGCTCGTGGGATGGCTCATGCTGTCTGCAGGGAGGCATGGGCACTGTGGGATCGGGCTGGGACAAAGGCTGGCACAAATAGAAAATCAGTGTACATGTGTCAAAAATATTATTGGTTTGATAAAAATCACGCAAATCCTATTAATGCACAACCTCAAGCGTTCTGCCACAGTGAAAATCCCGCTCTCTCAGGACTCAGTTTTTGGGAAGAAGGAAAGGAAAGGCTTTGGGATGGCAACAATCAGGATATCAGTGAATGGGAGGAGCTCAGCAAGGTTTATCGAGCATCTCCTACATTCTCACCCAATCATGTGTTCCTCTGTCAGCCCTAGAAGACCCCAGGGCTGGACATGAGGACAGGACAGGTAACTCAGTGGGGATGAGCCTGACTCTGCTGCACCTCTGTACAAACCCACTTGAGGGAAAGCCACAGTCCAAAAAACAACATGCTGAGCCCTGCATTTTGGTGGATCAGGACATCTAGGATTGCTTCACCTATGTGAATATGTTCCTGATCTTCAGGGAACAGTGGAAAAAACAGACAGTTCCCAAACCTCAAAAAAAGGTTTGAGATCATTGTTAAGAGGATTTGCATTTGGAAAATTTTGCCAGGTTACACAAGCAGATGCAATACTTGGAATATTTCTGCTTAGGTTTTCCAAACCTTTCTTTTCCAACATCCCCGAGGTAACATTGCTTAAGATGGGAACAGATGGACCTTTGTACATAATCGTGGGTGAGTCTCAGGGATTTCTGAGGCTGGGGTCTTGCTGGGCTTCGTGGCATCCAGTGAGACACCAGCCAGATCTCCACGTGCAGGAGAGATGCTGTAAGGCACAGAGCAGCCTGGGCATTTCTTATTCCTTCTCTATAGCTGCAATATAGAGAAAAAAAAAAATAAATAGTGGTAATCTATCTGGAAACCCACCACAAACACCTGTACAGCCATGAGAGTGACTATAAAATCTTTTCGTGTTGCTCACGTATACTTAATGGTTATAAAATTATGGCAATCACGTTTTTGTGGTTTGGGGTTTTTTTAAAAATGGTTTTACACACAGTGATTTCGCACATTAATTTTGGCATTTTCACAGACATTCAGCCCTGGACCAGCAGTGTCTCTATGGGAAATCTTAGCACTGAGTAACATAAGGAGAGAAGTTTGAGTTGGCACTGTGGACTCACCAAAATCTCAACCTGATGCATCTCCCTCAGGGCTGCTCTGGTGCTCCCAGTTGGGTGCACACCCCCGAAGGCAGAACTGGGCAGCCTCATTCCTCTCACACACGACTCCATGGCCTCATCCCTAGAAATATTTTCTTTACAAAAGTCCTCTGCCCTGTGTTACTCGTGAAATCCATCAGTGTTGATATGAGGGTTCTGCATGACCGTACAGGTGTGTGAGACACCAAGATTTTACAATATTCAGTGGGTTTGGGACATGTATTTTAAAAGCAAGAACACTGATTGCATTTTTCTCAGCGACCGACGTGGTCTGTGGTGGAGAGAAACCCTTGGTGTAAGTGCTAAGGTTTCTTTAGTGGAAAGGCAACACCTTGGTCAGGGATCAGTCCCGTTGGTAACCTTGCCCTTGGAAAGCTGACATCTCCAAGGAGGGAAATATTGAGGACAGATGTGTAGAAGCTCTCGGACCGTGGCCGTGTGTTGCCGGTTCTGTGTCACGCTGCACATCTTACACACATTAAGGAGCAAATGGGTTCATTCCCGTGGCAGCAAACTTCACAAATCAGAACAAAAATTATTTATCATGACAGGCAGGTGGTACTGCAGACAGAAATGTCTCTTGACCCTGTGGAAATGTGGTTGTGATGGTCTCACAGAGGCTGATTTTTTTCTTCCTGCTGGTTGAAGAGAAATCTTCTGGTTTCAGGCATGGAAAAACATATTTTTAATGGTGATGTGTCTCAGGCATGTAGATTTTATAACTTGCTTGCTTTTTTGCAGCCAGTCGAGGTGTTAAACATGCTGTTTAAAACACAGTTTTTATCACAAAAGCAGCATCTGCCTGTGTTTGCACTAAATCTACACCTCCAGCCGTCACAGCGGCCAGCACACGCCAGCTTGCCTGGAACAAGGTGCAACAATACTGCTCCCCAAATCTCTGTGAAATTGGAGATAATTCCATGCAGGGCAGATTTTCAAAGGCCTTGTTTAACATCTCTAAAGGTTCAGCCGAGGGGCTGGGGAATTTTTCGGCAGTGCCCTGCTGCCTGGCGCCTGTCTGCATTCTTCCCGAGGAAATCCTGGAGCCGGGGCTGGGAGCGGAGCAGCAGAGGCTGAGCCCCGGCTCCTGGGGTATTCATGATGGAGAGGTGGAGGTTGTCACCTACTGGTGTCAGCTGTGAATGCTGTGCACCTTTCTGATGGCCCGGATTTAGGGAAGATGGATTCAGGCTGGATCAGAGCTATTCACAGGATGCAAAAGGCTTTATTTGCAGGAGTGAGCTTGGTGTGTTTGTCTTGGCAGTATGAATGTGAAAGGGAGGTGGGTTTGTTCTCTCTGGGTTTGACTGAGGAAGATAAAAGGGGAGGGAGTATTTTTAAGCTAAATGACAAATGTTAGTGCAAGAGCTACTGAGCAGGGACTAGCCAGGAAAACTGGGGGCTGGAAGTGAAAAGATTTATAGCCATGAAGGCAGGGAGGTTTTCTTCAAAGAAAAGGGATGGGAACAGGAGCTACACCTTCCCCAGAGCTCTGTTAAGATGCACTGGGTGAGTCTGTGAGATGTGTTAGGAGATGGAGGCAGGAAGGGGCAGAGCAGTGGTCAGGATGGGTTTTGTACCACGGGACAGAGCTGGCAGGGCCGTGTCACACATTCACTGCTCTGGTATCAGCTCCCACGGACACAGAGCACACCACTCAGAGCTGCGGAGCCTCTCAGCCCCCTGAGAGCACCCTCTGACCCTACAGCAGCCTGGACAGCTTTGTCTTCTCTGGTGCCCCGTGCCCAGGCCCTGAGCAGAGTTCCAGCAGGGCCAAGAAGCAGCAGAGTGCCTCCACTCCTCACTCACATTCCTGCCCTGCTCCTGCATCTGGGGGCTAAGTCACCTTTTCCAGCATCACCTCACTCCTCCCAGACACAGAGGCTTCACTGCAATATTTGAAGAGTGGAGGGAGAGGGGGGAAAAAAGTGCAATAATGGAGATTTAGGTGTGTTGAAGTACAATTCTGGGGGGTTTTTTTTGTTTTTTTGCTTGTGGATGATACGTTTGCAAACCAGGGGTGCTGCAGGGGAGGAGGGAGGGATTCCTAAACTCTGTGGTGGAATGAATACACCGCTGAACTAATGAATAGAAACAAGATGTTTTAACCACCACCTAGAGAGGTTGCTGAGTGGCCATAATCAGTGCTCCCTAGGAGGTGGCCAAAATGTCTCCTTGCCATTCATTAGATCAGAATAGCTTTGGGTTTATAATGTGATCCTTCTTCCTGACCTTCTTTCTGTTCTTAAGTGACTTCAGGACTATAAATTCCTTCCTAGAAATAGCATTATTTATTTTACTGTCCTGTGTTTGTTATGGTCAGTTGTGATCTTTCTTTAGGAGATGTCATTTTGAATCAAAATGGAATTTAGTGGTGACAGGGTTTGGTGCCCCCCAGTTTTTTTACTGAAATTAGCCTTGCATGAGCTAAGATTAGTCTGTTTGCAAAATGTTCCTGCTCTTTATAACCTGTGAGAAACGTTCTGCTGTATTAGAGCTCGTTGTACCAACATTTCTGGGCTAATTTGCTGCTGCTTTAAATATCAAGGAAGATTTTCAAATGGATCCCGGAGGCCTTGGCCACAAAACTGAGCAATACCCAGCTCCCCGGGCACAGGCGTGCTGTGACACTCTTGGGACTGCCTTCTCCTTTTGGGCACACCAATCTCAGTTCCCAGCAGCAGAGCAGGTGATTTCCAGTGCAATCCTGTCCTTGCTGAAATCCCTGGCACTGTGAGGAGCTCAGGCAACCACTGGGGAGCAAGGAAAAATCTCCATGGTTATTACACTTCATCAGCTTCTCTAACTACTTCAGGCAATTCCTTTTGGGACTTTTTAAAATTTGCATGATAGGTATCTTTACATCCCTGTGAAAAGCACTAGATATTTTAAATTGCATTTCATCCTTAGAAAGTGCTGGGACTTTCAGCTGAACTCCAAGAGGCAGCTGGGGATGTTCACCAGGGCATGGAGCTCCCAGATTCCTGCAAACCCCTGGTGAACGTGCGTGTCCCTGTGCTGAGAGAGGAGACAAGCTGCTTCTGGCTGAGATCCCTTCTGGGCCTGTCTGCGGGAGGAAAACTGGGGAAGTGCAGAGCTGTTGCCTTGCAGGTTTATGCTCTCCTTTTTGTGACAGAGAAGGAAAAATGAATTATTTGTAGAGAGGTAGAGTGGATTTCTGTGCAGAAACAAACACGAATGAAAACTGTGCCAGGAGTTGGCTGTGTAAGAGTCAGGCTTTGAAAGGTGAATCAGAAGAGGACAGAGAGCTTAGGCAAAAACGACAAAACTTTTTGGGCTCCAAAACCCATTAAGTGGTCCGTAGCAAAACTTTATATTTAAAAATTCAGGAGTTTTAGCTCCCTGTGCTGGCTCTTAGCAGCTGGAAATGCTGGGACAACCAGGGCTTCCAGAAGCAATGGATATTGACAGAGCTGTAGGAAACCTCGGCACCTGGAAACCACAGTTGTGCTGGCAGAGAGAGCTTTTAGGAGGGAAAATACAGGATTTGCTGAATTGCAGAGACTTGGTTGTAGAAAGGCTTAAAATATTTGCCTGTGGATGGTTGTTCTGTGTCCTTCCTGACGGGTGAGGGAAGTGTGGTGTGGTATGTGTGCACCACTTACAAACCTGATGGGTACTCCCAGGGGTCTGGGGACCACTCTGAGGACCTAAGGATCCATCTCCAACAGAGACTTTGCCTGAATTGTAATTCTAATCATTTACAAGAACCCTGCCAAAGGCAGAATAAAACCGTTTTTTGGAAAATACAGGAATATAACTTAACTAAGCAATATGGAAAATGTCTGCAATGCCGTGTGCTGGATGTTAAGAAATAAGTGGCTGCTTCGAAACCAAGCCAGTGATTTGGTTTTCCACGTTTCTCAGGAAGTTACTGAACTTAAAATAATTTTTGTTGCTTTAATGCGAGGGTAATGAATAAATAAATAAAAGCACCAGGCCAGTCTGCAAACCAACAGAGACTTTATGTTTTATTTTATTCCTTGTTTACGAGCTTCATAAAAGTTCAGTTTATGTTTTACTGAAACTGAGCCTCACACATTTCCAGCTTCAGGGCCAGAGGTGGAAAGTACCTAAATGCTGTAAAAAACAGTTTGAAAGATTATCTGAGTCTGATGGAGCTGAAAACCACAGAGATCTCAGAGAGACTCTTGGGAAACCTCCAGCTGAGATTCCCAGATAAACTGGGATTGACTTGGAGATGGTGTGACCCAGGAGTCGGACACTTGGATTAGTAACTTCTCCAACAAAATGTCCAAAGCTCTCAGAAGTTCTCCCAAGGTTAAGTGTGGGGGGAGAGGAATTGTGATTGTCAAATAAATGGTATCATACAGTGCTTTGTAGCTTTTGGGTTCAGCAAAGCACGTGCACTTTGGAGATGGGTGGTGCTCTGTCAGATCACTCCGGGCTTGGTTCAGAGCTCACTGGTACTCAGGAGTGACTCCCGTGGCTGAGTAAATTTAGACACTTCCTACCAGTTTTGAGAGCCTCGCCAGCCTTTTCCTGCTGATGTAATGACAACCAAATCTAGAAAACGCATTTGGTGCTGCTTCCTGCAGGTGGGCTTTCAGCCCTGCTGTGGTGGCCAGAGCCGTTCTCAGTACAGTGTTGGGGACTATTCAGCTTGTACGAGATGAACATGAGCAATGGACCAAAATTACATCTCAACCTCAGCTGCTGCTTAGCCCTGAAAGCTCCTGGAGCCCTCAGGGGTCTTGAGTTTCCTGCCTGGGTGGGTGCAGAATGTCTCTTGCAGGGTTCAGCATATTTTTTGCGCCATGGGTGTGAAACGCATATCCAGGGGTCAGAAATTAGGTGTTTTCTTCCCTCTGTTCCCAGAGAGGCATTCTCAGAGCACTGTCACAGCACAACACATGCAGATGACAAAATTCAGCCATCCCTTTCCATGCCAGCCCCAGCGGAGGAGTCAGGGGTGACGCAATGGCAGGGTGAGGCCAGGTTTGGGCTAAGGACAGGTTTGGAAAGCTAAATCGAGTCAGACAGCAGATTTTGCAGAAGTATGGAGGTGCTGTGCATGCCAGATTCCGGCTGATTACAACAAACCAGGTGAAACTGTCCTCTAATCCCTCTGAACTCAAACCCAGGACAGGCTTACCCTCCCCGCTCTCACAGTGTTGGATTCACGTGGGCAAACAGCTTTTCAAACCCAGCCTGGCATCTTCTGCCCTGCAAATCAGTGCATTTCTTCTATCTCTATTCTACCTCAATTTTGTGGGTTTTTTAAAGCTGAAAATGCCACAGTCAAGATTCCTTGGTAGAGCACGATGTTGATAACCACTTAACAAAAAATGTCCCTGGTAGATACTTTTAGTTTACCCAAGAGTTAATGGAAAGCAGTGTCCAATTCCAAGTGTTGACATGATTTGTCAAGTTTGCCATTCTATATGCTTGAAGTTTCCTTTGAGGGGAACTGACCCAAAACTGTAACACTAAATAAACACCCTCTTCAAATAACCAGTGGTGGTTTCCTAAATTGCTAATCAAATCCATAAATAAAGACACAAACTCCAAGCGTATTTAAGTCATGTTTAGCAGAACAGAACTAAACAATAACATTCTTGTTAAAATGTATTTTCATTTCGGAGCCGTTTTCCCATGAACATTCCAGATGTAAACAGCCCTAAAGATTTCTAAATTATCTTTGCCTTTGCTTCTTGGGTGGATGGGAGAAAGAATGAATCTGAAGCTACATTAGAAACACTGCAGTTGGATATGAAAGTCACAGAGACACAATGCTGCATATTGTCATAATTATCACTTCGTAAAGACAAGAAAGAAAAGACCAGTTGACTTGGGTTATGAGGACTGGGATCTAAGCAGCATTTGAAGCCATCTTATGTTGCAAAAGAAAAGGGAATGTGTCTTAGTTTTGTTCACAGAAAACACAAATCCCCCCCAGTTTTAGCTCAGACATCCAGGACTGGCATCTACCTTTGAGTCCTTTGGGTAAAATCAAGGCAAGGAGGAATTCTGCTCCAAATTGCTCTCTGCAATGAGGGTTGAGCAGGAAAAAAAGGGTGTGAAAGCAAGGCAGGAGAGACAACAGTTTAAAGTTGAATTTGGCTTCAAGGTCTGCTTTTCTGCCAGGTCAGCCCGGTTGGGTTTTGCACTCCGGCCAACTTTTCTCTCCTGTTGCTCTCAATCCCTTCAGTGTGTGAGATTAATCCCGTCTTCCACTTGCCACGATATTGCACTGTTCGCAGTGTTTCTGTGAATTAGGCCACGGGGGAAAATGAAGAATTGTCTCAAGGAAGCCATCTGCTCTGAAATAATCCTTCTCCTCCCGCTGGATTTGGTATTTTCATGAGATCCTGGCTTCGGGAGCGCTTTCCACAAGGCAGTGATTCAAGGCCCATCGGAGTTAACAGACCTTAACTACCTTCACTGAGCCTCGGATTGAGATCTTATCTCACAGACATGGAATTCTTACTTCAAATAGCCTTTCTCATTCAGATCGCGTTCAGATGGTTGCGGGAAGATCTCAGAAATCCGAACACATCAGTGGCCCTACAAAAAGGGAAGGATTTCTGTGCAAAAGGATGCCCTGGAACACACGCAGCCCCGTGTCTGAATTCACTGCTCCGTTCCATTCTCATCGCAACCGGCGGGGCACACCCTGGCAGGGGAAATAAAATCATAGAGTCATAGAATGGTTTGGGTTGGAAGGGAGCATAAAGATCATCCAGTTTCAATGCCCTCCCATGGGCAGGGACACCTAAAGGAGGCTAAAAGCCAGCAGAAAATTTCCCTTGCCTTGCAGGAGTCTTACACAGCTCCCGAAGATTATCTCCATCAGGTGCTTCCACAGTTGCAGTGAGGGACCTGGAGCAGAAACGCTGCTTTAGAGCGTAGCTTTTACCCACAACTCTCGGTATTTCTCAGTTTTCAACACATGCAGTTGTTTCCTTGGGTTTTTTTCCCTGAGCTAAACCAAACCCGTGTCAGAAACCTCTGCAGCCATGGGGAGGAGGGCTGGCAGCAATGGAGGAGGGCACGGGCCTGGGAAGGACCTGCCCAAGACAGTTTCTCCTCCAAGCAGCCAGTTCAGCTGTGCCACCACCTCCCAAAGGCCGTGCATTCCACTGTCCCTGGCCACCGGCAGTGCAGCCCCGAGCACGACCCCCTGCTCACAGCAATGCAGGACAAGGTCTGGACCTAAATTCAAACTAAGCGGTGTTTCACCCTCTCTGCCTCGCGGGAGTTAGGCACAAATCCCCAGGGACGTGCAGAAGAGCCCCTTTCCCACTTTCCAGACCCTGGGTGCAAGCTCAGGAGCTTGCCCGTCCATCCCTCCACCCACCCCTGGTCCTAAACCCAGAATCAGCGTCCCGGTGCTCAGGAGATGTCACTCTGGAGCGGAGAGAGTTAATTTGCCGTCATGAATCAATAGCTCTCATCACATGAGGAGGCTGAAACCCCAAATCCGTGCCAAAGTGCTCTGCATTGCGCACACACCTCTGTTTTGCCCTCAGGTGCAGCACGCAGTTTAGTGAGAGCAAAGATGCCAGTTTCTGTGCAGGTATTTCACATTATCACTTAGATTTGCCCCAGGCTAAAAAGGAGGAGGGAATCCTCCGTTTCAAAAGGATATTTAAGTCTATGGGGCCACTGGGAATGTGTTTTCCTAAGTGCTATCTACAAGCAACCAGAAACAAAAGAGCCGAGAAAGACTCAAACCAGTCTTTGTCACACACAAGGAGCACCACAAAGACTACATTTATTTTTAATCTGCTATTAAGCCACAAGAATTAATCCGCAATATTTAAACACTTAAGCATTTAAGTCACATTAAAGCTCGCTGTTTTTTTCGGAGTGCTTCACACAAATAATTGTGGGTGCCTGTGGAAACAGTAGCTGGGAAAAAGTTGGGATTTAGTGTTCCTTCGGAAGAAATCAGGGGCTGAAAATGTCTGCTGCATTCTGCTTCAGTTATTAGGAATTTGCCAAATTTTAAGTTTCCTGGAAAGTATGTTTCTGACCATGCCCAGAACCACCAAAAGCCCTGAAGTTAGGATGACAAGGAATCAGTGGTTGTAAAAAAGTAGGAAAAATATGGATTTACTTTTGAATTTACTCTCTCCTTACTTTACATAATGAGCCTTCATCTGAGCCTGTAAAGCATTTAAAAACTTTGTGTCTGGGCACATGAGACACTAAAGAACCCCAGACTAAGTTAAGATCCTCCTGTGGGAAAGGTGGGCAGGGAGAAAAAACCACCCCAAATTGCCCAGCTTTTGCCGTGGGGCAGGAGCAGGCACTGAGACACCACTGCAGAGCAGCCTCAAAGTGCTTAAAGAGCCCCTTGTCCTCCAGCCAGAAAATCCCAGTGACCAAAAAAATGACTTCAAGATTGGGATAAAACTGTCAGCACACACGTATCTTCAGGTTTTAGCTAAAATAGTGAACATTTTCTACTTAGGAGACTTCTCTCTGGGTGATTTTTTGCTTAGATCGAAAGTTCTGTCTGCCGAGAAGAAAGAGTTGGCAGAAAATGGTGTATCACAGCAGTAAATCTTCTGAAATGTATTTTTATAGCACCTTTTATCTGATCCATAAACTCTGTGAGGCAGAAGAACGACATCGTTCCACAAAAGCACTCAGAGGTGAAATGATTAACCACAAATCACACTGATTCTAATTTTATATTCAGGATTGTAACCTGGAGTAAGGTCTTTGAAGCGAAGACAACCTGAATTTACACCAGGTCAGCATCTGGCTGCTAGCCTAAAACAAAATTTGGGCCCTTCTTTCCTATAAGGACAAATATTCTCTGTTCAAAAGAAAAGAATATTCTCATGGTGGTGTTTCTAAAAGCGGATTTTTGGGTTTGTTACATGGTGCCACTTAGTTTTGTGGTACTTTGAGGAGTTTCGTTCTAGTTGAACACTTATGGGGTGCAAGCCGAGATGAGAAGTCTGGATGTGAGGTTGGGGAGCTGCATGATATGGATTTGCTTTCCAATATATGGATGGGTTTGACTCCGTGTTTTGGTGTGAGATCCCCTCTAACATCTTACCTCTATGCAGAGTTACTCAGCTGTTGTTGAAATGCAGTCTAGCTGGTAGAAGTCTGGGCTCTGACTCAGGCATTCCTTTGAGCACAATATCCAGATTTCTATTTTAAAAGAAGTATTTTCAGTGGTTTGTTTCCTTCCTTGGAACATCCTTTCGTCCTAAAATCCCTGTATCTTTCCCTCCAGTTCCTATAAACCCCATGCTTGTGCTCCTGTGCTTGGAAAACGGCACCAAAGGCATTGATGTAACTTCATGGGAAGCTGGGAATTACTTCATCTGTGTTTGGGTTTGGAAGAGGCTGCGGGCATGGTGTGAGTTCCAGACGGGACAGGGGCACCATTTGTCAGTTCCATCATTTTCTAGACGGTTTCACAAAGTGTGCAGCGCATGTTAAAGAGCCAGTGAGAGGCTTGGAGAGGCGAGATGATAAATCATCCTGTGAAACTCAATAGGAATTGTTTCCTTTGCTGGGTGATATGTGAAAACTGTGCTAGAGGGGATGTCTCTCAGAGCTGCCCATTACCTAAATTCCCTTCAGCTCAAATGTAAATCCTTTTAAGAGACTAAAGATGCTTTGAAGTTGAAGAGCAGCTCCCAATGACAAATATATATTTTTTTCTAAATGTTGTTAGTCCTTTACTTCTCCCAACGAATCCCTTCTCCCACGTTCTGTAAGATTAGGCTAAACTATAACAAAACAAGCCTGCAGTTATTAATAATTTTTAAACTGTCGCCTCCTGATTTTTCACAAGTTTGATTGCTATTGTTTTTCTCACTCTGTTTTTCTTATGTCTTGTCATCTTTAATGCTGTTGGAGGGCGTGAAAAGTGAAATTTGGGGAGAGCCCGTGGAGGCTGCTGAGCAGCAGTGGGTGCAAGCAGCCAGGGGCAGATGAGGACTCAGCTCCCTCCTGCTCTCCGTCCCCAGACAGTCACAGCAGCACAGGCTGAGGTGGAAACCTTTCGTGCATCAAGGCTTGAGGAGCACCAAAAATTAAGTGTGTGGAAGGCTGGAGTTAGCACATGGAGGTTATCAGAGAAATTTCTTGTTGGCCAAAATCTGTTCTGTCAGCTAACAATGAATTCTTCTAAGAATTTTCTTTCACAACCAGTTTCAATGAAATACAGGGTCTTTTTCTTCCAGGAAATCTGAAATACTTTTAGAGCTTTAGCTGCCTACTTGGGTGTTAAAAAAAAATAAAAAAAAAAAAAAAAAAGTTGACTTTGTTACAAAGCAACTTTTTGGAATAGATGATTTTGTTAAAAAAACCCAAAGGGGAACAGTTCTGAAACTGCCACTATGTTCCATGGGATTCCTCAAAACACACAAACACATCCTTGTGTTCCCTGTGGGACCAACGTGGACCAGCAGTTCCCACTTGGATTAGCAGGAGCTGCATGTCTAAAGCCTCTGCGTGGCTGGGCCTTTCTTTGGCTCTGTAGGGACAAACTTCCTCGAAAGAAAATCAGTCTCAGGCTGCTGAGAAACCCACAGGAGCCTCCTCTGAGCGTGAAGGAAAATCCCACACTCGGTAGAAAGCAACATAAATGTTGTGGGATTAATCTCTGTGAGTGGAGAACGTTCCCAGAAGGAGTCTTTGACCGGAGAACAGCAGTGCTCTTTTCCCACATCTTTTCCTTATGTTCACTTTGCTTTCTCTCCATGTAATTGCCATTAGGGTTTCTTTATTTGGGAACTGAGGCTGAAGCTCTCCAGGAAGGGTGAAAATGAGCTTGGAGAGCCCCAATCTCCACAGCTGCAGTTTGGGTGACACCAGCTCTGCTCTGTGTTCTTTTGCTGTGCAGGGCTCAGGATGAGACTTCAGGTTTGAGCCTTCCCAACTTTCAGAGCTTTTTCCATTTTGCTCGTTATTCCTCCCTGAAAAGCCAACCTGCTCAGATTCCACTCTGGGCTTTCTCATTTTCAAGACCTCAGTTCATGTAAGCCACGAAAATTCACGTTTGGACACACCATTTGCCTTAAAGAGGTATTTAAAAATCTCAGGTCGTTTTTCCTTTGTGAGATGAGATGAGCTGCTAAAACCGGAGATTACAGATTTTAGGATTTTTTTTTCTTTCCCAGGGCTGGAGGTCACCATGACTAACCAAAAAGGTATTCCCAGGTCCTGATACTGTTTTGCAAACTGTTCTATATTAAATATCATCCCTCTAGTGAGAGCTGTCAAAACACTTTCATCTAACCTACCCCAGTAGAAAAATCTTAGTGATGCCACATAACAAACATTATACAAATAACTGTCAGAGTTCATTAAATCTCTTTTGAAAAAATTATTTTCTCATGTGCTTTGAGTATTTTAATTTTTTAAGGTGTCATTTCTAAGCACTCTTGTGCTGATTTGCTTCTGGAAGTCTTAGATCTCATTTTCATTCATTTTAATGGAAGCTGTAAAATGCAGAATACTCGAAAGTATTTTCCTATTCCTGTTTATGTTGGGTTTATGCCATTTCAGTGACACAAAAAGCACTGGCTGTTGCTTCAGATGAAGCAGCTGCAGATGTTTTCATGTCCGTTTTAAAAAGTTGTGTCCATGCTTGGGGCAGAAGTAGATGGAAACTGAATGTAGAGGCTTTAGGCAGCCCTAAATTACACATGGTTTCGGTGCCAGCAGAATATAACAGCTTCTGAAGCAACTTGCCCATCTCTATCACTCATCAGCAACAAAATAATCAGCCCATCTCAGGGATGCACTGGCTCATGAGAAGGTCTCGATTCCAAATTAATTAATCTGGATCATTTATTCATCATAACATTTAGAAACTCTATTTTGAGAAAGCTGGACAACACATAGAACAAAAAGATTGTCCCCACCGCAGAGGCAGGTCCCAGATGGCAGGTGAATAAAGGAAAATGGCAGGAAAAACGGAGACCCTGCTGGTCTGTAGCATCAACAGGCAGCAATTTCTTCTCCTGTGTCACAGTTTTTGTAAGGGTAGGAAGGGTAGGTGACTCTCCCCCCACACACAGGTCTGGGCTTTCTTTGTGGTCACAAGGACCTCACTGGACTTTGAATGCACTGACATTTGCTCTGAGAAGGGGATGAAAAAAAAGACACATAAAGTTCCCAGAGATCTAAAAGCAGAAACATGTGTTGGAATATGAGCACAGGCTTTTTCTTCTTAACTAAATTGAGCAGTAGGAGATAGGAGTTTGGGTGACCCCTTCCTCACAGTGGGTGTTACACAGACTCAGGCTTTAAGCACTTCCTTAAGGACTGTCAGGAGACTGGGATATAATTCAGTCAAAGAGGGCAGCACAAGCAACTATGTCAAGGGAAGGATTTTATATTTCAATTTAAGTGGATCCATTTGTTTTCTTTTTAATGGGAACAGCACTGTGACTCTGCAAGAGTTAGAAATGAGCTCAGCAACTGGAAACTGAAAAGCAGAAATCCTATTGCTCCTCAGGCTGAGGCTTGTGCCTCGCTGTTGCAATGGTGAATTCAGTGATCCAAGGCATGGCTCTGATGAGCCCTGCCTTGGTGTCGCTGTACCTGTACAGATCACTTCAAATCCATCATCCCTAAAGAGGGGTGTGATGCTGCTTGCATTCAAGTTTGAGGGGTTTTAGGGCATATAAAAATCTACAGATAGTGTTGGTCAGAATTCAGTGTAGAGGTGCTTCCCTCCTCTGAGCTTTTTAAACTTTCTGAAAGTGCCAACAGAGCTGGAAGGAGTCACATTTTTGCTTTCTGGTCCTGGCATTGCCTCTGTAGCCAAAAGCATTGTGCTGGCTCATGGCTCACTCGCTTCTCCTGGCTGAGTACAGGCTTGGTACCAACCAGAACTCCAACAGCTGCTCATTTCCACCCAGAAATTTTACAAACTCATGGACAAGGGGATCTCCACTGACAAAGGGGCCTCCAGATTTAATCAAGGAGTCCTGGTTTCATGTAGTAGCTGATACTCTCTTTGATTTTTCTGCTTTCCTCTCTACGATTTCTGAAGTTTTGCATTTTAGAAAGAGTGATGCTGCTTTTATTCTAGGACATGCACAGTTTCATTGTTTTCTCTTCAGTCTCTGTATCCTCTGGTGGCAAAACTTGGAGAGCCAGCAAACCAAGCTGGGAGTGTTTTCCAGGGTGCTGTCGAGTGGATTATTTATGTCCATTACAAAAATAACTGGGTTTCTAAGTATCCATCTTGTGGGGCACTCTTAGCTCACTGTAACATTTTCACCACGAATAACCAATTAAAAACCTTCTTTTCCAAAGCTGTGTTAAAGTGCCCGTTTGGGGAAACTGCAGGCACTGGCACCGCTGGCCAAATACACCCAAAAAATGAACTTCACAACACGCTTCAGAAAGTCATGTATTTTTACACTTTCTGAGAGTTCTATCATTTACCAGCTGGACCTGTCCCAGTGTTTGGTTTGACCGGATTCCTGGCAGAGGTGCCAGGCAAACGCTGCTCCACGTCTGTCCCGGCCGTCTCAAAATGAAGCTGTCAGGACTCGGGGCCCAGATGTGTCCGTGCTGCTGCAGCCTCTGACCAATGATGTGTCCGTGCTGCTGCAGCCTCTGACCAAGGAGGATGGAGCAAATGTGACCTTTCTCAAGTGCCTGGATGTGAATCTGCAGGACAGGAAGGTCCCTCCCTGTCTGAGTGAAGGGATTGGATCCGACACCTGCCCGCTGAAGCCCAGGCTGTTGAGAGCAGGCAGAGAGCACGGCCAGGGTGCTTTGAAGGGGATAATGTGCTTCAGCTGTTCAATGCCTGTAAAAGTCAGGCCACTGCTTTTGGTGCTGGAATAGATGTAGGGTTTTGAGGTCAAAAACCAGCACGGATTTCAGTAAGGAGGGTTTTCCTTAAAAACTGCGTGGCTGTGAACATATGAGTTAATTCAAGACTGAAAGTGCAAGGCGTTGGGCCAGTTTCTCTTTTGACAGATATTCGCCCTTTGCTGATCCTTCTGCCCTCCTTACCTATGATATGAAGACAAGAGGGAATTTTGGAAGCAAAGCAACGACCCCCCCATGACAGCACATGGGCTGGGGGGTGTAGGGCAGGTCAGCCCCTTCCCTGGCACCTCACTGGGATCTGCTCACGTGCTTTTCCACAGAGCTGGGCAGAGCCTTGCTTCCAAAAAAGCCCTGCAGAGCCTGAGTAAATTTGTAATTCCTGTTACTGGGAGACTCGTGAGTTTAAATGAAGGCCAGAATCGCATGGAGTGTTCCAGTCAACACATTTTTGGTTTTCCTTCCTAAAACATTCATAAAAGCATTCTGTAGTCAGCTGTGCGGCAGCCAGCAGCCGTTGCTTCCTTCCACATCAGAACAAGTAGGAGCATCTATTTTAGTTGGGAGAAAACAAAAAAGAAATCACACTAACTTGATTTTCCCTTTGATCCCTCATATTCCCTACATGCTTTCCTCTCTGTTTATAGCATCTGACATAATTCCTTTGGTCAGATTTTATGCCTGAAGTCATTTAGGCCAGTTTTAGCTTCTTTTTTTTTTCAGGGCTTTGACATCTCCAGGAACTTAATCTAGGTCAGTAAAGTACCTGCTGTTGAAAGGAATTTTCTTGAGTAATGTTTTGATGTCAGAAGGGCCTTCCTTGGCATGTGCAGATCGGAGGTCACCAAGCCCATACTGTATGGAAAGGGCAAGCCAGCGGGTGCTAAATACTGCTCAAAAAGCAGTCTGCAGTGATCTGCAGATTCAGATTTTAAATGAAGGATTCTGTGATTTTCAAACAGCTGAAGTGACGCAGTGTAAGAATCCCAGCAATGTTTCCTTTGGGGGAGAATGTTCCTTTGGAACGTGTCCGTGGGTGCACGTGAAATGTTTGGGTTCAGGATCACAGGAGCAGCAATTACACTGATTTCAAATAATTCCCAGACCAAACCCAAGTGCTGAGTTTACAGCTGGGAGAGCCCCAGGAGCTCATTCTGAGAGCAGCCACGGGATGTGGCAGCTCATGGCAGAAGCAAAGCTGGTGGAGTTTATTCTGCAGTGTTAAAGTTCCTGCTTTTTTGCTACTTTAAGGCACATTTTTGAGGACTTTTATCACAACACCTTTTATCACAGCCAGGGCTGAAGGGCAGGTCTCCCTTTTCCCTTCCCATGTCTCCTGCAAGCACACCCAGTGAAGGCACTGGGGACATGGAATTATCACAGTAACCAGTGCAGAAAACTGGGAGAAAATTGAAGGAAAATACAAGATATTGCATGAGCACCAGGACTAACAAAGATTTTCTTTTCTGGGTTCATATTTCATGATTGATTTAATTTTGCATCTGTAACAGGGAAGCTCTAAGTGAAGCTTTTCCTGTAGCTGGCCTTGTAGCTTGGGTATTTTCAGGGGCCTCTCTCCTGTACCTACCCAACTGTTTTCACAAAAACTGGAGGAATTTAAATTACTATTTATCTGACCTCCTGTCAGATTTGATTAAGAAGGGTTCAAACACAACTGAGGTGGGTCACAGGTAAAACAGCAAAAACTCAGCAAAATGTATAATTGCTCTTCATTTCCAAATGACAAAAAAAAAAAAAAAAAAAAAGGTAGCCCAGTCTTTTCCCTGAATCTTTAGAAAAAATATTGCAAGCTACATTCATCTGTTTCTCCAGTCATTTCAGGAGCAGCAGCACAAGCCAATACTTCAGCACTGGTTTAGAGCATCCCCTGAACCATCTAATTTGAATGACATTACTGGAAACTAAAGTGATTGTGTGTGTGCTTATTTAGCTCATCACTGAGTGCTCTATCAGTACTGCGCTAACAAGGAGTGATATTCTTGCCCTTCTAAATTGGCTTGCCTTAATTTGATACATTTGGTTAGCTGGTTCCTAGTGGATTCAAGTATGATACAATGGTTCTCCAATTATGCTCTGCAGAGCGTTTTTTGGTGAGCCTGATCAAACCCGTGGTCATGAGACGCTTTTTTCCCCCTCATTTCCAGTTGAGGAGTTGTATTCTGAGGCTCTAAAAATATATTCACATGTTTTCATTGAATTGTTTCTCCATGGCAGCAATTGTTAGAGCTGCTGCGTTCACGCCTTTGATCGCTATTGGGAGGAGTGGTGGCTTTTGTGATTGGAAGTGGATGAAGGACGGAGCCAATCCAAAAACGTGTTTGCATGAGGGATGTGTTTCTGTGGGGGAGAGAGAGAAATCTATTTGCATGTGCACTAAGGAGAACAGGCCTCACAAATTGTTTTTGTGCCTTTTCATCCTTCTGTGAACTTTTAAAGTAGAGAGATTTACTTAAGTAGTTTATTTTTTTTTAAACGTATGAAAATCAAAGGTGTGGGATTTATCTCTGGGAAGGTCTTACACGTCTGCATAAATGTTTTGGTAGGCAAAGAACAACTTAAATGTAACTGGTGCATCTCAGCAAAGGTCTCTCTTATTCCAACACTTCTTCAGGCATCTGAGTTTTACAGGAGATTGCCAAAACACAGCTTTGAAAGCACAGAGTAAAACACCTTTCCTTCTGCTTGTTCAGCTTTCTTCTTTTAAAAAGTGAGATTATGAGAGGTCACCATGCAGTAAGTTTCTCTTTTACCATTTTGTTTCAAGTTAGGCTCTAAGGAAACAAAAAGAAACCAAGGAAACTAAGAAGCCGAGGAAAATGTACATTCAATAAATACATACACATGTGAATACAGAAAGGTTTGATATCACAATTTAATAAATGGAAGAATAAAAGGTGATTTTTTCTTTTCCACTGCCCCTTTCAGAGTTGAATTTTAAGCTGTATATTCAGTCCTGTAGGTTTCTCAAAAGGTCTTTTTTAACTAGGACTGGTCAAAACCTGATTTCCCTACCCTGAAATCTTTCTGAGATATGTTAAGTAAAATCCCACTCCAAATAGCCTGAAAAGTTCAAACTCTATCCCCCAAAATTTTGCATGCTAGAACAGAACATAAACCTATAAATAGAAGTAAATTAAAATATTTTCATACATGAATGTTTTAAATTGAGTAATTTTAATAGTGTAGTTCAATTAAAAACCTAAATCAGGAGAATTTAATTTTAAAACAGATCTTTTCATTTTATTCCAAGTGCAAGAACACCCCACTTAGGTTTCGCAGGGAATTTTTGATGTTAGTTGGTGTTCCCTGGAGAAGGTCACCTGAGCTGAAATCTTTGCTAATGGAGCAAGAAGCAGAATTCTGCAGGATTTATTTCTTAGCCCTGTTCTTTTGCAGGGGTTAAAAGTGAGCCTTCGTCCTCTTTACAGCTATAAACACTGCAGTCCACATGAAGAGAAATCTATTTGAAAGTGGCTGAATAAAGTCAAGAAGGTAAATTAGAATCATCTGCTTCCCAAAGCCTTTCTTGTCTCCATAAAACAATGCCCTCTCCTGCCTCCCAGGCTGTGACTAATTCTCTAACAGTCCTTTTGTTCCAAATAAAACTCTCATGTAGGCTGACCATATTTTAATGAACAAATGCAGGGAAGACTGACTTTACAGGATTTTTTCCCCTCCTCTTTACTTCAGTGGAAGTGAGTGGAGGGGACTGCAGTGCAGGACACGAGTCTCAGTGGAGATGATGAAGGGTGGTCAGAGGTTTGGGGTTTTTTGATGCTGTGTTTTTGACACAGCTGTGGGTCATGGGATGGATGCAGTTAATTGGGTTCATAATTAGGGGTGTTTAATACCAGCTTGTCTGTCAGAGATCTCTGTGAGGATGCAGATGCTGAGATTCCCTGGGAAATCATCATGTCCCTACTTTGGGGAGAAGCAGGATGAGGGGAATAGCTCCAGAAGGCTGTAAATGGAGAGTCTGTCACAGAGCTCCCTTTGGAGGCCACGGGACCAGGAGTGTCCCCAGAGGGCTGCAGGTCTGCCCTGGCACAGGAAAATAATTGGGGTTTTGTGCTTCCTGCAGCTCAAAATTGGGTGGATTTCTTCTCGGTTGGAACAGCCTGCTCAGAGGAAAGGGTTAAAAGGAGGACACCGTGGTCAAACCTGCAGAGAACCTGTGTCATTGAAATCCTTGTCATGGACTGCCCTATATCCCCACATAGTTCAGCAGTGAGAGCTACTTTGATGTTTGAAAGCGTTAATCTCCCTTTGGAAGTGCTCATCAGGCTCTGTCAGACCTTCTCCAGACACTTCTTAGGGGGAAACCAGCTCTGGTGACACTTGAACCAGCTGGTGAAAGGCAAGTCACACTCCTTCGAAAGAACTGAGGCATTTTGGCCACCCCAAATTCCCACAGATTTGACACTCTTTTACACTGATTTAGCCCAAAGAAACGGAACCTGTTTTTCTAGTGACTCCACGTGCAGCTCCAAGGCCTATTCTTCCAATCTGCCTTTCTGACAATCAGGGAGTCTCTTAAATCATTGGTGGTCATGCAGAACTCTGTCTTCTCTATGACTTCCTTTACTGTTAAAAATTGGAAACCAATTGCAAACCGAGCTCCAGAAATAAATCTAGAATAGCTCTTTTAATGCCAGCAGTGACCTGAAATAGTGTCAGATGAGAAAGACCAGGAAATACCAACTCCATTTATTTATTTTATTTAAACATTTGTTGTTGCTGATGTTGTTCATAGGAGATCTGGTTAATTTGCAATCCTCTGAACAATATCCATAATTTCAAGAAAATAGATCCTGTTTATGACAGCAAAACCCATAATTTTTCTACCTGAAAAACAGGTGGCTGGAGCTGCAACCTGAATCCAAGTGATTTTTAAGGACTACATAAATTTAAAAGGGATTTCAATCAATTCAGGCTAATTCCTCTGATCTTCTTCAACTGGAAATGCCTGACTTAATTCCAGTGAACAGGATCCAAGATCTCTTGTATGAAGAAAGGGTCTTGGGGATGAAGAAAGGGAAGAAAAACCTGAAACTTTCATTTGATCTCACATTATTAGAAATCCCCATGAGGACAGTGGCAATTTTGTACGCGAGCAGTGATCCCACAGAACTTTTTTTCTCCCAGTCACTTCTGGATTCAGCTTGGGCTGATTGTTTGTTAGCTCAGGAACGTCAGAGATGAGAGAAGAACCTGCACACATCTTCCACTCCCCCGTACACTTTGTTTTCATGTTCCCCAGCAAACTCCTCAAGCTTTGTGTTTGTTTATTTGTATTAACTATTTGATCCCGTATCTCTCACTGCCTTAAAACTATGCAGGCTAAAGGTCTGAATACTCAGATTGGTTTAAGCATCCTTGATTTGCTGGTTGCTTTATTGCAGTTGTGAGAGCACTACAGCAGTAAACGTGCTGGCAGCCCATCATACTCAAGCCTTGTAATGCCAGCACTGCTACTGGCTCTGCAAACCCAGACAGCTTCATCAACAAAATTCTGTCAAAGAAAAATCACTGGCACAGACCCGGCTGATACACTTAGAATCCAACATCTTGTCCCTTGGACATAGCGCCGGAGGCTCCACACACAAACAAATCAGCCCTTCGTAAGGAGATGCTTATGTGCTAAATCCTTCTTTTCCTTGGCTTTGGCAAACATCAATAAACATCTTGGCAATGAGGAGCAAGAGATTACATGTTATAGATGGGCGGCAGGCATCTAATGCAGCGGAGGGAGGGACTGTGTCTGCTCCTGATGAAAGCAGAACGCTGAGTGCTGTGCAATTAGTCATGTGAAATGCACCCAGCTGCAGCCTGGTGGTCAAAACCCATGCTGGTGCTCAGGGGTGTCCTGTCAGGGCCTGGTGGACAGATGTTATACCTTGACTGGCTCGTTTTCTGAGAGATGATCTCCTCATTTCAGTATTCCTTTGCTTCCCCTTCCCTTCCTCCCAGCTGCTCACGACTCAGGCAGACAAAATGTTGCTTGAAAGTGGCAAACGCTTATTTGAGAAAAAAAAAGCAAATTGAAAATATTGTCTTATTTTTACGTTCTGCAATTGTGTCTGTAGGGACAGTAATTGCTGTTTATTTTGGTGGCTAATGTACATGCTTAGAGAGATTTTTTTTTTTCACATCACAAGGAGGACATCACTTACACTTAAGTTGCTTATCATACCTTTCAGACCAATAAAACTCCCTCAGATGAAAGCTTGACTCACGTAAAAGAACTGTTGAAAGAGTGTTTCTATGGACATAAAATCTGACATGATGATAATCTGAAACTGCTCACTCCCCAAGGATGACAAAACTCTAACAACTTCAAAGCGAAGAAAGACTTGCCAGAGGGGAAATTGTAATTAAAATTAGATAACCTGTATGAAAAGCATCCAATTTGTAGTCTATAAAAGCGTTTTAGAAGCACGGTTCTTCAGCCCCAGGACCATAGCTGTAACAATTATCTCAAGACTTTCACAGTGGAATCAAAACATGTTAATTTGTTAATGAGTCAGTACGTAGCAGCAAGGAAAAGCTCTAACGAGGGAATACAAACTTTATAAAGACTGGGGGTTTTGTTTTTAAGTGAATGCACTGTTTCAGTTCATGCTTTGGTTTCTGTAAGTTTCCCATCTCTTCCTGAAAAAATGGTTTTGAACTGAGTGAATGCATCTCTTCCCCCCTTGGTCTTAGCCAAAAGCCCAAGTGTGTCACCGAGCCTTTCACAGGGAGTGGTTCCATCTCCAGCCATTTCTGCGGGAATACTGGGGCTCTGCACTGCCTGGGCCTGGCTGGGAGCAGCAGTCACCCCACACTCCCCCTCTCCCAGCTGAGTCTCCTTGAGCCACCTCTCAGCCCCACCACTCAACTTCCAAGTGCTAAAGGATGTACAACAAGCACAACAACCTCTTCTGGCTGCGCTCTGAGTAACGGCCTCGCTCGTCTTTATCTGCCTGGCGTGGGGAGGCAGCGCCTGGACCAAGAATCAGGCTGGGTTCTTCTGGCCTGACAGATCTCAAAAAGCAAAGAGGAACCTTGAACCCATCTGAGAAGGCAGATTGCTTCTTGTTTCCCCACTTCCCAGCAGAGCTGGGAATCCACCCAGTGTTTTGCAGCAGCTAATCCATAAATCTGGCGCTTCTCCAGAGCGGCTGCGCTGTAGTGGCTGCTCCCCCAGCAGGGCAGAGATGGAGGTTTCCCTGTTTCTGAGCCAGCACAGAGCAGCAAAAATATTGTTTTCTGCTAATTATTGTATGCCTCAGATTAGGAGAGGATTAGGGACTTCTTTGAGAGTTTGGGTTGCTGTGAGGTTGCAGGGCAGAAGTGAAGTGGGGAGAAATAGGCAATGGAGAGAAAAGCCCAAAGAGAAAAATGAAAAGAAAGGAGGCAAGAGGGATGGGAAGGGAGGGAGGAAAGAAAAAACTGCATCTGAGGAGGAAAGGTAAAGTAGTGGAAAAATCAGAAAACCTGTGGTATTTTACATTGACTGGGACTTGCTAAAAGAAAAGAGCTTGAGCCTCAGGTCAAATAAATCTTATTTCTTTCTTTCTCCATTGCACTACAGCAGTCACTCTTAAAGAAAGAAGAGTTTAAGGGCTGGTGATAGCAATACTGTCAATGAGTGCAGAACTAAGGGAAGTTTTAAGGCCAAAATAGGCCTTTCCATTACTTGGCTGCCAGGTATGCTCTCACCACATCTGGGAAAACCCGGATAGAATTTCCATAAGCAGAAAGTCTCCTCAGCTGGCATGTTGGTAAGCACAAGGAAACCCTGTGATGGCAGGATGGCTTACCTGGAAATTAGGCACTCTGGGAGAACAAACTGATCTATCAATACCCAACAGGATTTGAGTGTCTTTCAATCTATTTGTTCAATCTCTTTTTTCTCTTTTCTATGGTAGGTAAAGGTAAGGATGCAAAGGTGATCCAAACCCACCTGCACCTCACTCATCTTCACTTTTTCCAGGTCCATCCTTCAGATGGAATCTAAAAATCCTGTTTGCTGTTCCATCCTCATCCAGCAGCTTCTAATTTTGCTTCCTGAATAAGCCACAGAGCACAGTAAATACAATGCTCCCACACTAAAATGTGTGCCACATCATTGCAGGTGACAGCAGAAAAGGTGCCCAGCATCATCATCTCCCTTCAGTAAGGAGCTCACAGACCTGAGAGGCTGAGAGAGGGAAAAGGGCTTGGAGGGAAAAGTGAGAATAACCTGGGTGTAATAGTGATCTTCTGGGACTGAATCTCATAATTAGCCAGGGCAGACTTCTCTTTGATGTAGGATTAATATAGGAAAAGAAGATTAACGTACAATGTTACTTCCTGAGTGAGCTGTTTCATTATCTTTGGTAGCTTCACAGTGTGATAATAATCATAGGACTGGATCTGATCTTTTCCAGTTGAGACAATAGGGAGGAGGTGAGTGTTATCTCTGCCTTCCTCCACACGACACAGTAATCCACTGTGCTGTTCCTGACAGCTGGAAAAGCTGCACATCTTCCTAAATGCCTTACACACGGCCTATGCTTGCAAGCATCGATAATGATAAAATATGCATTATATCATTTTTGCTTCAGGCAAATATACATCCTGGTGATCTGATGTACGTGCACGGAGTTATCTCCCGCTGGTCTCTATTTATGGGAGCAGTGACTCCAGGGACTGCTATTATTAGCACTCTTATGAACACTGCTTGCTTTGTTGCAACACTTCTCATTTAATCCAACATCCCAAGGCACTTGGAGAAAAAGTTGTCCTATATCAGTTTTAAGCAAATATTCTCCCAGCCAAACATTTACTTTTACCTGGAAACTGCAGGCTGCTGGCTACTGCACAGGCCCAGAATTCAGCAGGCCTGGATCCCCTTTTCAGTTGTTGTAAAGGCTTTCTGTGTTGGAGGAAATGTTGTCCAAGGATTAAACCTTTGGGAGAATAGAGAGATGGTGAAGCAAAGGAGCAAACTGCCAGGTTCTTTGCCTCTCTGAATGTTTTCATACATGGAAGAGGCTTTGTGCCTTCCATGAGGTCCCTCCCCAATGTCAGGCTGTGAGTGATTCAGAATCTGTGTGTGCCAGAAACTTAAATACCCTGATGAAGATTTTCGTTCAGGAAACAGGGACAGCAAAGCCTACCTGCCTCAAATAGGTTGGTTTTAAATCTGCCTAGCCAGGGACAAATATGTTTTCTCTGTTTATTTTTTGTGATTCTGCTCTGGCCTGGAAAGAAGTATTCCAGTGCACTTTATCATCAGCCTCCCCACTGCTCCACATAAAATGTGGAGGGTCGTACCAATGCCCTGAATCATTCACTCAGCAGCATTGTTTGGGTTTGGTTTGGGATGTTTCTCAAATTCAAGTTGAGGCTGGTTTGATGTTGCGCTCTTCAAAGTTATTCAGCACCCAGCCCTTTTGTGGCTCCGCTGAGTTCAGAAGTTGGCTGGAGCCTTGCGCTGTATCGGAGCTTTCACAACAGCAGCCAAACCAATTAATCTTCTCCAAAGATGCAACGTGGAAGACTATTGCGCCTTCTATTTTTATGGCAGTGTTTTTGCTTTATTTCTCACTCGGATTCTAGGCTTCGTTCTGTGCCATTTCCTTGCCCTGGATACTGAATAACTCCTTGTGTGCCCAAGCTGTAACACTTCCTAACTGCAGATCCTATAAACCAGGGAAACGCCAGTCTAGGATTGTCTGTGAGCAAATCTAAACTGACCTGCAGCCTTACCAGCAGTCTCCTTCATGGCACCTTTCATGTGATGGGCAGACTATAGATTCCTGACCTTTAAATTAAAAGATTAGGAATAGAACCAGGGATCTGTCTCATGTCCCAGACTGTCCGTGTCAGCTGCTCTGGGTTGGACCATTGTGATTAAAAAGAGGCAGTAAATAGCATGGAGCTCTTGGGGGCTTCAGGTTGGATGTCAGGAAGAATTTCTTTACTGAAAGGGTGGCCAGGCATTGGAAGGGGCTGTCCAGGGAGGTTTGGAGTCCCCATCCCTGGAGGCGTCCAAGGAACAACTGGATGTGGCACTCAGTGCTCTGGGCCAGGAGGGGACCAGGCACAGGTTGGACTCGATGCTCTGGGAGGTCTTTTCTAACCTCTGTGACTCTGTGCTTCAATGATTCTTTTATGGTGGTGTCCATTTGCCAACACTCATTAACCACACAGACTCTCTGCACAAGTATTTACACCACTACTTCCATTCGTATTTGCAGAGAGCAGGCAGGAAAATAAAAACGTTGCAAGAATCTTTCCCATTCCACTAAGTGAGAACAAAAAAACTTTCCCCTTTTCTTTGCCATGGCAGGGTTCCTAATTTAAAATTAGATACTAATCATATTTTGTAACCAACACATGGTGCAGCTCAAGTCCGCTGCCAGCTGCTGCATTGCCTGTGGACCACAACCTCAGGAGAAGCTAAAATAAGAAAGTTGCTTTAATAGTCAGTTTGCTCGTGGCCTGGACAATCTGGAGCACCACTGGTGGGAAGTTTGGCTCCCTGCTCCACAGCAGGTCATCCCTGTAACAGGGATGTGCAGAAGGAGGAGGCAGTGTAATGCCAGGAGAGGTCTAGCAGGGCCCAGGGCTGCCCAGTCAGAGAGCTGCCAGCAGTCCTTGCACCTCTCCAGGTGGGCATCCCCCAAAACAGCACCAGAAGTCACCTGGACCCTTCCACTCCTGACCCAGCACCTCCCCGTGGTCTCTGGGGGCAGCTGGAGTTGCTCTTCCTGATGACTCGTGCAGTACAAACAGTGAGGGAATCTCTCCCTCGCTGAATTCCCTCGTGAATCACCAAAAATGGAAAATAATCATCTTAAATTAAAGATAAAATCAGTCTGCAAGCAGCAAAACTTTGTCAGCACAAGAATAAGACATTTTCCTTAATCCTGTCCGTGCTGAAAGAAGTTTATTCAAGTATTTATCTAACCTTGTATTTAACCAGGGAATCCAGCTGAGCTAATCACTTTCTGCCAAGGAAGTATTTGGGCGCTCATCTGCCATGACATTTCTGAGTGATTCTGTACACTGTGGCCATTCTTTTAATGGTTTCATCACACGCAGGAGGAACCACACATTTTTCAATGATGTTTCCTTCAGAAAATCAAAGAGCCTTGTCACCAGGGAAGACATAAGAAAACGTTGTGCATTATTTGCAGAGGTGATGCCTCGAGATGAGAGGCCAAGGGGTTCTGCCTCATGTGCTCTATGTGGGCCTGTCCAAGTTCACACCACTTCTATCTGCACTTTACATCCTTAACCTGCACTAAAGCGTTTCTCTTCTGAGATTTCAAACAAGAGGCTCCTTTTTTTATGCCACAACACCCAAGAGTTCGATGGCTTTGTTATCTCTGCCTCATAAATAACACAACAATGTACTTTGCATCTCGTAAATAACAAGATATTCTCTGCACACAAACACATCTCTGCTTCCACACTCAGTTTGTGATGTTTTTATGGGTAGAAAGACACAAGAGAGAATGAAGATGTTACACTTTTCACAGACCTGAAATTATCTGGCTGACAGCAACACCAGATTTGTAGTTACTCTGGGCAGAGACTTGCACACTAAAAGCCTCAAGGACAGTTTCTTAGGGAAGATCCACCTCCAGGTCTGTAACACCAAAGAAGGCATCACGTGCCTCGGTTTCCCTGCAGGAAGGATTGGTCATTGCACCAAGCGCATCCAAGGCCTCTGGATGAACAGTGCTAAGGACATCTGCTCCAAATGTTCATCTGCTCTCCTACCATGGCAATGCCAGTGGGAGAACTTGAGAACAAGAACCCCACTTGGCCCTTGGATTTCACCACCGCATCCCACCTCTGTCTGTGCGAGACTCACATGTTAAGATTGTGAAAAAAGAATAAAAAAGAAAGGAAAAATAAAACGGCAGGCACTTGAGACTCAACCCCCTCCTTGCCCCTTGGAAGATTTATTCAACAGAAATAATTGTCAAATAATTAGCTGCCACCGCCCCTTCCATTGTCCCCTTCAAATCACTGCCTTGCTGAGTCACGCTGTCCCCAAAGCATCCTGCGAGGTCTGCATGGACCTCCCTGACCCAGCCACCCATCCCGAGGGGCACAGAACTGTCTTAGTGTCCCCTTGGACATCTACAGGAGCCAAGAGGTTTTCAGTGAGCCCTCTCTGCCCTCAGCACCTTCCAGGATCAGGCCTTGCATTAGAAAGTCGTGCAGACACAGCCACAGCCAAATGCGAACCAGCTGAAAGCACTGCAGCCGGGCACATTGTCTTCAGATCAGGCTCTGGAAGAATTAAAACCAAGTGTGTGATCTGAGCACGCTGAAATGAACTCCAAATGGAACTGGAGTTAGGTCTCCTTAGCAGGGAGCACGGGATTGGGTTGTTAGGTTTTAATAAAGTGTGGCCAGTGCTTTAATAAAGTGTGGCTAGTACATTATCCAACATGCTTTCACAATTACCCAGAAACAAGGACAGGAACTTCATTAACGCTTTACAGGGGAAAGAAAGCTGTGCTACAGGCAAGTGATATATTGCTATTGTGACTGTAGGTGTCCTGCTTTTAAGAAAACAAGGAAAAAATCTGGGGAAGGGAGTAATTACACTGTCAGCAAATGTGTTTGTGTTCGCAATGTTCCCTTCCAAGTCCCACAGCTGCCGGGAGCCTGCGTCGCAACATGGCAAATTTCTAGGACAGAAGGTGACTCCATAAACACAGCGAGAGCTGTGATGTGAGAGACAAAACTCCTGGAGGAAAAAAGAAATTAAAAAACACGCAGAGAAACATTTACAAAATGTGTTTTCCAGTGCTGCAACAACCCTGGGCAGGGTTACACTCACCGCTCTTGAAGCGGAGGGGAACTGCTTTGATAAAGCACAGGTGAGGTGTATCTTGTGAGCTGCACGTCAGGCAGGATTAACTCCCTGGCAAATTATCAAAGCCAACTGATAGCAAAACAAGTTGGGACTCTCCTACAGTGGCAGTTTAAAACTAGGTGTAACTTCACCTAAAACAAATGAATGCAGCGGGGGTGTAAGGGGACTACCTAACTAATTAACCCCTTGATTAAGTCCCAGGCAGATTACAGCGTTTTGTGGAAATCAAGGAGGTCTCAAGAAATTTAAGATGGTGTTGGGTAAGTATAGAGTAAAATTCAATTACTGGGAGAATTCTTTCTGTGTGGTTTGGGGATTCAGAGAGGATGGGAGGAGACCATGAGGTGAAATGCTTTACTGGGTCTGCTCCTGCCTGTTGCTGCTCATCTCTGCACAGATTCCCACGTTGCAGGAGTAAGCTCGCAGCAAAACACACAGAGCACTCCTCAGAGTAGGGAAAAGCTGCTCAGCAGCTTGGAAAGAGGAATTCTAAGTAACCCCTGAGAATGTAAAACCACCCCTTGAATTGCCACACGGAGCTTTGGGACAGTTTTTATACTGTTCTGTATTAGAACAGCTGAAGCACACACACGTGAGGAATTATTAATTCCTCCCTTTAGGATACAGGAGGGATCTGTGATAGCACAGACCAACGTCACACATGGGCTCAGAAATGCTGCCCTTTGCGTGTTCTAACCATGTCCTACTTTTGCATTTCTGTGCCCCTGCAGCAGGAAACACAAACCATTGTCACACGTTCCCAGGGAGCACAGGGCTCCACCTGGCATCCCCACCACCCCAGCGGGATCCCGCAGCTCGGGGAGGCTCGGGGAGCAGCCAGTGCTGCAGCGCTGCACATGGGAAAGCCAGGCATGCAAAGCGGGGTGCTGGGCTGAAAATGTGGCTTGTCAGGGATAATGAAGGAGACGGGAGGCAATTAAAAAGGAGAAAAGTGACAATCTGACAACACGCTCAATTAATGTAATCAGATTTTGCATTCACTTCATCAGTAGTAAATCAAAGCGGAGCAGGAATGATATGAGCTTTTTAATATTAAAAACTGCTCCCATAATATGCAAAGTCAGGGAATACCAGTAAATTTCTGTCTGTTGCCGATCATTAACTGATTTAGGATAGACCTTGTTGACTAATTATGTTTAATAAGAGCTTGTCCATACAAGCTGCTATCAGATGTCATTTTATACAGTTTCAAGCCAGATATAATGGGCGAGATGCACATATTAACTTTCTGTAATACTGCACTGGCTTTTTATGGGAGAAGGGTGGGAAAATTCAAAACTGATTATTGTGTGGCTTCCTTTCAGACAGTTGTATTTGATCTAATTTGATTTATCGCTGCACATTTTGAATGAGCTGAAATGTCTGGAGGGGATAAAAGAGACTTGTTACAGTAAATGCTCGTGTTAATGTATTTTCACCTGCTTGCTTGGTGGGCTCCAGAGCTGGCTGTATTTATTACTGTTTGGAGTCTTGTGGATTAAAAAACCTCCTCTCTATCTTTTTGCTCTCTGTTGTAGGGATGTAATGAGCTTCCCACACCCTCCACCAGTGGTGATTGTGTAACTAATCCATGCTGGCATAACAATGTCTTCACCTAGATTACTAATATTGCTACAGAGAAATGCAGGACAAAGGCTGATGTCTATTTTCCTGACAAAGGCACAGCTGTAACTTGTAGGCAGTTTTTTCCAGGTGGTCCTAGAGCATAAATGTCTTGAATTCTGTAGAGAAGTGAGCCCAGAGGTTTGGAGTCCCACTTCTTTTTAGAGAAGTGCATGAAAGTTTTGGTGCTAGTATTACTTGAAGGCACAAAACCACAAACAGTTTTCCTGATTGCTTAAGGGTTTCTGGGTCCCCAGTGCAACTCAGCTTAGTCTTTAATGTAGTGCCACTGTTTTTCTTCAGCAGTGAGGCATGGGGAGATGAACCAGTGCCTTTTCCATCATGCTCTTTCTAAGAAAGGCACACACACCGAAAAAGGCCTAAGGAAATGCACAAATATCTGTGGGCCTGAGCCACCCACCCTGCAGCGTGAGGACTCAAGGTTCTTCTGCAGTTTAAGCACAAAACTGGAAAATGAGACCTCTTTGGGCTGATTTTGTGTGTGATGGTTGGAAAGGGCTGTATCTTTGCAGTGACCTGTTACATAAACCCTTGCTCAAGAAGCAGTTTGAGTTTGGGAATTTATTCACATCTACACTTCACAGACTTCTGGGCTCTGTGATCCGGGCCAAAACAGGGCAGTACCACACCTCAGATGCCTTGTGCCTGCATCTGCACCCCTGTGTTGGGTGTTTGCAGGGCCACGGGCTGTTCCTGGTGCCAGGGGACAGCAGGATGTGTGTCCCAGCCCTGAGCAATTCCCACCATTTACCACTGACTGGCTCCTGCCCCATCTCCCCTTTACACAGCATCACTGACGGGCACCGAGGAGCCTCTGTGCTGCTGGGTCACTCAGTCACCCCCGTTCTCCTGAGAGCGGGGAGAGGGACAGGACACACACCTCTGCGCCTGGAAACAGCAATCAGAACACTCACTACAAACCCATCCCTTCCTCAGGTGGGTTTTGAGTTCAAGTTAGGCTTCCCTGCCTTATCTAACCCAGGTAAGTCTTAGTCACTGGCATTGCAAAAACTTGTTACGGTTTTATTTGGCACCGTCTCTTCACGTGTTCCTGTGTGTGGATTGCAGGGGCACGTGTTTGCCTTGCTGAGGGAAATCTCACACAAGAACACTGATTACACTGGGAATTTATGGTTGTCTACAAATGTTTTCTGCGTTTGTTTTGGTGCTGATGTGCTTGGGTCAGCCCTGACTTTGCTCTGTAGGTTACGTGGACAAGGCTCCTCTCAACACACAAAATACTCCTCCGTGGTTGCTGCTGCTGGTCTGAAGAAATCCTCCTGAAATAGGTGTTGACCTGTTAAGTGTTGGTCAGGGAGGTTATTTGTACTGCTGACACTGATTTGGGTATTTTAGTTGTGTTTGTTATTCCCTATGAACTTGTTATGAAGGGAAAAAAAAGCAGAATTTATATAAACCTAGAGGAATAGGCTTTATTTCAACATAAAAGGTGGGGGAGGACTAAGAAAAGAAGGCATTGTAGCCTCATGTTCTCTTGACATGTTTGGTAAGGTTTCTGTTGACATTTCTCCTCTTACAGCATAAGTCTGTGGGGTATTTCAATATATCTCTAGAATGGCCTGAATGAGAGCACCTCTAGGTCTGTGGGAACGTCAGATTTCAATCTCCATCTAGATGCAAAGTGTAATTTTCTCAACCGTATTTGCATTCCGAGATATACAAAATACGGCAAACACAAAGGTTTGGCACTCAGGGAAGTCTCTGTGGTTTGCATTCTCATCTCCAGCCCTGCACGTGCCACCGTGGGCTGGGCTGCCCCTGCGTGGGGTGACAGCACTCCCAAATCCAACATCCTGCACACAGACTCTGCTTTTTCTCACATGCATACTCCTTAGAGAATTTCTCTTATTACCTGGGCTATAATCCCTCCCTGGGGGGGAGGCCTTGTGCACAAAATTAATTTCATTTGGCCACAGAAACTCCCTGTGCCTTTGGCATCTCGGTCTTTATTCACTGAGGAAAAGCCGTCTGAGGCAAAGCTGCTGCATTTACAAGACCCTGCAGAAAATATCTCACACCAAGCTGGGCTGGAGGTCACTGCTGAGCTAAACTCTGCCAGTGCTTGTTTGAAAAGAGCAGCTTGGGGTTTTTCCTCTCCTTTCAGAAGCCTCTTTGGGGCTTGATCTGCCTTTATTGACTGAGCTGAGTAACGTGCAGGAGGGATGAGCTGAGTGTGCTCAGCTTTGGAGAGGGACTAAAGGCAAATCTACACCTGGCATCTCCTCGGTGTCACTCTTTACAGCTCAGATGGGGTGGAAATTTTTCACATTTCCTGGTTTTTTTTACCCTTTCCTTCTTTTCTTCTGTCTCTTCCACTCCTTTCTTTCAGTTATATCTGGCATTTTAAGAGGTAAATGTTTTTGGGTTTTTTTCAGCGACAAAAATAATTCTGCAAAAAATACCCACTTTTTCTTTTTTACAAGCGCATTTTTTTTCATGGAAAAAGTGAAAATTAAACAGTTCAGTAGAAAATAAAACCATTATTCAGGCCAAAATCCTCTGAGCTTTGAGTATAACTGAAATGTTTGAACGGTTGAAATTCCCGCAGAGAATGGAGGAAAACAAACGTGTTTTCACTATTTTTAGTAATTCCAGTATTTTGCTGGAAATATTTCAAGGGGGGAAGTTGGTTTTACCACAGCAGTTGCTACTTGAGTCCTCTAATTCCCTCTTTTTATTGCTTTTCCCACATTTTACACCGAATTCTAATATTTCTTATCTTCCTCTCGTCTTTCTGGCTGTGAAACACCCAAATCTTGCTGGCATTTTGTTATTCATGAAGGGGGTGGAGGAAGGAGATGCGGTTGAAAAGTATAATTTCTAGCAATGATAAAAAAAAAAATTAGAGCCACGGCGTAGATTATATCTTTTTGGAGAAAAATTCTGGAAAAAAAAAATTGTCTCCCCTCTCTGCCAAAACACGATAGGCTCAACTTGAGAGTTTCTTAGATGGCGTGTGGATTCAAGGGCTTCACATTTCATCAACATCCTTAATGAGCTTGAGGAGCCTCTAATAAATCTCAGCCCTTTTAATGAATTCTTTATAGCTCTTAACTGCTCTAGAGATTGACGAGTGTAACCGGTAGCACAAAATCTTGGCAGGCAATAAGACGAGCGGCCCCATCCTTTCCCTCTGGCATCCCATATGAATTTCTGCAGCAGAGATAACCAAGAGTCTGTCACTGCTATGAAGTTTGTGAAATTTAATTAGGAAACTAATAAAACAGCTCCCATCCAGCGCTGCAGTTACCTAGGAGATCTGGTGCGTTGTTTAAGAGCTTCTCCCAAGGGAGCATGTGGTGGAGACCTGTTATCTGAGCAGAGGGCTTGATTGACCACTTCTCTGTTGTAAACCCCTTTCTAGTAGGATTAATGCTTTACTAAAAGACATCTTTGCACTACTTGAATGAGCCATTTATACACCACTGATGAGCAGAGGTTCATATTTAAACACAACTCGCTTTGCAGAGACATGTGGGTTTGGTTTGTTTTCCTTACTCCTAATTTCTGTCCTTGGTCACATTCTCAATCAAAAAGGGCCCATTTTCCAGTTCTAACTCCAGTGTTTTGGAAATCATCCTAGCACAGCAGATTTTCTCTTTGGGCTTTTTAGAGACAAAGTTTTCTCAGCTGTAGTGGAGGAACCATAAATGATGGTGAGAGTAGAATCAGATCAGATTCGTCACAGTGGCTCTTTCTGCAAGATCTGCTCCTGAGAAAATGCTGGGTGTGATATGTCCAGACCAACATTTGCAGCTCAGTGGACGTTTTGGCACTAATTTCAATCAGGAAGTTTCACTTTAATCCTATTACTGTCAATATGTCTCATAGGTAGATCAGATTTTGTTTTGGTGGTATATTCTGGAAAACATAGTTCTGTCAGTTAATCCACAAGTATATACAGTTCAGAGCTAGTCTTAGAATTCAGCAAAAAAATGGGTTCAATGTACCTTGAGACCTTTTAAGAATTCAAATATTTTTCCCATACCACAGCAGAAAACCACTCATCTCCATCTTTAGATTTTTTTAGTGATAAGTCAACTTATGTTTGAAAATGAAAAGCTGCTTCAAAAAAAGAAGATTTTATTCAGTTCTGAAAATGTCAAAGAAACCTTCTTTGACCATTTCAAAGCCATTGTTTTTAGCAGAATAATTGAAATGAAAAAAATCTACTGAAGCCATCCCGCCCCTCCCAACTATATCTGTTTGGGCAAAGCAGCCTATTCTAGCAATGAAAAGAAACCACATTAAAAAGTATTGACCAATTCTACTTAATATTTATTGCTCTTTGATAACTGAAGAGAATAGAAAAATCTTCTCAGCAAGGCACCATGAGAAGGATTTCTTGAAGAGCAGTTTCACTGTGAAAATCAAGGCTCCAGTCTGAATTTCTCAGATGCAGACCTGGCCATTTGGCCCCTCAGGAAATGAGCATTGTGGAGGTTTTTGCACTTCCTGAGAGCTCCTGGTCAGGGGATTCTGTTGTCAAAGGCTGTAGATAGCACAGTGAGCTGAAATTGGGGCAGTAGTGTCCCCAAAACGCTTGGATTGAGAGGGTGGAACGTGTGCTTGTGCAATAGCGGGTTTGTCGGAGCCTTCCAGTGACAAAGTTGCTAAAGTGATTTATTCTCAACATAAAGGGTGTTCAATAATAATAAAACAATGACCAATCCTCACTTTCTGCTAAAAGGCAGCAGCTCATGGCCCGTGGCAGGCAGATGGCTGAACTTTTAAGAAGGATTCTACAGACTTCAGAACAGCAAAGTTAAATAGCTTGTGCTTTAAAAATAATGAGAGATCTTTAGTATCCCAGTGCCCTGGAATAAAATACCCCAAAAAGAACTGTATTTTCATAGCAACTCACAGCCTTTTGCTAACGACTGGTAAGAGCTTTCTCAGCTGTGGTGTGTTTGTGGTGCAGAAGGTGCCTTTATCTGGTTGGATCAAGGGAGTCGGGCCTGGGCTCGATTGTTCCATCTCCTGCTGTCCTGCAGAGGTGTCAAGTGACTCATTGTTACCTCGATGACCAATACTGAGATGCTGTGAGCAGCACCTGAGTAATGAATGGGGCACTGAGCTCACGGAGCCCTGGGCCAGCTTTACGAAATTACGCCCGTGTTTGACCAATCCAACCTTGTGCTGAACCAGTGACAGTGATTGACCAACACATCATTAAGACTTTCTCATGGTTGGGGAGGAACTGAGTGAAATTAAATGATTTTCCTGCAGGCCGAAAAGCCCTTGGGAATGTTATTTGATTATGGAGCTTCCCGGCCCTCAGGTATGGGTTCAAATCCAGGTTTATTAACTCTTCCTGAAAAAATTGCTTTTCCAAGTCCTTGTTGCTACTGAAGGGGCTCTGCTCCAAAGGGATGTCCATAACACAACAAAGTCATCTTTGTCCTAAGGAATAGTGGGTGGAATGTATGGGTGAACATATGGACGTGCCACAAGCATCACCTAGAAGTGGAACATCTCAGAGTAAGGATGGAGTTAAACTTCCATCTCCATGGTGTAATTACTGGGAGTAATGGGCTGTTTGTAATTATGGTGATATTAAACCTGATAAAATTTTTGGGCCAGATTCTTTCCTCGTTTATAGTGGTAAGAACCAGGAGACTGTGAAAGGAGATCTTGGCCCAAGACAGCTCTTCAGATAAACCTCAGGCTAAACAAGATTGAAATCTCCCACACCCATGATACCCCTCCAAACATCTCTTTTATTCTTGGGTTAAAGGCCAGGTATATTTATGGTGCAAACTATATTAAGATTATCACCATTAATTAACTATGTTCTGAAGTTTTTAATCTCAAACTCTTCGGGAGCACTGAAATAATTTACATACCAAAACAGTAGTGTTGAAAAAGTCTCCATCTGTTTTACATCTTTTTCCAAGAAATTTTTAAACATTGGCCATTTTCCCAAGAGATCATGTCCCCGAGGAAGCGTATCCTGACCAGCACTCCTTTCCAACTTCACTAATTAAGGTGTTTCTATGAGTCAACGGGACTTTCCTCTTCTTTCATAAGATATGAGTGGTGCTCTTTGGGGAGAATAAATAAATAAATGAATCCAAAGAGTTTTAGTAATGGGCTGGAAGAATGATAGCCTGTAAATTCACCTGATTTTAGCTGATACAGGCAGAACCCTGTAAGGGTTAGACTTTCAGATGATCTCAATAGATTAATTCCCCTGACTTTCTGATGAGCTGTCCTTTTATACATTCAATGTATGAAGCAAATAAATGACATCAGTAAATCTGGTATAGCAACATGGCTTAGGATGTAAACCATTTTAAACACTGAACAGATTTAAAAGCAAAATGAAAAGGTATTTATGAAAAAAAAATATCAGAAGAAGAATCTAAATAAGCAAAACCTTATTTATTTGCAAGGCATAATTTCGGCAGTTTTATTTATAACAAAACCTTAGTTCTCTCAGAGATAAAAGCTGTTATACAATACATTTTCTCAGTGACTATCTAGTAATCATTCTTAATTTTATTTACTTAAACACATGCAACTTTTCTTAGCACATACAAAGTGAGGAGAAAATCTTGATTGCCAAGTGTAATTTCTCTAAATTATTGCTCTCATAACCCAAGTTCAAAGGAAGAAATGAAAAAAGGAAGCTCTCATATAGGATGCCTCTCCACTCCTAAACGCTCCTTTCAACTAAAAAAATATCATTATTTCCCACTTTTGAACATTCTGTACACTGTGTACATGACCAGCAGTGTCAGAAAGAGTTTGCAATTAAATTAGTGGTGTTGAATTTGTGACAAAAACACAACAAACAATTGGTCTGTGCCAAGTAGAATGAAGTTTCTAAAAGTTGTGTGTTAAAAAGAAAGCGGAAGAAGGTATGTAGAGAAGAGGGTAAATTCTTTTGTGGGGAAGGCAATGGAAGATGACATCGTAGCAAGAAGCACCAAAACTGTTATAGTGACCCCAGCTTCCTGTGGTTTTCCCAAGTTCAGAACTGCCCATACAGCTGTGGTCCAGTTTGGGTCACAGCTGGAAAGGGACTGTCTCCAAAGCCAGACTTTTTGCCCAAGGGCATGGGAATATCACAAGAGGAGCTGATACTGCAAAATTTTGCTATTTGGGATAGATTCTGTATGCACTTCACTCTTCAGCCGAAAGAGCATTGGGCACAACAAGGTGGGAATTGGTTCTGCCAAGTACAAGAACAGTTTGGTTTTGTTTATTCTGGTGCCACTCAGGTTTATCTCCAGACTGCGCTGGACTGGGCCATGATCTGAACTGGCCCCTGTGTTAAAGAGAAGCAAAGCAGCAGCCAAAGCTGCAGCTAACCCCCTTGTCCTCCTTGTCCAGCCCAGCCTGGAGCTGAGGAGGGCAGGTCAGAAAGCAGCACCTGCCTCCTGCCCGAGGGAGCCCTTGGCAGAGATGGGAACTGTCGTGGGAAATGGGTTTTTCTCCTTCCACCACCTGAGGAGTTACATGACCCAGACGTGGACCAGGGCAGCAGCAAGAGGGAAAGGACTTTGTTCCTCGCCTCCCTTTGAACTGGCAACTCACATTGTCCTTCTCTTTTCACACAAAAGGGTATTTGGTAATTTTGTATTCTATAACAATGAGTCTGGTATTTCCGTAGTGATGCATATTGTTATAATCTCTCTGCTTTGTTTCCTCGACATATTTTTTTATTAAAAAGTCTTCCCAGCCTTAAATAAGTACAGAATAAGTGTGGTCATTCTGGGAACATGAGAGGCCTGATTATCTGACCATCAAAGACTGTGCTGTAAACAGGATACTAGTAAACAGGAACTGAACCCCATATGGAGAGTTTGTGGTTTTCTTCAGCCTCTGTTTGTTATGTCTTACATCCTGTTAATTATAGAAAAAGAGCTGGAAAGTTGGAAATAATCTTTTCTCCAGATTATTTCCAGCTTCCCTCCAATAGAACAAAACGCAGTGTAGTACTGCCTTACCTTGCTGCCTTCAGATGTAAAGCATTAAGACAATTCATTCCAAGGGGATCACTTTTCAAGAGGATTACAAGCAGATTTTATTTCCTTCTAATTACAAAATGAAAATTTAGTTCTTAGCGTCTTATTCAGAGAATCCTCTCAGTTGTTAGCACAGCTTTTCAGTGTCTTCTTTGGAGTTTGTTTGAGAGCCTTTGATACCTTTTAAATACCATTTGTGTGACGGGTATAAATCATTTCTGAGTAGGTGGATTCTTAGAATGAAGATTTTGTTGCACAAAACAAATGGCAGAATTTGAAGTCACAGTTTTTGGGTTATCTGTGTTGTTAGGTGCCTTTCCAGGTTGTCCGTGCATGCAGAGAGGTTTCTCCAGCACTGGCCAAAGCAGTGGGAGAGCAGGCAGCTACTCCTGCATTCCCACTGCTTATCCATCATTGACCTTTGGTTCACACAAATTATTGCCCATCTTTCCAGCATGGTTCAGTCCATGCTTCCAGTGTCAGCAAATGGATTCATGAGCCAAATCCTGGGAAGTGTTCAAATCTGGAGTGTTGTGTTTGAGGTACATTCCCACTCTTCCTTAAGGACCTGCTCTGGAGTTTTGGCATTCAAAGGAGCCGCATCGGAGGAAGAGTGAGGAGGCCCTGCTTTGTTTAGACCTATTCTTACCAGAGCAGACTTTGGTTTTGCAAAACAGAAAGCCAAAATCGGTTTGGTGCAAGGTCCCAACGTTAGCTGTGACGAGTGGAAAGTACCAACCACCACTTACATTTCTTAGACAGCCCTGGACCAGAGACCACAAATAAATCTCCTGCTGTGTTACTTTTCAGCTCTCCACTCTCAGCGCTGTCTCTTTAAGCTGCTCTCTGATGCCAGCCATCTGCTCCCAATTGCTGTGTCACTCTTGAGATCAGTAAGGCCAAGTCTGTGCACTCTGCCCCCAGCAGCAAACTGGGGCCAAATCCCCCCCTCTGCAAAGCTCCTACTGGTTCTCATCCTCGTGGGGAGGAATAGGAGGAGATCTTCTGCCTCGTGTTCCCCCAGGCTCAAGGTATTGCAGCACCTCCATTCCTGGGGCTGCCATTGGGACAGGAAAATAATGCCAGGATTATGGGATCACCAGAAAGAATTAAAGAAATGCCGAGAGAATTGGCTGCTTATGAGCAGTAAGGTTTGGATGCTATAAAAATGCCCTGTTCTGGCGTAACTCTGCTCCCATTAAACTCAAGGAATAAAATTCCTACCAACTTTACTAGGAGCAGAGTGTGGCTAGTGCTGAGAGCTTTTGAAAATCCCACTGTATAGCTACACCCACTTTATGTATCCATTTTAATGACATGATTAATAAAATACCAATGGAGCTCCAAACAGTTCTGTGTTCGTTTTCCAAAGCACTCTGACTCACCCGTAATCATAACCAGACTTCCAATTACACTGGATTTTAATTGTTCTCCTTTAAGGATAATTACTAGTACTCTGAAAAAAATTACTATGAGTAGCTGGTGATGAGTAGGAATAGGCATCCTCGCTTCTCTCAGTCTGTTCTGTCATTTGAGTTACGAGGAATGTAATTGGATATGTGACACCCAGACAGAGAGTGGTTTCCAGGATCTGAGAGGGCTCTGTTTCAGTTAATGTGTTAATTTGGGTTCCATCTTCTCATTTGTTCTGCTTTGATCTATCATTTCATAAAGCCAAAGCACCAGATTATTAAGTGTGTGTGCTTGATTTATGTGCAAGACTCCATTTGCTTACACATTAATATTTTTAAAGTTTTGGTCCAAATTTGTGCAAGCCATGGAGTAATCGTATGGAGTAATACGAGCTGTAATTTCACACTGCATGGCAACAACTGGTGGGAATAAAATTATCCTGTGATTTGGCTGCATTCACATACCAGGAGCTATTTTCCATTTGGAAATTTCGAATATTGCCAGTTGAAATATATCTGTAAGCAAGCTGTAAAGAGAGGCGTTGCATGAGCTGAAGGGCATGGGGCAGGAGGCTGAATCCCATGCTCAGCCTATCGAGATTATCAAGAACATGGCATTAAAACCTCAGCAAGTGGGAGTTACGTTTCTATTTGCCTGAGAATGGACAGCCGGGGACTCTCTCCCCTGACAGGGAGAAGAATTGGGGCTGAATTTGCTGAAGTGCTGCCCAAGAGGTTGGATTTGTGACTGTTCCCAGCACAGGGCTGGCTTTTGGCATTGCTGTATTTATGCTCACCCAGTAAAGTGCCAGTCGCAGTTTATCCATAAACCCAGATTATACAAATGCGAGGAGGGTGTCGTTGTGAAAAACTGGGTCTTTACACTTTCAGGCCTCTGGGAAGTTAAAGATTTCTTTTTAATCTGACACTTAGCCCAAAGAGGTTAACAGAGCTGCTAAGATCCAGAAGTTACTGCACTTCTCCAGTACTTTCTTTTCCAAATTTGCATAGGATACCTTCAGATATAAAATGTAGAATAATGTAAATATAATCACCTATTCCTTGAAGTTTTATTACAGTAATTATTTGTATTAGATGAGTATTGTTTTAATAAAGCTCTTTGTCTTCAAAGTATTCCACAAAATCCATATTATAATTAATTTTATTATAAAAAAAGGTCTCCACTGGGGAACACTGCCCTTTAGAAAAGTGTTTTCCTTGCAAAATATTCGCTCCACTGACACTTCTCTCCATCATGGTGAAATTTTGGAAAATTTCAGGAAAAAAAATTGCGTTACAGATCCCAGCCAGCACAGCTGAGGGATGGGTGAACATCTCTGGTTCAACCTCTGCCCACAGCCTTCAGCTGAGGCTTGGGGACTTGGCACTCTGTAAAACAAACTGTTACTTGAGCTATCAGATGAGCTGGATCTGCCCTGGTTGGGAAAGTTTGACTTTGTTCTCTGCTAGAATTCAAAGCTCTGCCTCAGTTACTCTGATTTCTGGTTGGCTGGTTGGTGTCAGAGATGCTGGTTTGTGTTTTCTCTCTGTCCCATCACTGCCGTGGCTTTGCAGTTACGGTGGAGACATTTGTGGAATTTGAAGATCTTTGAATTTCCTAGAGGTGGTCAGTGGCTGTGTTTGCCTCCCAATGTCCAAGATATTATTCAGTGGAAAGATCATCTCAAATATGATCTGCTGGATAATGGTTGGGGTCTCCCACAGAAGGATACGGTTGTCCTGCTGGTCCATGGCCTGGCCCATCACTGACTCTGAATTCTGAAGGTCCACGGCTTACTTGGAGCTGCCAAACATTATCAGATCTGGGTTAAAATCCAGAATTTTAGATGGTTTTGTGAGTTACCCTCTCACTTTGAAGCCATTGCTTCCCCTCCATTTCATTTCTGCTTCATAAATGTGCAGCAAAATTTTGCCTCCTTTTAGTTTGTCAGGATAATCTAACCCAGACCCTTCTGGTTTAAATTATAGCATTTTCCAACTCACAGACTTTCGGGACTGGCTTTCCTTTTAATCCCTTTTTATTTATTTATTTGTATGTATCTTGTCTCAGCAAATTATGTTGCTTCATGTCATCTTAAACGATGTGGTGTAAAATTAAAAGAAAAGCCACTTTGTAATGTATCAAAATGTTATTTAAAAAACCCCCCCAAATGTTTGTCATTTATTTTGCTCACAAGTAATCCCAAGCGGCAGCGCACTGTGAGGTTTTCTGTGAATGCAGTTACAATAGGAGCCAACCACACATTTCACTGAATCAACAGGCTTGTCTCGAGATATTTATGACATGAATGTTCAGACTTCTGTTTAGTCAGCCGTCCCCAGGGGAGGCAGCATTTTTGATAGCGCCTAAAGGAACTGGGCACATGTTGTCAAAAGGGTCTTTGAAACTCCTGAAAAATCACTGAAAGCGCGGCTTTGATGGCTGAGTCATTTGGGGTCTTGCAAATGCTGCGTTGAGTACCTAATTCCCAGCGCAAAGAGAACGGGAATGCAGCACTCCCAGCAGCTGGAGCCAGCGGCAGCACAGCTCTCCTCGCCATCCCGGCAGAGACAGAGCGGTGACGAGCCCATTTTCTCGCAGGAACTCAGAAACTACCATTAGCTCTGGCTGTGCCACCTATAAAAACATCATTGTCTGTCTGCACAGCTCCCAGGCTGACTTTGTGTCAGTCCCAGGGAGGATGCTGCCCTTCCCTCGCCCAGGCAAGGCTGGATGCCCCCGAGCTGGCTCTGCTGCTGGAGCTCTGCGTTCGTTAACAAGCTCCTCGTTACTCCCGGTCGTTTTTGCAGTCAAAGTTAGCTCCAGAGCAAACAGGAGTTTTTCCCATGTTTGGGGCTTGATCCGCAAAATCCCTGCGAAGCATTGGCACCAGAGGCTGGGGCTGGAAAGCAGAGGCATGTTCTGCATGGGTGTGAGGGCAGAGGAGGCTGATGCCAACCTCGCTCCCAGCTCTCCAGCCGCCTCCTCTCACCACAGCCCCCTGAGTGCCATCTCAACTATTTTTCCAGCCAGAGCCAGACTACTCCATCATGTCCTCGGTATGAAAAAACTTGCAAAGGGGGCAACCTTTGATCCCTAAAAGCTTTCAGAAGTGTTAATTCCATGTCTGGAATATTGTCACGGAGCGGCTGAATTCCAGCGCGTCCAAGAGCACAGGCGGCACCCGGGGGGCGAGCGCAGCCTGCTCGGGGCTGGGCCATGTGGAGAAGGGCAGCTCTTGCTAGGCTTTGTGCTCAGGCTTTTATGATGCTTTTAATATGAGAGACTCTTATCATGGTTCATTTGCTTCCATGCTTGTGGTTTTGCCACTTGGGAGCAATTACAGGGTTCTCTGATTCGTGCTAGGGGAAGAGCTGACGTTTCGATGGTGAATTATGTGGCTATTTTTTGGTCGACTTTTGCTGGTATTGAGCTAGAAGACACCAAGGCACTTTGGTCCAGTTAAGATGGCATTTATCTTGTGTGTGGCCACACTTTCTTTTGTTACCTACACTCCCGGACTGTTTGAAAAGGAAATATTGACAGAAGTTTGAAGACAAGCTGTTGATGATTTGCCTTTGCCATAATAAAGGCAGGCTCTTAATTAAGATCCACTATGGGTTTTTTCCAGTGCATTTTTAAATTTATTATTTGCTTTGATTTTCCAGAACATCCATGCTCTAACCAGTTCATTTTGTTTCTGTTTTTGTCCCACCAGTATTGATGTCACTTGAAGATTTGATTGTCGACATCATAAAAACAGTGCTAGGAAAAGCCACAAAATATTGCACAAGACCCAGAAGGGCTGAAAGTTGAAGGATTTCTTTCAGAGAATATATTGTTTTCACTGGTGAGTAGGTGGAGCCATTCCATTTTTCCTGACTACAGTCTAGAACAGCTCGAGTTGCTGGGAGTGGAACTTTGATTCTATGGATCATCTTGCTGAAAGAATTTGACAGCAGCAGAGTTTTTCCCCAGTGCCCTTGTTGTAAATTTTATGTGTTTCATACTCCCTTATTAATTAAAAACAGTTTTTCTCCATTTAAACAATGTAATTTCTTGAGGTGGGAAGAGGGTTTCTTTGGCTGATGGTTGTTCATTAAACTGGGAGCAGAGATGCTTTGCATCTTCTGAAGTTGAATGTAACTCTGGCAAAACTTTTATTGTAAAGTCTGAAATTGGACAAAACTCTGGAGCCCTGAGATTCAGACGAGTGGTCAGAAAAGTCCTAAAAGGAGCGAAAGGCAGGAATTTTGAGGAGCAAAAAAAAAATTGAATATTTATTTCCCTCTCAAGCTTTCGAGGGGATTAAAAATTGGACCAAGTGGAATGTTAAATTCAAGCTCAAATGTGGAGACCTGCTGGACACGTGGTTGCAAACCATTACACAGGAAGCAGAGTGATGGGGTTTGAGCAGGAGAGATTATCCCCAAATAAACTGTTCATTCTGAACATTTGTGCATTCACGATTTTACTCGCTGTGTCTCACACTGATAATATTCTTCCCCCAAATTTACGTGATCCGGGCAGAAAGGAACAATAGAGGTATGTGCTTCTTTTTTTGATTTTGTGGTCTCCAGAGCTGGAAAGAATTTATTTATTTTCCAAGAAATTCAACCTCACCCTTACTCCAACTCTATGGCACACAATCACTAAAGTCCTGTTCCCTGAAGTAGCTCTGAAATCTTAAAAATCTCAGGAAATCTCTCTCTTGTTTGATTTTTTGACCGCTACAGAGGAAGACTGTTTCCTGCCTGACCTGGGGAGCTGCAGCCCACAGGGTGTGATGGGCATTCCTGTCTCCTCCAGGTGCTGGATCCCGGGAGGAGCTCTGGGAATGTGCAGGAGGTACAGCCCGGGATGCTCTCAAACCTGTTCTGTCAGGCTGCCTTTGCTTCGTGGGTTGTGGGAGCAAACAAGGGATGAGAGGGCACAAGAGGCTGATCTGGCTCTGGTTTCTGATTCAAGTAAATAAATAAATCAAAAGATAAAGTGACCAGAGCAAAACATGTTACAAAAATCCAGACTCATTTAAGTAATGAGAAGCATGGATAACTAATTTAAGATTGAGAACAGGAGAGGGGCAGAAGGCAGGGTAGTGATGTCCCTTGGATGATAAAGGCCATCTTAATATTTTCTAATTACACTTATTAACACACTTTCTAAATGACAAAGCGGAATCAGTCTTTGCTACCTGACACCCTGCTAACAAAGCAGCGGCATTTGATTTCCACCAAAGGAACTCAGAAGTACTAAGAGAATTTCCTAATACAGGATTTTTAAGAGGATTTCTTAAAAACAGATCACTGTTCAAAAGCGAGAAGCTGGACTCAGGCCCTGGAGTTTTGTGGGGCAGCAGCAGGGACACAGGGCTCTTGGAGGGGGAAGAATGAGAGGTGGACCTCCAGCTCATCCAGGATCTCCTACTTTTCACCAGCCTTGTCTTAGTCTTTCCCTGCCTTAGCTTCATCCAGGTATTTGAGCCAGACGAGCTTTAAAAGAGCAAAGCAGAAAGTCTGTCACTTGTGTTTAATACAGAGCAGTTTCACCAGGTACCATCCTTGTGCTTACCCTAAAACCCCAGAAAACATCCTGTCAGTTGCAGAGTGTATACAAATAACATGCACTCATGGGGCTTGGGAGGATGAAATCCAGATGGAAGGGTTTTTTCTCCACAGAAAACATGGACCAAACCTTAATGTGCTGCAGACTGGCACTGCTGCCCAAGGACAGGACCAGTTTGCTGTGGGAGAGCCCAGACACGTTTTCCTACACATTTTCCTGCTCAGGCTTCCCTCCTGCTGCCCGAGCTGCATCCACAGCACACAGCATCTCTCCTACAGTCACCTGCCAGGGCTGCAGAGAGCTCTCAAGGCCGGTGCTTTTCATTCAGCTGAGCGTGGTGCTGGGGATGTGAACTGGGGCAGCAGCATGAACAGAGCTCGTGTTTATCCCCTGGGCTGTGCAGCCAGCAGCTGCTCCTATTAGCACAATTTGCATATGGCCTTGGCAAGGCTTGGAGTGAATCAACTGTTCTTCATGGGTGGGGACAGCAAATCTGTCTCCTTTGGGCTTGCAGCCGTTGCTGTAACGTTAAACCTGCATTTGGGGATGCAAGAAAAAGATTGATTAAAAAATAATGGTCTTCTAAAATGAGGCATTTTAAAGTAATTACAGCCAGAAAATAAGTGGTGGAAGAAGATGAGCAATGAGTACCTGTGCATATTCATGGTCATCTAAATACAAGTCTCTTCTATTTTTGGATGCTGATCTCTGCTTCTCCCCATTCTTCCATGTCCCCTGGCAACAGGGCAGTGTAGGCCTGGAGAAGCAACAAATCTGGCAATTAGCGTCAGCCTTATTAATTCATGTCACACAGCCTGAATGGATGATTGCTTTGCCATATCAGATCTGACTTCTGTGCAGGTGTGTGTTGGTCAAAGCAGGAAGGGAGAGCTGGGATAAATGCATGGTGAGTGTTTGGTGTCAGACCCTTTTGAGTCAGTTCTGCAAAGATTTTTACGTCCTTGACTTTGGATTCAGTGGCAGTTTGGCACCTACACAGCAACCTGGTATTCAAGCCACCTCCAAGTGCTTTCTGTTTTGAGAAAAAAGGGTGGGAAAACAACAGATGTCTCCAAAGCCTGAGTGGCATAGAGGAGTGAGCAGGGAATGTCTCTTCCAAGAAAGCAACAAGAGGGTATCAAAATGAAATGAGCAGGTGGTGGATTCAGAGTAAGGAAAATGAGATTCTTCTTAATATGCTCTGTATTTAATCTATAAAACTCCTGCTAGGGGACACTCTGAACACTGAAACTTCAGGTGGGTTCAAAATTCAGCAAATTAAAATCGCACAACAGCATTCCCATGCTCCCCACCAGGCAGGGCAGCCGTCACTGCCCGCTGCCAGGGGCTGCTCCACAGACCTTCAGCTGGGATCCCTACATCCATTCCTGATGCTCTTAAGGAGCCTAAACAGGTATTTCACAAGGCAGCTTTGAGACTGGATTGACATGGACAAATCACTTCGTAATTTTTGGATGGAAGGGGCTGCTAAGTCCAGCCCAGAACTCGCCTTGCACGATGTGCAAACGATAACTGAGCCAGCAGAACTCATTAAACGCAGCGCCTTTATCGTAGGGAATAATCTGTAAAGGTGTTGCAACACCAAATATTGGCAAGGTACCAGCACATCATCATCCCATTGCAGCTACAGAGTGGTGACCTGGTGATAAGCTCCTACTTGTTCAGCATCCAGCTCTCCTGGGATGATGTATTAGGAAATTCCCCACTGGCTCCCTGAGGTTTTGTCCCAAGGGCTCAGTGCCGGACAGGAGGGATGGGGCACTGCCCCCACAGTGGCTCCGGTGCTGTCGGGGCAAAGGCTCCAGCAGTGCTCCAACAAACTCCAACAGACGTGGGCAGCACGCTCCAAAAGCTGCTTTGAAAATGCTGTTCAGGTTTCACAATTAGGACAGATGTCAGTCCTTTGAGGATTAAGGAGAGCCTGGTCCTCCTCGTGCAGCTGATCTCCACTTGAAGGACATAAGGTTTGTTCTTCTGGTTTTGTTGTTACAAGCAGACATCTTTAAGGTCTGCATCACCAACGTTTTTTCATGGGAGGCAAAGAGATTGAAGAGGCTTTTGGCATGGTGAAAGCATTTTGGAAAGATTTTGTGGGAGTCCAGATTTCTTGCTGCCGTATGGAATAGAGAAAAAACGGGTAGGTATCCCTTCCTAATTTTCTTACAGTAAAATAAATTTGAAGTAAAGAGCCCCGTGTTTTAGCAAAATGGTCTGCACAGTCTTGTTGTTGAGCTCATGGAGAAATGTAACAAACAGCATTTTCAAGTGGTTTTGTATCCCAGCGAGACTGTTTCACAAGCTTGTTCTGAGCACTTATGGAACCCCTTATGTTTTCAGAGCTCCTGAAAACAACAAGCTTGCTAAAAAAAAAAATTACAGGCACTATTTTTAGCGCTGCAATGTCTAAAATAACAGCACATTGACAGGAACTCCATCGGTTCCAACAGGAAGCCACAGTGCTTGGTGGTTTATGGTCCCACTCCAGTTCCCAACTGGCTGAGCTCAGACAGATGAGTCCAGCGGATCCTGGGTGGGCAGGACCAGCCCCTGCCACCGAGCCAGGAGGGCTGGAGCAATCCTTCCCCACTGCTGGAGTGCAGCCACCTCTGGGCTAAAACCCGGCCTCTTTGACCACCACCAGGTCTTCAGCTCCAGCTTTCTGGTGTGAAGCCTGAGCTTGGAAAAAGTGTTTGCACAGGGAGCACTTTGCCCATTTTACTCCTTTTTGACCCTCTCCTTCATTTCCCAGTGAAATATCTCGCTACTCTTTCTCCCACTCCTGAAATCTTTTCCCAGCAATTTGTGGCAGAGAGGAGAGCCTGTCTCCAAGCACCTACTGTGGCGTGAAGATATCTGCATGGGGAGTGGGACTGACACACCATTCCCAGGCCGTGGCTCCCTGAGCTGCCATCCGAGCTGCCTCTGGGCAGCATATCCATTCTCACTGTAGCCCTGGTGTCTCTCCCAAAATGTAACATGAATCCAGGAGCAGCTTTGTTGAACTATAATCTGGGTCAACAGTGTCTGGTAGGTTGAAAGGTCATGCTGAAACCCCATCTGTTTTAGCTCTCCGTTGGAACCATGAAAGTACTTTAAACTTGAGATATTCTGTAGCATTCCTAAATTATCAGTAATGTGTAGTGACACCAAGAACTGTGGTCTAGAAATGCCATGTTTCTCTCTTTTTTTTTTTCTTTTTTTTTGATCTAACTGGGTGAAGCATCAGACTTAGGAAGTAAATTCAAATCAGCTGGACACAGGTCAGTGGCTGTGTGTGGAGAGGACGGTATGGTAGGTGCCTCTGGCCCATAAAAGTCCTACTGGGATCTGGCTCCAGGGCTTATTAAACACCAGCCATTTTTGACTAGTAAAAGACCAAACAAAATGTGCTTTTCCTCCTTTGATGATTAAAATCAGCCTGAAGTGAGTGGCATCATTTATATAAACACTTGCTTTTATGCAAGTGCTGTCCTAAGAGATTACAGCATTGTGTGCTTCCTTGTAAGGCTTTTTGGCTTTCAGGTGAAAGCAAACATCACCTACAGGCTGAGGGACAGCTTCACTAGACCAGGTTGCTCAAAGCCCTGCCCAACCTGACCCTGAAAACTTCCAAGGATGGGACAACCAAATTTCCCTGGGCAACTGTTTCTCCTCCTGACAGCCCCCATCAGACCTGCCTTGGTGCAGGGCAACTCCCTGTGCCCGTGTTCCCAGCACCTCCCTGACAGGGAGGGTTTAAACTGGTCTATAAACCAAAGACCACACTGGTTCCTATTATTTATGGCTAACTCAGAGACAGTGACACCCTTGGTGACCTCCTCCTGCCACCTTTAACCTCTCAGCTCTGTCTGCTGCCTCCCCATCCTCACGTAACACGAAGATGAGAACCAAAGCCCTCGCTCTGGACTACGGTGCAGTAATTGAGTGGAGTCATGCTAACGACACGGAGACGAGTCTGCAACTGATTATGAGGTTTTCTTCTCAATTAATTGTCAGAAGCAAAGGGATGTTTGATGTTTAATGTCGTCTTCTTCTTGTTAAACGCATTCCCTTTGCCACCCATCCCCAGACACTGGGAATAGGCAGAGCTGAACAAGGCAAAGCTGCGGAGCTGTCGGTGTGTTCGTGTGAAATCCGTCTCCAGCATCCCTCTGTAACACACAGGTCTGTGGGGGACCTTGGGCTTAGGTTTGTTGACAAAGTAACACTGACATCTTACTTGGAGGCACTGAGTGAATCCTAAACCAAGGTTCAGGGTGGGAGATTCAGATGCTGTGTGTGTTCTCTGGGCCAGGAGAGGGAGGACGCGTCTCTTCCGATTGTGAACGTGTTCTCACAGATCTCTCTTTGGACACAGGGAGACAATTCCTCTGTCTGAAAATCTTCCTTGGAGCTGATGTTTCCTCATGTGGTCTGAGCCCAGGAACAGCCCTTTGGCTGTCAGGAGTTTATGCAGGGAAAGAAAAACAAAAGCAAAAAAGGGAAACAGCGGTGGCAAGGAGATTAGTGAGACTTCTGAAAGGGAGAGGAGTCGAGATGTGCCCTGTGTGACCAAATGGCAGAGATGTCATTTAAAGTGGACCAAAAGGACATTTAGTCTGTGAAATCTTCTGCTTTTGGACTTAATTAATTTTTGTTGTAAAAAATTGTGAAAACATCAGCAGTTTCTGCACTTTTTGCATCTTACAAAACGACAAATTCCTCCAGTGTCTTATAAATTCAGAGGCTTCACAAAGTGCAGGGGACTGGCTGTTAGTTTTGGAGACAGGAGGATGAAGCTCAGTTCTTCATCTCAGTTCTTCATCCCTCAGTGCTGCTGAGGTCACTGCAGGAGCATCCTTTTGTTTCCAAACCTGCACGTCTCCAGGCCAGTCCTGAGGGGAGGATCCTGATCCCAGTCAGGTCGGTAACAAATCTGTGCCTGTTCCTCCAGGGCTTGACTTCAGCCTTGGTGTCCTCCATAAGGCTGCTCAGGGCTGTTGGGACTCAAAATTAAGCCCAGCTTCAAAGGTTTAAACCAATTGTAACTCAGCAAATTACTGGCAGAGCTCTGGCTAAGATTTCAGGTATTTGTGGCTCCCAGCCCACTGCTGTGTCCACAGGTGGAATTGAACTGATTACAAAAAGCTCTTTGGAGGGTTCATTATTTTAGATCCAGTATTTTGAACTTTTAGGAAGATCTAATGTAGATCAGGAAGTAAATAATTATTTTATGAAAAGCTAAAATACAGATTGGGCTCTTGTAATGTGGAAATTGCCAGAGATAAAAAGTAGATAATTCTGCACTAGGCTGTATTTTGAGTTATCAATTGCACCAATTATGTTAAGACAGATCTCTGAATTTGTTCTGATTTAGAAACAACAGGGATGCCATATTTTGCTCAAAAAACCTAATAAAAATATATTTGAGGTATTATACATCCTTTCCCAGGTTTTTATAGAGAATCTCATGTTATGTTAATGGCAGTTTACATTATGCTTAACCATTTTATTGCAGCTAGAGGGGATAAAGTGAATAATTTGGCAATTTTTGATGTGCTGAGTGAACGGATGTGCTGAATGGGATGGGGAGCATGAATGGGATGATGATGAATTTCTGATGTGCTGAGTGGGATGGGGAGCAGGACTGATCCAGAGGAAAAGCCAGCCCTGCACATGAACCTGCCTCAGGGATGGTTTTGGTGCAGGCAGTGCTTTCCCTTGGATGCGCAGCAATCACACTGCAAGAGGTGTGCAGACCAATCCCCCCCAGAGTGCTGGATGAAATTATCTGTTCTTCTTTCAGGTTTATCAGATGGATAAACCATCCCTTCCTGGATCCCAGGGATATAAGGACAAGTTCAACTTGCATCATCCTCCTCAATTTCCTTAGCTGGGATTTAACTTCCAGTTGGATGCATCATGTAAGTAGACACAAAACCGTGTAAGAGACTTCATACCAAGTCCTTCTCTGAATTCCTGTGGGCATTATAACATACAAGGAATTATTGCTTCCGCTTTATTATATTTTATTCAGATTACAAGCAGCAATTTAAATGTGTGGGGAAAGGAGGGAAAAAGAAGGGCTTTTCAGATAAAACCAGGGTAAATACATTTATCTTCTCAGTGGAACCAGGAATTCAGTATTTCTGTTCTTGGTGAAATTTGTTAGCTCTTTGAGACGAGATTTTTCATGCAGAATCTTCTATAAGAAAAGAAACATAAGCCCAGCATCAGGAACCAGTCACCCACAGCTGGAGGTGCCAGTGTGTTCTTGTCTGCTCCAAAATTCAGGGTAAGAGAGGTGCTGGAAAGTTGCATTCAGCTCCACCTCTGCTGTTCTTTTGGAAACAAAGGGATGAGCAAACAAAATGCTGGACCTCAGAATCCACCTCTATCATCAGATTATTTCTGTCTTTTCCAGGAGTCCCAACAGCTCCTGTTAGAACTCTTCCACTAAATCACTTCCTTAAATTGTCACTGAGTTGGGGGGAGATGATAAAAAGTGGGATTCAACATCCCCCCCAGCACTCTGAGGCTGGATCCGTCCCCTGCCTTGTGCCTGCTCCAACCCTGACCTCCAGGAAAAGGGAATCATCTCCCTGGGTGGGGGACACACATCTTGGAAAGACATCTTCTGTTTGAAATTGCAGAAATGGTATTTTTAGTGAAAAAAAGAGGGTTTGCCTGGGTCTAGTCCTTAGCACACCAAATCAGCTGCCAGGTTTGGTGTCGGGGTTGAAGAAAAGTCCTGACCACAGCTCTCGCATTGCAGACAGACTCCCACCCTGGGAGGTCTCCCACCACCACCAGTAACAGATGGTGAGGGTGGGATGTGTTTTGCCCACCTTCTCTGCTCTCAGGACGTGGTTGTGGATGGGATTTTCTGTCTTTGCCCTTCGTGCTGGTCCAGTTGTGGCTGGGGAAGTTCACAGTCTGGCTGTGCTGCCACACTCACGCCGTCACTTCGCCTCCTGCGGCTGTCAGGGAGGCTGATGAGGTTTGCTGGGCTCTGTTATCTCTGTTATCTCTCAGCCTGGGCAGGGAGCACTGCAGGCTACGCACTGAGGGGCTTCCAAAACTAAGCCTCAAATCAAACACAGCAAATTAAGCCACGGCATATGCAACACATCATTTCAGTATTTATGTTTGCAGCCTCCAGCTCCGGTATCAGAAAGCCTCGGAGATGGGTGCAATAAATAGCCAGTTCACAGAGGAGTTGGCAAGATTTATTATGTTTATGATTCTGCACAAATAGTGTTGACAGAGTTCTTTTGACACAGAGACAGTTTGTGTGCTCAGATCACCGAGGAGAGCTGCACTTGGGAGGATTTGTCCCCAGCTGAGTCTGGATCTTCAGGTGTTTCTAACTCCTTGTGTACTGTGTTTTAAATCCTGCCATGTGAAGGGTTATACATTATATAAATAACTTTATAGTGATTTTGTGCTGCTCTTCTGAGATGGCAAACCCAGCCTTACCTCTTTGCCTGGCATTATATCCCTACAATTAAGTGATAATCATTGCTGGCTATTCAGAATCCTAAATGTGCCCGTGTGTTGCAGTAATTAAAACACGAGGAAAGCATCCCACGAAATTTCCCATCTGAGGCTTTGGTACAAGAGCCGTGGCATCAATGGGAATTTTTTCCTTAATTTCTGTAGGAGCTGGATCTTGCCCAAATCACACAAAGCAGACTCCCACGCTCCAGAACAAATCCAGAGGCATATGGTTCCTGTCAGGGGAACAGGTGGATGTTCATATGGTTTGTAAAGGAGCTGGGGACAGCTCGTTGCGTTTTGATAAGAAGGTTGTTCCAGGCAGCTGGAATAGTGTAAAAACAGGGAGAAGTGCAGCATGGGCAGCAGAGGCAGCAGCAGCAGGCACAGATAAGATTGGGATATGAGGGAAAGGAGAAGCCTGGCGCAGAGTTCTACAGAGCTTTGGAAATGAGGAGGGAAAGCTCAGCTAAATATGTGCGAGATCTGGAGGGAAAACTCAGCGTATTTGAGAGCTTTGTGGTGCTATTTTGCCAGGGATGGAGGTGTTTGTGGGGGATGGAGAGTCCACGATGGTCCACAGGTAAGGGCATGTTGTCATGCAGTAGGTAAGAGATCTATGCAAAGACTATCCCAAAATATTCTGTGTAGCAAACGCCAGTTTGAGTCACTGCATTTTTGCCATTTTCAAAATGAAGGCAATAAAATACAATTTTTAAAAAAATGAAGAATCCTGTGAGTATGAGAGAATTTTGTAACTGGAGCTCATTGTTTATGCATGCTCAGCAATTAAGGTTCTGTGATTCTCAAATAGAAATGTTAATAATTTGGGAATGCTAAATCAGCACCACGGCAGTTACTCTTCTAAAGGATGTGTTTGGGAAGGTAATCAGGAGAGATAACCTAGCCTTGTTGCTATTACTTTATTAACTCAGGAGTAGCTTGAAGAGTCCTCTGAAGTATTTATCTGATGAAATTGCCAACCCCAAGGAGCGGTTTCTGTATGAGCCAGGCGGCGTTTCTCCCTGAGACGCTGCTAACCAGTCACTCTTGTTAAAAATCTCCGAGAGAAAACCCAGCAGAGAATCCTTTCACAGCGATGCTGAGATGGCTCAGAGGTCGCTGCGAGGATGCTCTTCTGCTTCCCAAGAACAGCTGGGGCTGCTTGTCTTTGAAACTAAATCGTCATTTCATTCTGGAACGTAAAGCTGTGAGCGAAGCGTAGAAGGGAATCATCCAGGGGCCTTCTGGCTGGAAGGGAGGCCTGGGCCGGGCTGTCGGTGTTGGCGTGTCCCGTCCCCGGGGTTTGCGGGTGGCCGGGCGGCGGCACGCGAGGGACCGGGATCCGCATCCCAGCCCCATTCCCGGCTCCCGGCGCGGCGCCAGCGCCGCCTCCCGGCCCCCCGCGGCACTGCCACCCGCGCACGGGGAACCTCGGGGACAAACCGCACCCGTTCGGGACTTTCGTACCTCCAGCCAAACACAGCCAGCTCTGAGGAGGGGACAAGTGGGTGAGGACAATCCTTTCCGAGTGCCCGCAGCACGGCGGTGCCTCCCGAAGCCACTCCTGCCCCTCGCTCCCTCACCAGCAGCGATGCCGCCAGGAGGCGAGATGGGCACCGGGAGCACCTTGCACGATCCACGCGGGAAAACATTTACCCATGAGCGGCATTGCAGTGAGGGGAGAGGTTTGTGGGTTCCACGGGAAGGTGGCTGAGGACAAAGCCACAGCTCGGCAGTGGCTCGGGGATCCTCTTGCTGGGAGGCGGGGAGAGGGCTGACAGGGTATTCTCAACAGAAAAATCGTATCTATAGATACTGGATATAGATATAGATATAGATATAGATATAGATAGATATATATGTTATGTGTGTGTGCGTGTATATATATACATACATGTCAATGGAAACATAATAGATCTGGAATGACAAGCAGCCTAAAGAGAGGACCTATGGACTAGACAGGTGCCTTGAGTGATGTGAGATACTGTGTTGGATGGCAGGGTAAAAGAAAATTCAGCACCCACATAAAATGTGATTAAATATGTGTTTTTAAATTAAAGCAGGACCATTTATGGTGAGGCTAGCTAAGTCTTCAGTTCTGTAATTCTTTCTGGCTATCATCTGTCAATGCAGGAGCATTTCCATGGGATACAATGGGCACATGCATCTCCCATCCAGTTTGGGAGCACAGCCATAATTTGCATTCCAGTGTTGTGTGCAGCATAGAAATGTCACAGAAGTTAACTCGGCTGACAAAGTGGAGTAGTTGGAAATGTTCTTGTAAGGAAAGTAACACACTTGGCTAAACACACTTGGCTAAAAGCTGCCAGTGTGGCAGTGCTGGTGCAGGTTCCCTCCCTGGCAGTCCCGGTATTTCTTTGTGTGCCCCAAACCAGAGAGCAGTGATCCCACGCTCAGGCCTGGCACAGAGGGCGTGCAAAGGCCCTGTCAGTGTCTGCACCTTGTGTGTTCATGGGGTTTTGCCTTCCAGGGCAGGGCTGACCCTGCACAGCTGGCTCACGCTCAGCCACACAGCGCAGAGATCTGTCCCCACCCAACCCTTGTCCCCTCGAGTGGCCTCACCACATCGTGGCTGGGGTGACTTTATACTCGTGGGGTTACTTACAGAGACCTGCTGGTGCACACAGTCCCAGCCTGATGCCGCTGAGGAGCTCGGTGAGCACTTGTTGCAGGAATCCAGACCTTTGTTTTTTCACAAAGTCTTTCGGAGAGCAGCGTGTGAAGTCTGGGCCGGAGGGGCTGGAGGAGCCCGGAGCCAGGCAGTGCAGCAGGAGAGCTCGGTGTGGCAGGGACCGGAGGGGTGCCTTGATCTGCCGGTGTTTCTGAGCCCTGCACTCTCCCCTTCTCACCCTGTTAACACCAATTCCTGCCACCTTGCTTGTTCTCCCCAAGAGCCCTTGGCTTTCCAGCTGCTCCCGCAGAGCAGGAACAAGGAGCCGAGCAGCCCCACCTCGGTCCTGGTCCCTTTCGGAGCCGTTTCCCGCTGTCCGTGTCACCGGCTCCCGGGACGGGATTTTCCATCCCGGGGATGCTGCGGTGCTGCTGTTCCGCTGCTCTGCCGCCAGAGGGCGGCCGGGGACTTCCAGCGCCCGCGGGACCTCCCGGTACCCCCGGGACAGCCCGGGACAGCCCGGTGCATCCCGGTAACTCCCGGTACCCCCGGGACAGCCCGGGACAGCCCGGTGCATCCCGGTAACTCCTCGTACCCCCGGGACAGCCCGGGACAGCCCGGTGCATCCCGGTAACTCCTCGTACCCCCGGGACAGCCCGGGACAGCCCGGTGCATCCCGGTAACTCCTCGTACCCCCGGGACAGCCCGGGACAGCCCGGTGCATCCCGGTAATTCCTCGTACCCCCAGGACACCCCAGTGTGTCCCGGTACCTTCTGGTACATCCCGGGACATCCCAGTGCATCCCGGTACCTCCTGGTACATCCCAGTTCATCCTGGTACTTCCTGGTACATCCCGGGACATCCCAGTGCATCCCGGTACCTCCTGGTACATCCCGGGATATTCCAGTTCATCCCGGTACCTCTTGGTACATCCCGGGACATCCCGGTACCTCCTGGTAGCCCAGGGACATTCCAGTGCATCCCAGGACACCCCAGTGCATCCCGGTACCTCCTGGTACGTCCCGAGACATCCCGGGACATCCCGGTACCTTCTGGTACCCCAGGGACATTCCAGGGCATCCCGGGACACCTCAGCGCATTCCGATACATCCTGGAACATCACAGTGCATCCCGGGACATCCCGGAACATCCCAGTGCATCCCGGTACCTTCTGGTACATCCCGGAACATCCCAGTGCATCCCAGTGCATCCCGGTACCTCTTGGTACATCCCAATATCGCTGGGGCCCCCCAGGACCCCTCCAGAATGTCCCCGCTGCTGCTGGGAACCCCCCGGTACCGTTCTTTCTAGAGCACATTTAATGCCCTCTTCCTCTTGCTCTACTTTTAAGTTATTGCTTTTACCCAATATAAAATCCTCGTCCATTCCTGTCCTAAGGGGACTTTATTCCTGTCCAAGGGCAACAAGCTCTTCTGGCCAAGACCTCAATTATTAATTAATGTAGATAATTTAGAAGTTATTTAAAATTTGATTAATTTTATGTATCTTTAATTCCTGCAGCCTCACTTTGTGAGCATTGTGAAATGATTCTGTTCCAGTCACATCTCCAGGAGGTAAGAACAATTTGGTTCAATTCAATTTGTTAACACAATCAATAAAAACTTATTTAACTTAATGGGTGAAATGATTTTACCTCAGCAGAACAACAACTGCTGGTATTACCCAGTGAGATGATCCATGTGAGGGGCAGAAACAGCAGCTTTTTCCTCCTTTCACCCACAGTGATTCCTCAGTGAAGAGTGGAATGCTCATTCTGATGCCCCAAACTTGCTGTGTCCAATTTAGGTCTAACCCTGGTAATCGGAATAAGCAATTTTGGTTTGGAAAAGTTCAACAGAGATAAAGAGCTGTACTGTGGGGGAGAAATTTGGATCACAACAATAGGGGGTCAAACATTTACTCCTGCTTGATTTCTGAAATAAAAGGAGGTGTGAGGAGGAACGGGAATTGTATGAAGCAGTGTGATCCCCCCTTCTCACTCAGCCCTCAGGGACACCTCTCACCAGCCACTCCGTTGGGAATAACAAATAACAGCATCCCTTGGTTCTCCTCCAAGGGCTTTGGGCTGATTGCAGCGGGATTACACATCATCCCCCCGTTACAAACATCCCCACAGAAAAACAGGATTATGTGGCCCTCTCGGTTTAAACCATGGGGAAGGACTGGCCCATAAGATGAAAGAGACTTTTATTCCTGGAAATCAGGATTTCCTGAGGCCAGGGCTTAGCAGAGCTCTTGCAGTGGCGCTGGTGTAAGCTGTCCCCAGCCTGCCCCCCTGGCACAGGGCTGTGCTGGGCCATGAGGGCATTCCACAGCCTGCTCCCTGCTCCCAGGCATAATCCACATCCACATTCCCTTCCCCACGAGTCCCTGGTGCAATTCCAGGGCTTTGCAGCAGATCCCGCCTGCTCCCACAGGTGCTGGAGGTGCATGAGGTGTGTGCGGGCACCTGCACGGAGGCAAGGCTGATGCCTTCGGGGAAATTAAATCCACACTTACAAAGTAATGATTTTTCTCTTCCCAAGCCTTGTGTGCTGCTGAAGCTCTCCTGGCCCCAGGGCAGGGACGGGCATTGCCCATCTCCAGGCAAAGTGAGGAAACAACACGTGATGGATAAATCACAAAAGCAGCACTGAGCATCTTTTCCTGTTTCCTCTCTGTCCTGTAACGTTGACCAAGTGTTTCAATCAATGCACGTTCCCAGGGGATATGAGCACAGCTCAGCTGCCTCCTGGGTAAGGCATTTATTTCCTGGGAATCTGGTACTGTGTCTTAGGTCCTTGTCTTTAGCAGGGGATACAATTAATTTTGTGGATGGATACTGAAATGTGCTCTTTTTTGTTATTAATTTAATATTATCCAATTATATGATACTATAAAATTTGCAGATTCTGCCTTAAAGGTTTTAATCTCAGATTTGTCTACTACTTTGATACATTTAGATAAATATTGTAGCAAAACATGCATTTACTCTCTCAGAAGTGCTTTTATGGTGACTGTAGAGATCTCTGTGTTGTGTGGTAACATTTTAAATTCTGTGTTAAACAGTTGATCATAACTAGAGTAAGGAATATATTTTTCATTTGTAACTTAGATTCTTTGCATTGCAAGGTACCAATTAGACTCAGCATCCCAAAAATGGCACGGGCAAAAACAGCTGGGCTACCTAAAAAATGCCATGAGAGATTAGCAAAGCATACCTAGACACAAACCATATGCAGACAAGAAAGGACCAGGACAAATCAAAACAGTTTTAGCAGGTAGGCAGCCACACAGCAGCTTGTGTCAGATATCAAAGAGGCACAGGCTGTAAAACAGCGTCCTGCAGCTGGCAGCGGGTGGAAACTCTCCCTATAAAACCTGGATCGTCCCTCTTTGGTTTCACAAGCTGTCCTGGTAGTGACAGCAAAATTGAGCTGTAAGCATCAAAAGGAGACCGGAGCCATCCTAAGCCACGTCTGCGAGGGTCCCTGGGGTCCAGGAGGCTGAGGGTGCCTGGCAAAGGACGGGTTCCTGCTCTCCTGGGAAGTCTCTGTGCTTCCTATCCAGAGCTCACGCACACTGCGAGGTAAAACCAGGCAGCAGCAGGGCAGTTCTGCTTTCTTCTCAGCATCCGTGACATGGGTGACACTCCTACTTCCCTAAATAATACCAAAAATTAAGCCAATTGCTAACTGATTAACGCATGAAGTGAAGAAAACCCTATAAACCCCACTCTTGTTTATGTACATGCACTGTAGGAATATAACAGGAGAGAAAAATTCTATTTACTGTTTATGTATTTATCTAGCTTTCAATTGTTTTGACTTATTTTCAGGATCCTTCACATTTTCATTCCTGTTGAAGGCGAGCAGCAATGCTGGGAGACAATTCCATACAGGCAGGAAGTACAAGCAGTGAATCTTTTCTGGAGATACCCCTTGCTTGGTGGGTTTCCCAAACTGGAATGGAGGTCACTGACTTTCCACGTGCAGGATGGTCTCCATTTAGGGAGATTTGTTACCATGTGAAGGGGGGTTTTGTTACCCTGTGAAGTTCAGTGGTGGTTACAGAATGATTTTTTGAGGTTAAGTTTATTCCTCTGCCTCCCAATACCCGTGGGAATCCATGGGTGCCTGAGGGCAGCACTTCTGTGTTTAGGAAAGGAACAGCAGGAAAAACGTCAGGTGATTTTTGAGGTACTTGGAATAACTCTGCTGACCCTGGTGGAAAGACCAGGGCCAAAAGGTGGAAGGACCTGATGTACCTCAGGCCACTCTGACAAAGAACTGGCTCAGAGCCTGTATAAATTAAGGTCAGGACAGCTGGAAATTCTGCAAAAAGTTGAGCAGCTTGGGCTGGTGTTGCTCCAGCTCTGAGACAGCAGCAGGTCCCCAGTGCCTGTGGAGATCTGGGACAGCCAGGACCACTCAGCTCCCCAAGGAATATCCAAAGCCAGCACCTCCCTGGAGACAAGAAGAGCTCTGTAAATGCAATTAGGACTTGGGTTACAGGCTGGTTTTGCTGTGTAATTATCAGCATTACCTCAGCATTACCAGCCCGGGATTTCACTGCTGATCCCGTGGATAATCCTTACCTGCTGCTCCTCCCCGACCTCAGCCGTCTCCTCCCACAGCTGCAGAGCACAGCAGCTCCCACCCTCTGGTGCTGTTCGCTGGATTATCTGCTCTGGTGAGCACAGGGTGTGAGAATGGGCAAAGGAGCAGCTTCTTAGTTCAGCCCCAAACCAGGGTAGAAGAATACCAGCAAAAATTAGCCAGAAATATTTGTCTTTCCTGCCAATCCCTCTCAGTGATTTCTTTCTTTTTACTTCTTTTTTTCCCCTCCAAGTTCCACACAAAGCTCCGTCTTTAGGATTAGCTGTCTACTGGCAGCTCTTTGTATTCAGCTGAATTTAAGATTATGGCTGAGCCATAAAAGGGGAGAAAGGTGACACTGGAGAGTTTCTGCAGCTGTAAACCCTGAAATATTCAGGCCCATGACATTTTTGTAGCTGGCAAATGCTGAGTGAGGCATATCTGGTCAACGCTGGGGCCCAAAGCTGGTTGGATTTCACAGAAGAACCTGCTGTGAGTCTCAGGTTTGGGTGGCATCAGATGCATTTAAAGAGAACTTTCAGGTCAGGTGCTGAAATGATGTTTTTATTTGCTGCTGTCTGCAGTGATTGCCAAGAGGTTTCACACTGGTCTCCACTCCTGAGCTGGTGATGGCTCTGGAGTACTCAGATGTGCTTTGACTGGGGTGTAAGGACGTGTGTGATGAGTTAGATCTGTCCAAAAGGGTTAAATGGGTCGGGGCTATGCAAACCCAAGCAGCCTGATTCAAGTTCCAGTTCATCACTGGATTGGTATTAAACCAAACACTATTTACAGACACGTGTTCAAGTCACTGAGTTGTGATTAACAGACCTTGAGGTGACGGGGATCTTGGGGATTATTACCCTACCACAGGCTTCCCCCCTGGAATTTTGTGCTGGAAATCATATTTATGCAAGTGAGTCTCATACAGGCAATGAATTTTAACTCCAAAGTTCATGTCTTTAGTGTTCAGAGACAGGAAGGCAGCTTGAGATGTGGTTTCTCCCCATCTCTAATGAGTGTTATTACGAGGAAATCTTCTACTGGATCAGATGCTTCCAATGAGTCTTTAAAAGGCTTTGGATATATTTAACAGGGTACCAGAGCTCACCACAAACGGGAAGAGGAAAAAAATTATGAAGTCTGAGGCTTTGTCACCATGGTGACATCTATTTGAGTTTGGAAGTTGCATTAGTTTGAGCTCACAGATTTTTCTTTTCCTGTCATTAAAGGCACGCCTCTTATCCTCTCTCAGTTCCCTCCTCCTTCTCTTCTTACCCCACAATGACTGCATTTTAAAACTAAATTTCCTTTCAGGGGAAAAAAAAATAACAGGATAAATTACCACCACCCATTACTGCCTCCAGCAAGCTGCAGCTGCTGAGGTCCATTTCCAAGTGGACCTCATGTATAAAAGGAGAGAAAAAAGTCTCTTTTCCGTGCCATGCAGTTGAACAGCTACGATCAGATATGTCCAAGTGGGAGAGGCCTTTAACGATCACAGGGCTCACCACACTCACCCTTGCAGTCACTCCCCAGGATTAGGTGGAGTTCTCAGCAGAGATGGATTCGACCCAGTGAAGAACATCAGTGGTCTTCTGGGTTTGCTTTGCAGAGCACGCAAAGAAGCTCTTCAAAGGTCTGTGGTACGGCATAACCTTGACTTCAACTCTGGTTTAATGGCTACTTGGAAGATGACAAAGACCACAGTCTTTGGGAATCTGTCATGGAGTGAGAAGCCTCAAAACCACAGGGCCAAATCTAAGCAGAGATGAACTCTCTGCAGCCCACACAACTGCAGTGGCAGCTGTCAGAAGGATGCCAGAGCAAGCCCTGCTCCTGGCTGACAACTGCAGGGCAGAGAGGCTGAAGCACAACTTAAAGGAGAAACGTTCCTTTGATGGATATCCGGAATGGGTGACTGCTTCCCTTCGGGACGAGCCCGCTGTGCCTGGGAGATGCTGATCAGCTCTCACAACAGCCCTGCAGTCAGCATGGATGGATGGCGTGGCAGGAGCCCTGATCCATAGGCAATGGCACTTGGAGAACTCGGAATTGATGAATCTGGGCATTTGTTTGACTTGTCAGAGGGAGAAGCCAAGCTGTGGTTGATGGGTAGAGCAGGACTGGGCTTATTCATTTGCTAATGGTTTTCTGGCCACTGGGAATCTTGGTCCTAAACAGCAGGAATTCTGTCCTAGCACAGGTTTTAGGAGGAGTTTTCTCCCCTGCACTGACCAGCATCACACCTCATCCCTCCCCACCTCCATCCGTGCTCACAGTCTTGTTCACTCTCAGTAACACATATTTTATTAAATTTGGCTGTGAGAATGTCACCAATTATGGAGGGGAAAGCAAGAGTGAAGGTTAGGGGGGAAAGGTGAAGGTCAAATTCAGACATTCATGAGTTTATGGGGCAGTTTGTCCTCAAATCAAAGCCAGGCATTCATGTTGAGCTACGTAAACAGGAATAAACACTCACGTGGAAGTCACTTAAGAAGCAGAAACCCATAAGAATGTTTGCTGCAAAATATGTGCTTTCTTCTGCCTCCCTTCCCCTCCTCTTGGCCCTGCGGAAGGAGATGGCTCAGAGTGTGTTTCCAGCCTGGACAATGTGATGCCTCCAAAGATAAAGACAAAACCATCCCTGCCCACAGACACATTTCATGCTCTGAAGGCTGAGCCACTGCTGCCAGCACAGCCTCAAAAAACAGCACAGGACTCCAGAGCCCTGGGGTTAGGACACATCCCAGTCCTTCTTGAGGTGCCCAGTGATGTTTTTCCTCAATACCACACTCTGAAAAGGTTTAGTTCAAAGTGGAGTTTTGGGAAGAAACGAGAAAACTGGTGAGAACATTTTTTAAAAAAGCAAATTAACCTCAGATCCTCAGCTACCTTTTATTTACCAAACAGAAGAAGTTTCTCTGTGTGATACATTTCCTAAATTATAGGTTTCCCATTTCCTGGCATCCTAATAAAGTCTAGATGAATGATGAGAGAGTCTGCTGGGAGAATGAGTAAACATCTCCTACTGTCTGGAATGCAGGACGACTACTGTCTTATCCTTTGTTACAGGTTGTTAAGATAAAATTACCCTATATATCAACAGCACTGTCAATGAAATTAGAAAGGGCATTCTACCTCCACACTGCCCCCGAGGGTTTGAGGAGGGAGGAGGGAAGGCAGCTGCTTCTTTGTTTATTTTGGGTTTCTTTTTGCCGTGAAAGAAAGGAAGAAAAGAGGTTTGTTTTGGGCTGGGGGGAGAAGCTTTGTTTCATTTCTTTTTAATGCAAATGAAAAAGAGGAGAAAAGCCAAGGAGGAGGTGCAAGGTAGGTTTGGGTAATTCACCAGTTGTGCAAGCAGGAGAGGGAAAAAATTATGGTCTGGTGAAAATCCCAGGAGAGGCAGCAAAGTTTGGGTGCAAGGAGACCCTGAAGCTGCAGATGTTGGCTCCAAGCAGGGCAGAGGCTGAGTCCCTGAGCTAAGGGCACCCCACAGCTTTTGCCTTCCAGCAAGTGCTTGCTCTGAGCAAGGGCTGCTCTTTATCTGCTGCCGCAAACTTGTCAGCTGCAGTTTGGGGAGAACCCTCTCGTACATCCCTATAACCCACTAAAGTATCCCTGGTGTGTCTTTTATCAAATCCTGGTGCTGTTGGAGTTTTCCTGGTCTTTAGAGAGAAGAGCTACTTCTCCTGGAAAGCATTTTCTGGAAGTGTGAGTCCCACGAGTGTGCACCTGATTGCCAGAATACCAGAAAACAGTCTACATGATCTCCCTGTGCTCAGGAGAAACCCAGTGCTGACCTGTTTTCCTTGCAATTAGGCTGTATCAGCACAGTAATTGCCTGGTTTAGGTTTGTTATATTAATTGTGTCTTCAGCTGTCACTGCCCTTGAGCCCTAGAGCCATGAGAGTGGGGTCCAAAATTTAAACCCCGTTGCCTCTTTTCTGCAAAAAAAATTGATTCTCTGTTCCAGACACCTCTCCCAGATGATCCCTAGGCTGCAGGAGGTGCTGGGCTGTGGTGGAGCTCCAGGGTTTCTTGTGGAGAGACAGGGCTCTAGTGCAAGTCAAAGCCTCCTCACTTCCATGTCCTCTCCTGTATCCGTGTCAGCTTCTGTTACAGTCTCATTCCTTTGCCTTTCCATTTGTTTGTCCTGAGCACTTTGGTTTGCTTCTTTTTTATTATTATTTTTAAACCAAGTTGTTTATTCATTTTTGAAACTCAAACGTTTCACACTTAAAAGATTTTCATTTTGAAATCAGAAGAAAACTTAACTGGAAACAATACTGGAGAAAAGCTGGCCATAAAATGCTGAACTTGGGTGAGAAATGCTCGTGGATTCACAGAGCATTCCTGAGTTTCCCATCCCATCTTGTAGCATGTCAGAAACTTTACGTGTCACTCTCCTGCACTTACGTGTGTGTGTACACACACATGCACAGGAGAATTTCCTCTGACAAGCTGTAGGGCTTTGCTACAGATTTTCCATCCCTTACCACGTCAAGAAGAAAATATCTTAATGCTCTATTCACAAAACACTTTTGGCCAGTTTCCATTTGAACGTCATGCTTGTTTGCATAGGCAGTTAGGAGGGGAGTTCATAGAACCTTGCTTTGCCTGAATTTGTGAATATCTGCCCACTGCATGATCTTAAAATGAAATTACGTTGGAAAAGGGGCTGGTTTGGGATGCATACATTAGGCACGTATCCTTTAAATAACTCAGATGTGTTTTCCAAGGAGGATGTTTTTCCTGTGGGCCGAAGGACACGTTTGTACCACCTACGAGTTCCTTCAGCTCCAAAACAGCACTCAGTAAACAGCTGAGGGTTTTGCCAACTCAGTGTTTCCAGCACTTGGATCTGCCCATTGGAGAGATCCCTCAGCAAAGGACAACCTCTTGCTCTAATTCTTGCTGCTTAGTTCCAGCAGAAAATCCTTCTCCTGCCTCCGTTCCCAGCCTAAATCTGCGATAATGGGGACAAAGCCTCTTCTCTGCCCAGCCCTGCCAGGAGCAGCCGGCCCAAAACGGATGTTTGTCTGTATTAATCAAACACACAAAATCTGCAACCTGAACTGTGTACAGAAATGAGTGGAAAAAGTGCAACCTGACCGCAAAAGTATTATTTTATAAATAAGGTCCTTTAGTAGTAGTTAATTGGATACACATTTTGCTGGATTCATGGAACATTAAAAACTATCATATCCAAATTGACTGACTGAGTTCATGTTACATCTCCAAACTGCCAGTGACCATTCTGCCTCGCAACATCAGACCTTGGGTTCAGCAATCTCGCTCGAGGGCCTTTTTTAAGTACATGGCGCTTTTTTTTTCCCCCTAATAGAGATTGATTTAGTGTATGTTTAATGGCCCCATAAATCACTCAACATGCCCAACTCGCATACAAATTCTGCCAAAAAAAAAAAGTTTTCAAGGAAGCAGATGCCTTGTTCTTGGAACCAATTTGCCTCGCTCTCGGCGTGTGCACGAACCCACCGTTTCAAGATCCTCCTTGTAAAAATGTTCTGCTCCCCCAAGCCTGCACACTGGTCATTTTCTCTGGGGCTGCTCTCTTACCGTGCCAAGTCAAACTCGGGCAATCCCCCCGCTGTGCCCGTTCTGTTCGGGTGCCTTTTAGATCAGCAATAAATAAATTCATTGTGCGTTTCAGCAAGGAGAAAGAGCCGGAGCCGCGTTGTGCCTGCCCTTGTGAAGATCTATTGTGTGCAAAGCAGCGCGCTATCGGATGGCGTGGGTCATTTTTCATTACCCCACTGAGGATGCAGCTCAAAGCAGAGGATTATAGAAACTCATTTCCTTTGGTTAAGGGGAAAAAAAAAAAATAAAAAAGAGTTAACATTCAATAAACTCGAGGGCTATGACGCAATGTGGCCCTCAGAACCTTCCGAGCAGAGCTGTTAATAGCTTCCTTTCCCAGGACGCGGGTTTGCCCCGCTCACTTATCGACTTTGATGCATTAGTAAAAGAAAATATCAACCCCTCATAACTCTCAGAAATGATACAATACATCACTTAAAAGTAAGCTAGGATCAACACATTGTTAACTGTTTGATCTCTCGAGTCAAAATTAATGATAGGTGTTTTGCACACAAAAAAATGAATGTTAAAAGCCTATTTAAGCTAACTAAAGACATCCCTACAACATCAGGGTTGAATTGGAGGTGATTTCCTGCAATGCAGCTGTTACAAGTTTATCAGTCTGCGGGTGGCAGTAACCAGTAATCATAACCACATTGCAGAGGGGTGGGATGGAACTTATCTTTAAATAGAAGATCCATCTAACTAACTAACTACAGGAAGCTGGTTGGGAACTAAGTCCACGGTATTATTCACTAGAACACCCAAGGGTCTGGGAGAAGCCAGTTTTCCGTACATTTCAAAGAAATGAAATGATTCTGAAGGTTTAACTGCTAGGCGGGGAGAAACCGAGGTTCACAGTGATTAACGGCAGACCTCCTGCGCTCTCCTACTCGCAGCATTTACACAACGATGAGAGCTAATAAGAAATGGCATTAAGAAATGACTTCAACTTTCTCCACTGAGATGTTGCCATAGGCTGTTGATGAACTTTTAGCTCATTCTCTTGTGACATGGAAAGGAAAGATTTGAAATGTAGCATATACTTCAAGCAGAAAAAGCGATTGAAAAAATTCCAAGCGATCTCTGTGAAGAGCCAAAGAGAAGTGTTGCACTGCGAGACAATGCCTCTGGACAATTACAGCCTGTTAGTTTTAATGCAGCTCCAATTGCTTCCGTCTGCAGCTAATCTGACCACTGGAAACAGGCACTTTTGCAATGCCCTTTAATTTTTCTGATTTGTGTGTGGGCGGTGTCTGTTGGTATTAATATGGCTGTTTTCCGGATTGAATTAGGGAAAACAAGATGAGCTTTCAAAGGAGTCTCCGCTTTCTTTGAGAAACGTGAACTGCAGAGCACGGAATCCGTGTGGATGGGTTAGGTCTGTCCCAAGTGCTTGGTGTGCAACCACAGAAAGAAGGGGCAGAGAAGTCCCGTGGATCCCCAGATGTCCCCAGCAGGACCCTACAATCTTTTTAGCCATCCTTGTTCCCCATTTTGTCAGATACTCCAGGTACTCCAGCTCCATCCTTAGAGCTGTGCCCACAGCCAGCAGGGATCCCCACCATTCCCAGCTTCCTGAGCCATGCAGATCCACTGTTATCTGTGGATGAATGGATGCCTTCAACAGCTCATGAGAGAGCCAAAATCTTCTTCCATCCCCAAAGTCAGACACATCTTGATTTTAAACTGACCCCGGTTTGCAAGAGGTGCTGGGTGAGCCTTTCCCAGGTCCAGCTCCTTCCCCTGGCAGGGATTGTCTCATGCCTACACTTAATCCTGGCTTATGGAAACCGCAGTTCTAGAGAAGTTCACATTTGCTTTTTTTATGAGGAACAGACTGAAAAATGGCAAACATAAAGTTCTAATAAAAATGAGTGTGTTTTGAAAAATTCTTCACACTATTTTCCTTCAAATTCTGCTGCAAGTTTAAACCTGAAATAATTCTTCCCCATGTCTGACATCTGTACGTTATTTATACAACACCTTTTTTCATAGAGGTCTTTTAATTATTATTCCAGAGGTGTTTTTCAGTGGAGAAAAAGGAAATTATTGATAAAACTGTAAATTTGAAATACATTTCATTTAAGACCCTTAGTCATTTCCAGTTTTTTGTTTTCCAAGCCTTACTCAACAAAACCTCTTAATTATTTCTCCATGGCGATGGGATCAGCTCACTCTGTTCCTCTCCCTGCGGGGCCTATAAAACCCTCAGCTGGCAGATCTGCCTGTGCACCAGGCTGAGAGATGTGACACATCACAAATATCTGCAGAGGATAAATTTTCCGTCGAACCAAGTATCAGAGAGGCCCCTGCATTGCCTGCACGAGGACAGGTGGGTGGGGGGCCAAACACTTCCTTATTTCTTGACTTGCTGTGTGATTTCCCAGTTACTGCTTTGGAAGTGGCCCATTCCAGGCAGTGTGGTTACTGGGCTGGGCAGCTGGGCTGGGCAGGACCTGTGGCCACTCAGTGCTTGCCCTCATTCCTGTCTGCTCCCTGTGGTCACCCCAGGCTCCTCACCACAACCTCTGCCCCTGCACGCAGTGCTTTGTGTCCTTTACAGCCCATCCCATCACAGCCACTCCTTCCAAAATCCTGCACAACTAAAATTTTACAGACAGGGAAACTGAGGCACTGATGGGTGATGCCTCCTGCCCAAAGTTGTGCAGTGGATGACGTGAAACAGAAATCAAGACTCCGGGTCCAGCTTCTTCCACACCATACTGAGTTATGTCTGGTTAAAGGACAGCAGTGAGTGTTCACTTATCAACCTTCAGTACAGGAACTTTTGCCAGAGTAGGCTCTGAAATTCTCTGATGTGTAAATCACTTAAGTTACAGGAAGGGCTGTGTTTAGACCTTGTGTGGTTTGCTGCAATCCTCAGATTCACAAAACCCCTGTTAAAACACAGCAAGTGTGGGAAGTGCTGCCTGCCTGTCTGCACTGGAGGAAGGTCTCTCTGCAGAGAACGGGGGGACTGGTAAACAACCAGTTAAGTGGCTGGGGCACTGTCACTCAATCCCTGCTGCCTTGCAGAGTGCTGGATTCCTAAATGTGGGACCCAGATGCAAAAAGAACAAAGACCACATTAAAGTGGTGCTGATCGTCCAAGCTGTGGCTCCGAGGAGGATGCGGAAGTGCTGGGGAGGCTGATGCAGGGCTGGGGACAGCCAGCACAGCCAGCAATCGCTTTTACAAGGCTCATGTGAGGGGGGAAAGGTTTCTGAGACTCCGCCAAACCTCCCCATGTGCAGCCTTGGGCATGTGAGACCATGCCTGTACACCCCCACATGTGGGCAGGGCTCCCAACCCCTCTGCAGATACTGGGCCCCCCAGCCTTCTAGACAAGGTTGGGAGAGACTGTTTTGGGAGCAATCCTTGCTAAAATGAGCCATAAGTTGTGAAAAATCTACCTTTTTTTACACCAGGCTTTCCAGGGAACCAGTGATTTCAGTAGGAACTCTCCACTGCCCAGCTGGACAAGTAAAACAGCCCCAAACGTGCCTGGGCATCCTGATTCTGTGGGCCAGCCTGGCTGTGGAAGCCCCAGGGAGAGGGAGACAAGACAGAGGCAGGTTCTTCCCAGTCCCCACAGTGATGTAGGGCAGAAAGTCCCCTTGCAGAGGGGCCAGGTACGTGGGTGGCTTCTTGTGGCCAGCAGAGGACTCTGAAAGGCTGTGTGAGAACACAATCAATGAGGTTCCATGAGCATCGGGCAACTGCCTAATTAGGGAGCTCCTTGGGGCTGGAGCCTGGGAGAGAAGGGCAGAGAGAGGCCTAGGCCATGTCACCTGGGGGAGAGGGAATGGTGCCTCCTGACTGAGAAAACCTGATGGGTAAATTATCACCAAGTGAGGTGAAAATCAGGAGTTCCCAGAAAGGACTGAGTTACAGGATTTTGAACCAGTCACTGAGAAGTTGAGCTGGGGGCTTGGTTTGAGAGGCCAGAGTTTGCCCTAAGGAGGGAAGAAGCCTTGTGGCTTCCGGTATTTTGATGACTTCAGAAAGGCGTGAGGTCTCCTTTCCCTGGAAGGACAAAGTGCAAGTGCTACCTTGATGTCACAGCCTACTCCTCTTGGGAAGAGTGCATGGAGGAAGTGAAAAAGGTGACCTCTGGTACTGGAGAGGTAAGTTTCATTTTGCAGTGGCTGAGAAAGAGGTGTTGGGATTGATCACTGAACAGGCTGCAGCTTGAAGTAGTGTGTGAATCCTGATAGAGGAGTTTCTGTGTAGTGTTTTTAGAGGAATATTATTTTAATTATTGTCCAAATGCTTTATTTTCTCCAGTTTCACCCTCCTTTTGGTCTTGCCAGGACTGGGGCTTGTTGTGTACAGAGGCAATTTAGGCAGTGGCCCCACGTGTTGCAGCTGGCAAAATTTGTCTGCTGGCTCTGCGTGTTGTGCTTTGCTGTGCTGCTACCCGCTCTGCTGCACTCACTGACAGGGCTGGGTACAGCACAGAGCTGGGGGTGAGGTCCCTGCAAGTTCTTCACACTCTGCAGACAAAATAATCTTGAAATTGTGAATTTTGCCCCTGTAGCTTGAACTTGATCTGCAGGGAAGAGAGGATGTCCCCTATCCATGTAGGGGACCAAAAGCGTTGCTTGGAACTGGGCATGCAGGAACAAAAGGAGGAAGGGATGCTCTGCCTTTGGAAGCTGGTTTGCTGTTGCCCTCAGGACAGCAGAACTCAGCCTGCAGCTCTGGCTGGAGCAATCCTGCTGCTCTGCACCCCAGGCCTGGGCGGGCCGGGGTGAGCTCCATCCCAGAGCGGCTGATTCCAGCTTTCTGAGTAATGCTGGCTGGTCAGAATAAGCTCTGCTTTGATCTGGCAGACAGAAGCCCACAACAGCTGCTCTGCAGCAGATAAGGACAGGCACTCTCCAGGCTGATGGTGTTTGGAGATTAGCCCCCAGGATGTTGTGCAACAGGGCACCTGCAGCTGGGACAGCGTGTCGGGCAAGGGACCCGTCTGCCGTGGCCCAGGGCTCAGGTGTGATGTAGATGGATGAGCTCCTGCTTTGTCCTTCTCTGCTGTCCACCCACAACTCCTTCCTTGTGCAGAGGCCGTGGAGAAAAGCCGTTCTTGCCAGTAAAACGTGTGAGCTGAATCTGGAAGTTTCTGTAAGGATTTTGTTGGTTGGTTGGTTGGTTTTTTCCCCCCTCTTTAGTTGAAATTGCTTGGTTACAAACTCCTCTCTCACAGTTTTTTAGTAAGAGGTTCCTAACATTTATTATTCCAAATAGACTCACTAAAATGCTTCTTTGTGCATTACTTGACTTAAATGTTGCTTTGATGTTGCAAGGAGGCTGATGTGGCCTGTGTAGCCCTTTGGCCTTTGTGTGTCACACCTTTCTTGACACTTGGGGATGCTGTGAGCTGACAGCTCAGCCCCCTAACAGCGATGCCAGCCCTCTGTGAGGGGCAGCCCTTGGATCTGGGGGCTGCCAGAAGTGTGGGTGAGACTGGAAATAACCTTTGCCTGTAGTCAAAGGTAGTCAGGAGTGGTGGTGGACATGACTTCACCGTGCCCACTGCTCAGCATGAGTAACCAGTTCCATGCATTTCCATGCCAACCATTAATTTCCAGATGCAATGACTAGCACGGTATTTTCCATTTCCAGATCGTGTTTGTACTGGCATGATTTAAAATACTTTGTAATTACAGTGGTTCCTATAGTCGAACTGCCAGAGCAATGCAGGGTGCTTAGAAGTTCTTCTTTAACCAGCAATTTTGGTAATGACAGTAATTCACATAATCTATCTTTGTGGCCTTGTGGCTTTCAGAAGTAAAGGCCTTTTTTTAATTCTTCAGAGATGTAGCCCTATCTCTATATATAGCTTGGTAGATACCTGGTGTTCTGGATGTGTTAAAATAAACTCCACGGAGGAATTCCAGTCCCATGGCCACAAACTTTCTGATGTTGTTGCTGCTGTTGATGCAATTGAGTAAATGGTGGAAGAAAAGGGAGTGGGGAGGGGGATACAGCAGTTTCCTCTCACAGACGAGGAGGCCTCAACAAATACAACTTCAGGCAGCAGTGGAGCTTCATTTTGGCTGACAACTCACAGCACAATAAGCACTTTTGGCAGCCAAATGTGACAACATCCTACTGAACAGGGAAAATCCTTTAGTTTGGGGAAGATGGCTGAATCCCAAAGCTGCTCTCATTTACTGGTTTAGTCTACTACCAACAGAGACGCTTCTAAATTACTTGAGGGAGAAACTGTTCAGACAGATCAGAGGCAGACATCTCCCTCCGTGTGCAATTAGATGTGCTGCCTCCTTTGAGAAGGGGCCAAAGCAAATGGGAAGCAGCAATTAAGGTAGACACCAGCAACGAGGACCTAAAGTACAGGGCACAGTGTTTATCAGCTGTCACTGCCCAGAAAAGATCTTTAATTTGACTGAGGAGGCAAGAGCTATAGCTCAATATTTTTGTGAATTGATTAACTGTTATTTTTCCCAGAAGATCCTCATATGTAGAGGAGGGTGGGAGGGAGAGATGTTGATTAAATGTAAACTTCTCTGCAAATGTGTGTGTGACCTCTGGTATGTTGTTCCTTTACACTCCCTTCAGAGGCAGCGAATGGAGCTGGGGAGGGTTTGCCATGCCTCTGTTCAATTAACCCGTGTATTTTCAACTAGAGGCTGGCAAAACTGGGGGATCCTGAGCCCAGAACAAGCCCTTGAGGTCACTATTCTCATGCTGGCAATAAATCACCCCGAATCATTTGGTTTTTAAGTTGTATGGAGCAGTAAATGCAGTCTCTGATATGCCAGGGTCTGACCTAGATGGTGCAATCCTTGTGATCTGTCCTACCTCCCCATTTGCTGAGAATATTTCAAGAGGAGGCAGGTGAATCACAGACTTGATGCATCCCTGGTCTTCTACCTCTGTTCATAAAGGGAACGAGGACACCTGAGGAGACGCCAGGGTGTGTCTGACACATGGTCTGGAAATGAGGCAAAAGCCACTCCAGTATCCTGCAGTGCCAGCGGAGATGTTTTTCTTTTCATTTTCTGAGAGGTGTTGCAGCAGAAAACCAGATCTGCTTCCTCAAAGACTGTCACTCCCATCTGGAGAACATAATATTTGACCCGTGGGCTTAATTTGCTGTCAATCTCCCACAGCTCCCAGGAAGGAGCCTCCATCTCTTTTTAACTTGAGGCTGTTACCTCTTGCCCAAAGAACATGTTTCTCAAGGCTTGCTCTCAAGAAACACGAAATAAATGAATTCAAAATCCAAGCATCTTCCTTTGTAACTGACATCAATAAAAGCTCTTTGAAGAGGGAGTGCTTAGCAAGTGTTAATTAATAGGACTGTCACTGTGACTCCACATTGCCCCTGCAAAGCGCAGCGAGTCACTGAAGACACACGTCTCTTTTTGGCTGCGATATTTTCTTACTGAGCATCTTGTTCTCAGCTGCTACTAGAAGCAGGAAATCTCTCAAAGCTGTGAAGAGCTGATCCAGCTTGTGCCTTGAATTGGTTATGCTTTTCCACCTACTCCCATGAAGAAGTGCTTCCAGCAGCTCTCGGAGGGGGCTGCTGCCCTTCCCGGCCGAGGACTGACGCGGCTGCAGGACTGAGGTTTCCTCCAACCCAGGCTCCACCACCTCGGTTGCTCAGTCACAACCTCCAGCCTAGACTCCATCCCCAAGCCCATCAACCTCATGGAAGGGCTTTGCTGCCTTGTCTCATCCTTTTCTGTGGCCCCCGTGGAAGAAACTTCAGGGCTTTAGGCCCCCCTGTCTCTATCAAACGTGGTCTAAGCACATCCCCACTAGTGTGGACTATGAGGAGCTTTGTTTTTTCCTGCAAACCAGAATTACCAACTTTTTTTTTTAAATATCTGGAAATAAACAGTTACATGATCCACCGAAATTCATAACAAAGGACAAATTGAATCCTTCATGCTGTGTAACAGCCATAAATAAAGGCTTTATGGCTGAGAAGTCATAGGCAAAGCTCCAGCAGAATCGGATTTATTCCCTCCCAACCCCCTGCACTATAAGTCTCTGGAAATGGGGGTTCCAAGGGCTGTTCTGACACAACATTAACTGCAGCTTCTTACACCAGACTCCCTGCCAGTATTTACAGTTCACATTCTGTGCATGGTATGTGTGTATATAACTGCACCAGCCTTTACAGTTGATTTCTCAGTAGTCATGTGAAACCAAAACAACTGATGGGCTGAACTTGGGATCACTTGTGCATTTTTCTGATTTAGAATAAAAAAAGGTTGCCTTGGTGTTAGGAAAATGATCTCTTGATTAAAGTTGCTGCAAGTTGACGGTGGCCCAGTCTCTGTGAGGGTCGTGTTCCTTCTCCCCGAAACCGCTGGCTGGGTTTCCAGGGGAACCCTGCAAGATGGATTCCAGGACTTGGTTGTACAATTGCAAAGGCAGTAGCTGCATTCTTTCTTCTCACTATTTCCTGGCCTTGCCTCTACTTACTGTCTCTTCCAACACTTAGCCCTGAGGTGTCATGAAATACGTCTGTGGAGTAATTAACCAAATCCTAAAATTGTGGTCCGTTCCCTGTTAAGGAAGAACAACTCATTTCAGTGGATTTAAGAGCTAATTTCTCACTTCAGGAGCCGAATATAGGTCAGTAGTGGCAGTAGATCACTGTGAGAAATGTATAAACAAACTGGAAGCAAAACTCCTCACAATTCAGTTTTGGACCAGCTGAGTATGTTGGTTTGTGCTCTTTTCTTGTGTGATTAGTATGTAGCCTAAGACAGAGGCTAAAATGAGGAACTTATTCTCATTAAGCAATTGCCCAAATCTCTCTTTTTAAAGAGCCTGAGTAGTGCTTCTGCCTGAGGCAGAGAGACGTAGAGCCACTGACTGCTCTGCTCTTGTCTGCAGCTCATTTTAAACACTGAACAAAATGGCTGGGATTGTTGGGACCTGAGAAATTATATCTTTGAGCTCTGACCTTTCATAACTGAATCCAGACCCTCAATGTCTCTGCTTCCACGTATTTTATATGGAGCACCTGACACAGCAGCAACAAACAGCACGGGAATAAATCCAGCAGCCTGCAACAGTTCTCCTCCGTTAGCCAAGCCAAAGGTCACCTTGCTGGTGTCACCATCAGTGTCTGGCTACTACTGGGGATGTTGTCCACTCTGGGCCTCAGTGGAGAGATCATGCGATGGAAGAGAAGGTGGGGAGCCAGTTTTAAAAAGCCTCTGTGGCCCTTTTTGCACTCCACAACCATGGTGACATCCCAAACCTGTAGTGCTGCTCTGGAAAAGTGCCACAACCCCGACGTCCTGGGCTGGAGCCCCAGGTGCTGACACACTAAAGCACAACAGATACACTGAGGGCCTGGCATCCCCTCCTTTCCTCTTAAGAGCTTCTTAAAATAAGACCATTAGCCCCAAGTTATCAGCAGCACAGAGCTGCTCACTCAGGAGCCACCTCAGCTCCCAGGAAAGGGTGCGAGCGTGGTTTTAATTACGGGCACGGATGTTGCAGTGGATGCAGCCACTCACCCCCTCCCTGTCCCAGACACAAACGCTCCATTCCCCAAATTACTGCTGACCCGCCTGGCATTGGGTTTTACTGCAGACAAGCAGGCCAGTTCTTTGAGGGTGAGGTTAATTCAAGCAGCCCCGCGTAGAGCTTTAGCCTGCAAATGGTTAAATGCTTAACCATGCCTGCACAACCTGGCCAAGTGCAGAGCTGCCTTTCTGAGGGTTTGTGGGGCTGGGGCTGAGCCCCCATTTTTCCCCCAACTGTCTCCAGTACCTTTCCGTGGTGACAAAAAGTGTGACGTTGATGAATCTGTCCATGGCTTGCCCCGTTTTCCCTTTAAATACAAAGCCACATTTAAGTTGCTTTAATATTGTGCTGTCTTCATTTGTGGAGTTAATTCATACATGAGGATTCTATTGGAGAAAACAGCAGATTTATCCCAAAGTGGTAAACCTCACAATACCAAGAAATAACTTTCCAAATATTAAAATTAAGAAGTCTGCTCCTATTGCCTGGTAAACAGACCCTTGGAAAACCAGCTAGGAAACAAATCAGTGTGTTAAACCTGTTATCCTAAACTTCTGGTCTTTCTCAGCTGCTGATTTAGGAATACAAATTCCACAGCATTAAGTAGAAAAAGGGAATAGATATTTTTATTTAAAACAGAGTAAGTAGCCATAATAACCCATTTGTGTTGCTTTTGTACTCGGGTAATGAATGACTGTAGTATAAAGTGCTCCTAGTTTTTGCCTCGAGGTCTTGTCAATCATTACCTGATAAATAAAAACTTCAAACAGGCTCCTTTTAGCTTAATTGGGCAGAATTTCTCTCCGAAGGAAGGTTGAATACAGAGAATTATGTGTTTGTGGCAGCAGTGGAAGTCAGCAAGCAGGGTATTGGGATGGAAGCATACAGAGGATGTGAATTCTGAACCTAAAAGATGAGTCTTTGGGGTTCTTTTATCCAGAAATATCTGTTCCCATTGCAGGCAGAGCTGAGGGACTGAATCCAGCAGCCCTTGGCCGTGCCCTGAGCTGCACTTATGCAAGTTCTGCTGTCCCTCTCTGGTTCTAGGCTTTCCAGCTGACACTTCCATAACAACCAGGAACCTTAAAATTGCACTGAAGCTTATTTAAATAATTATTTTTTATTATACGAACCGTGGCTGCAACAGAGGCAGTTCCCTGCATAGGGACAAAAGGATCTTATTGTCAGTCCTGGAACAGATCTGAAACAGCTCAATTAAGCAAACATAACATCCTCGAAGTTTGGCCTGCAAGGAAGTTAAAATAACTGTTCTATAAAATGTTTTAAATGTGCTTTAAAGTGTCATTACTCAGATAAATCTAGCTGTTTGGAAGCTCGTTCACAAGGGTTTTATGGCCCTGCCAGTTTATGGCAGTGCATGTGTTCATGTCAAGAATTCCTCTTCCAGAACAGTAGATGAGGAGACAAAGCCACAGGAGCGCTGCAGACCAAGGGGAGGCTGCAACCAGCTTGGGAATGGAGTTTTGGCTCCCAGGCTGGGAGAGCTGCTCCAAAGCACATCCAGCAAGCTGAGTGTATTTGGCAGGGCTGGAAACCAACAGATATTTCGTGATATAAGGCTGGATGTGTTAAAGTTAGAGGCAAAGCTGCTGTTGGCTGCAAGACCGGCCCTGCAAAGTAAATTTATTTTATTCTTTCTCCCCTTGCTGGCACCACCCCTGCCTTACACCTAAATGCAGAGAATTGGGACCATAATGAGAAATACCAGAGAATCCTGTTTCTAAAATGAGTCCAGGCCTACAGAAGCTGAGTAGGTATCAGTTGACATCAATAAAGGTCTTTCCACTGATACTTCGCTGGACTTTCAGAGCAGTGCACAAAGCAAATTTAATTATGAATTTGCAATTGCTCGTGGAAGATGGCAGATTAACTCCCAAATGCTGATGATTTAATCCTCTGGCCCAGCAAATATAGCTACGTAAACTGGCACAACTCTGCTCACAGTCCAAAGTAAACAAGAACCCCAAAATTTCTCTTATGCCCCAAAGATATGCTCAGTTAATAGAGGGATTTAGACCATTATTTTTTTTCAGCTGCCTCCATAGCAATGCAGTGTGGTATCCACAGTAGGAAACCTCATGCCAGCAGCATCTCTCAAATATGCTAAAACAATCTAAATTAGAAAATGTCAGCTTCTTGGCTGATGTTTCTTTGGAGTTTCTTTCTTCCTTTCTTGTGCCTCTATAATTTTATTGGGATGACTAAATCTCTGAACTATGTTAGCAGTAAACAGAACTAATTTACCCCCTGCTTCTTTGAAACAGCTGCTGACAGCTGCACTATAATTCAATCATGGATCTTTGCAGCACAGACTGCAAAACACATCCATATTTTTGCTATTCTTCCCTCCCTGTTGTATTTGGACCGAAGGAGCTGCACCAAATAATGACATGTGACAGTTTTGCCCGTACATAGAGATTGAGCTGCACAAAAACAGAGGCTCGAGATGAACCATTGCCCAACCAAAAAGGTTCTTTGAATAAAAGGAGAATAACCACACAGATACACAATGTCGTCGGGATGTCTTTTGTAAAGTTGCAATGATTTATTTTAGTAGTTTGTACAAAAAGGCTTCTGACAACTGCTCTATGAAAAGAACCAGAAATGTGTATGCATTTTTGCCAACTGTTAATAAATATCTTCTTAAATAAGGAAACAAATGTGTTTAGGAACCGAGAATGATTTTTCCTGCATGTGATTGAAAAGGAATTCAGAGATGGAAATAAATAATTCTTCTTCCGCTTGTGACAACTATTTACATAAAAATGTACAAACAGTGAAGCTGATGTCGAGCCTAGCAACAGAAATCCTGTTATTATGCTTAAAAACAACAAAAAAACCAGATCAGAAACAATCCCCACATAATATTTAATATACGAGTCCTATACAGCAAGATACCGTGGTCCAAGTTAAAAATGCAATACACCAACGCAGTGACCACCAACACTGAAACACCCGCAAGAGAAAACTAATCCTTGACTACTAAATAGGGGAAGTTCAGGCATGATTAGCTTTTAACTTTCTAGGCAGCACCTTCACTTCCTTTAGGAGGTTTACAGAAGCACTGCTGTATATATGTACACAATGTCAAAAGATGCTTCCCATCCGTGTGATTTCAACTCCTCACTCTAAAGCAGGGGTGCACTGAGGGCAGTTTTGGCTGCTGGGGGTGGATGGTGCTGCCTGCAGGCTCCAGGAGAGGTGGTCTTGTGGCTTCAGCAGTTGTCCTGTGGCTGGCTTTGCCCAAAGTGTCCCCGTGGGGAAGTTTGCTGGAGCCCTGCCTGTGGAGGGTGCCTGCCGCAGCCAGGCTGCCCCTGCAGATGTTGGAGCGGCCTGGGTGGGATGCCAGGCACATCTGGCATCATGGCAGCTGCTCACCAAGGCCTCCATCCAAAACCTACCAGTGTCGTGGATGGGCTTCCCCTTTCCCACCAGCCCAATCCTGCTGCTGAGAAAACTGCTGGGAAAACACCAATTGACTTAAATGAGATGAGAATTAGCCATCAGAAACAAGTTTCCACTTTATTTCATAGACAGTAGGGGTTTTTTTTCATCCTTTGCTTATTCTTTTTAAAGTGAGGCATCTGGTCTGGATTTGATCTGTGACTTAAAGGGAGAAGAGCACTGAACGAAGTCCAGAATTTCATTTATCTTCTTTCTCTAGCTCTCTTCTAAGGCAAGACATGGAGCCAAGTCCCCAGTGCGGCTGCATCGCCCCATCTCCTCACTGAGCAGAGACCCATCTCCAGGGATTTGTGACGTCCTGGACCCATCTGATGGAGGTTTAGCTTTTTGAAGCTTGGAGATTTAGAGCTGGGTGTGCTGGGCATGGTGTTTTATTGGGCACATTTTCTTTTTATCTCCGTGGTGGAATTTATGCCAATGCTACTTTGGTGCGTGCCAAAGCGGGGAATTGGTTTGTGCCTGGTTACTGCAGCTCTGCATTCTTCCTTTCAACAACTTTAATTGAGCCTTAATTGCTTAAGTGTGATGTTTGTGTAACCTGTGACTTTAAAAGAAGGAAAAACAAAAGCCTTGAGGGGACATTTTCTTGCTTCTGGTTCCAGCTTCTTGGTGGCCCTTGAAAGGGATTGGTTTGGGGGTTTTTTTGAGGTGAAGCCAGCAGAGCAGGGAGCTTATCAGAAGCCCTGGCCCCAGGAAGGAAGGTTCCCTAGCTTGTTCCCAGTCTGTGTGGTGCTGGGTGTACATCCCAGCTCACAGCACCTTCTGCACTTGAGGCTCCGTGTTCTCGGAAAGGTGTTGGAAGCTGTTCCCTCAGGGAAGTCAGGGGACATTTTCCACACAGCAGCAGGATCTTTAGCTGGCATACACAGCTCTGTAACTGCTCAGGAAACCCCAGCTAAACGTTAGGTTTAATCCCTGTTTCTCAGCATTTTGCTGCTTTCCTGTTTCAAGTTCATAGCAAATTCAAATACTTTCTGGCTGCAAGAGGAAATTTCCTTTCTTGTTGATAGAAAAAAGTACACCCCAAAATTCTCGCTCTTTGAAGCACTTTTCTTCAGTCTTTTGCTTGCCACTTGATTTTTTTTTTCTAAGCCTAATCTGTCCTTTGAACTTGTGTCAATCCACATCCAGCTTTCGCTACTGTAGGTTAAAACTGGAAGTTGCATGTAATTCATCCTTGGTTTTGCTTACAAAATTGAAGCAGAGGGATGGAAGCAATGATTCTCTAACAAAATACCTGTTCACTCCAGGTATATTTTGTTCACTTATTTTATTGCAAACCGTGTTACAGGAACTACACACACTTATTAGTCACAGCACAGCCTCACCTTGGAATAGATTATTACTGTTTTACTCACAATCAACACTGGTGAGTTCTCAATCTCCAGAAAGACTCATTTGCAAAAGTATGTACTGTAGGAGCCAAATTCGTAAGCAGATTTGGTTTTAAACTGTTTCTCTGGCTTGTTTCAGTTTACAAGCTCATTGTCTGTAATAAACTAAAACAAAATGTGTTCAAATGCCTCTTTAGATCCAGAAACTGTTCCATTGTCTGAACTTTCAGAGGCCTGGTCCTAAAATGGTTTGGGATTTTTTTAAACTCATGGCTGGAGCACCAACCTTTCCCCCTCCCCCACAGAGTCATACAAACCCACTCTTTACAAATAACTTCTTTTCCTTTCTTCTTTCTCTTTCCTACAAATCTAGTGGCAGCCACATGCTCGCACCACCATGTTCCTGTATTTTTTTAAGATAACATTGGAGCTGTCATCAAAATAGAGCACTGAGATGGCATTGAGTTGTGTAGGAGCACAGCAGGGCTTCGGCACAGTCTCTGGGTTTATAAAGTGAACCTGGGGAACAAAAGTAGAGGCGTGTAAGGATTTACTTTTCCCCTCTCCACCCCCTTACTCTTTTTTCCTTGTGCCTGTCCCATGCCCTCACTCAGACAGCAGCTGAGCTGTGTAACTTTGGGATTCACTGACCCCTCCCTCAGCCTGACCCCAAACCCACTTTTGGTGGCAGCACAGAGTGGATCCTTACAGAGCTCTCCCAAGAGGTGCTGACAGTGGGGCTCATGTCCTGCTCCTTCCTTCCCAAAAAAACCAGCTAAACCCCCGTCACACTGCCTGTCACACTGCCTGTCACAGGGCCCTTTCAAACCAGAGAGAGCCTGCCAACGCCTGCAGCAAACACAGGGTCATTTCTGGCCAGCTACTGCTCAGCCAGACGTGTGGAGCCAGATGCTGCTAAGGCAGACCTTCCCTCCCTTGTTAGCTGGGAGACCCTCCTGTGTATAAATTTGTTTCTGAGTAGCACCTGTCAGGTGTAACCCTGCGTGAGGAGATAGGCTGCACCTACCAGTGTCTGTACAATGGCATGGTTTGTAGCATTCATGTAGGAATTCAAGGGGAAAGCACATTCTCCTTCACAGTAATAGGCAGCGTAGCCCTCTGGAGCAATGATCCAGTCCTGGTTAAATTGAAGCCATTAGGTTGTGGAGAAAGACAGAAATGCAGTGAAACAAAAAGCCAACCAGCACATAAATCTATCCCTTCACACATCCATGCACAGTTACAGTGGCCTGCAAAATAAAAATCTGGCCCCCTGGCCTTTCTAAAGCTCTCTTACAGGCCTCCAAAGTGCCTGCTCTTCCTGGAGGGACGCATCCTACATTGCAAATGTGCCCACAGAGTAGCTCAACATCTGGGTTTAGTTGTTTATCCATTCTGCAGTGTTCTTCTGCCTGTCCACAAGGATCACTTCACCCAGCAACACAGTGCAGACACAAGCTTTCAGAAAGGAAAGTGTCTTTAACCAGATCTAAAAGAGCAGGTAAAAGAAAATGGAGAGCTGTGTGTGCCTTCACCACTGCCAGAGGACCTGCAGGGCCACAGCTCCCCAGAAGGACCTGAGTGTGTTGAGCTTCCAGCCAGTCTCACACTAAATATTTGTACACCCAACTTAGCAGAAGCACTTAAGCGTGCTAAAGGCAGTGTAGAATATTTTCCCCCTCGGGATTTAAAATAGAAAATCCAGTGAGTGGCTTGATCTGACTGCTGCAGGTAAGTGAGACGCCAAGGCACCCCTGTCACAGCCCGGGCACGCCCAGCCCTTACCTGCCACCCCAGGTCCCTGAAGCTGACGTAGAGCTCGTGTTTCTTGCAGGCCTGTCGCTGGTCACTGCTGCTGTTCTCTGTCAGGGGACAATGGTGGCTGTGAGGTGGGGCTGCCCCAGCACCCACAGCCCTCAGCGGGGAGCGAGGCATCACTGCTCATCTGGTGCACTTAGGGCTTTCTTTTTAGTCACAAAACAATAGGTTTATATTGGTCACATAATTGTTTTAGTCACATAATAATGGCTGGGTTCAACACACATGAAATGGCCTGCTGGCATTTTTGTGCAACGCCAAAAAAGATCTGGGAGAGTAGTTTTTTATCTTTTTTTTTTTTCCCTGGACTTCCTCTGACCTCCTAATAGCAACATGCAGATCTCTCCGATTATTGCCTACACACAAAAGGAGAATCAATGCAGTTTGGAAGTTGTGTCCATCCTGGACATCAAAGAATGGCTCAGGGGGAATTTCTTCTCTGAAAGGGTGGCCAGGCATTGGAAGGGGCTGCCCAGGGACGTGGTGGAGACCCCATCCCCATAGGTGTTTCAGAAACAACTGGTCATGGCACTCAGTGCTCTGGGGTGGTTCAAAAGGTGGGAATTGGTCAAAGGTTGGACTTGATGATCTTGCAGGTCTTTTCCAACCTTAATGATTCTATAAATATATGATTGGAAGCTCTGTTTTTCTTTTCCTTCTGCCTCTCACAACCTCCCCTCCCACTCAGTGAGGCGCTCCCAGAAGCAGCTGGAATTTGCCGCTGCCTCAGCAGAGCCAGCCCTGAGCTGTGGCTCCTGCTGGGACTGTCACCAAGGGCCCATTACTCTGAGGTATCACATAATTAAGCCACATTTCTATTTCAAATGCCTGATGGAGTTTTCTTCCAAATTAGGAAGCACAGCTCCCCCCCAGAATAGCCATGGTTATCCCGAGAACGAATGGGTTTTCTTCTTCTGTGCAAGAATTTTGGGACTACTACACTATTTAGGGGCTAAACTTAAAATCACAAACCCTGAAAATGGACAGCATTTGGATTCAGATCCACTGATCACTTGTTCATTGCTGTAATGTAATGATCTTCCATTTCAAAAAGAGAATTTATTTCACATGGGAGAAAAGGAGTTTTTTATGGTTAGGTGCTTGGGGGTTTTTTAAATTTGGATTAAGAAATCCCTCAACTTAACGTCGCTTCTAAGAAACACTCTTTTCCCTGGCGTTCTTGGAATAACCCCAAATCCCACACCGTTTCAAACCAGTGGTGGACCAAAGGGACAACCAACAGCTAAGGTGGGAGGAACAGCTGCCACGCCATCCCACGCCCGGAAAGGCGGAGCCAGCCGCCCGCGCTGTACCTGCAATGTTGGACACCCGGAAAGCTTCCTGGTTCTTTGGCGCTTTGGATCGGTTCTGGCTCCTCTGCTTCCCCCCCGTGGAGCGGATGCTGCGCAGATGGACCTCGGTGGCTTTGAAGAAGGCGACGGTGAAGGGCTGCTTGTTCTGCGGGCCGTGCCTGCCGATGAGCCCCGCCAGCTTGGGGTTGATGCTCTGTCCTGGGAACACGACGGCCCGGTGAGAGCCCTGCAGCAGCTCTGCCAGCAGCCAGGAGCACACAGGGCAGAGCTGCTGCCTGGGGAGGGTCACTGCCGGGCATGGCATCGACCCACCAAGGACCTGGACTTAATGGGCAAAGCTGCTTCTGACAAGAGCAGCTCAGCACAGCTAAATTCATTTTATGTCTGCGTGTAAAAGTTACATTAAATAGTCCTACATGTAATTATTTTACCCCAAACCCGCTCAGCATTAACTTTTCCTGCATTCTTTAGAGGGGTTTCTTTAAGTTCACCAACCCATAATTTGAAGTGATCCTATAAAAGGAACCATAAAACTCAGCCCATAGGAACACTAAATTCCCACTGGAAGGTTATTAGCTTAAAATAAAAATGCCTTGTATGAAATGCTGACAGAGTTCCAGATCCACCTTAGCTGGGAGAAACAAATGTTTAGAGACATTTTGCTTATTGCTGCATCTTGCCACCACCATACCTGATAACTTTGTTGCAAAACTTTGATTATCACCCATATGTCCTTCAACTTGGGCTTTAGAATAATTTGATTTTGGGTGAAAGACAATTAGTTGATTTCTTTGTAGAATTAAATGAATTCTTAACAAAAAAGGCAAGGAGAAGGTGGCAGTGGGAAATTTAATGTTTCTCCCTGTTGCTGGTCAGGAGATGTCTGGGTGTTGCTGTGAGGTGCAGAGGTGATATCCAGGATTATTCTGTCCCAAGTTACTGAGTGCTGCTGCTAAGTCCAAGTTGTGTTAATGGCTTTGTGATCCTTCTGCTAAGGACAGAGCTGGGCCTTGTCAGCCACAAATCAAACGTGCCAAAGGACAGCTGACACTTTGCTGGAGAAGCCCTGCAAGGCAGCCTGGCCAGGGAGAGCAGGCAAAGGGCTCTCAGTTCACTTATTTTGTATGATATTTCTTTTTTTAAACAGACTGTATTTGCTTCATGATTATGGATCATGTAACAGCAGATACAAAGAAAGGTTGGGGATTGACTTATTCTGGTTTTTTACTTCACTTAAAGCCTTGAGGATCGCCCAAGCATACAGTGTTGCATCAAAATCCTGCTGTGCTTACAGTATATGATTTTCATATGAAGTTCAGGTGTAAAAGCAGCTGTTAGAGCACACAGTTGGTCTAAATCCAAAGCGAAACTTGGTGAGCAAGGAAGGACATATCCTTTCCATTGCAAATAAAATGAAAATTTCATGTGTATGGTGGAAAAATGTGAGTGCAAAAGTCTGCTGCCAGGGAAATTGGTTACAGAAGACAAGCAGACAATCAGCCCCTGTATCTCTGTATTTACTTTTTAAACACTGCAGTTGGCTTTTCTAACTTTTAATGGCAGGCTGATCATTGGAGAAAGCAGCAAGTTACTTTGCAAAGGGGTGAAATCAGAAATTCCCAGTGATAAGTGTGTTCTCATCTGTTATTTGGGTCAAATTAGGAGTATGATTTCTTTATGCGCTCCTGAGAAATGTGGCTGAGTTTGTTTCTGTCTTTGAAAGCTCCATCTGTGATAGGTCTGGTTGTGTTTGTAAGGGTCCCCCTCTAATTGCTGCAGCAGAGCAGACAGGCTGACCCTAAATGTGTGCAAGGCCGCAGCACTTCCCTGCTTGTAGGATCCTGGAAAGCCTCCACTGAAATCTGTAACACATTTATAAATCAGCTGCCTTTTCCAACTTGTGCTGAAAACCAGGACTGACTTTTCCTGTGAAATCACGAGGTGAGGCTGGGGGAGGACAGCGAGATAAGGCTTTATCAGTAGAAGAGTGTGAGTGTGAGACTGCAGAATCCACAGTGCTCAGAGGTACTCTGCCTACTTCCAGCTATCACTTTGCTGAGGACTCCGGGCTGGGTCTTTGTGGCTTTTCTGTATTTGAAGCACAATTGAACAAATGTGCCATGATGAAGGACACAACTTCTGTGCTCCCAGGTGTTTCGTTTAGGAGGCAAGGTGGAAAGCAAAAACAAGGACAAGTGCATGAAAAGGGGTTAAACTTGTCTTGGCTGTCCTTTAAGAGTTAAGATTAACTTGTAAATCAGGTTGAATTTGAATCCTTGTCCAAAGATGGCAAGAGGTGTCTGGTTTTGGGGCGGGGATTGGTGACTTCCATGGTGAAGCTGCTTCTTTGTGTCTGTGTTTGGGTTTCTGCACTCACTGATCCCTCAGAAAGGGCAGGTTAAAACAAACCCTGTGCACCTCTCTGAGCAGTCTCAGCTCGGTTAAATCACCCTTTCACATAAATTACTCTCTCTAGGTTGCCTGTTCCAAAACTGCTTTGCAGAGTCTTTATGCAAAATGCCACTTGCTGGAAATCTGCAAGTGTTGCATGAAAACCAAGAGCAAGTGATATCACAGATGCATATCTGGAAAATGAAAGCATGTCCTTAGATAGCTACATTAGGAATATTTATGGTAGTTTTGAGGTGGCTTTTGCTTTAACTACTCCTGTGGGGCAGCCAGGCAGTTCCAGGTGGTCCCAGGTCCTGGGAACCCGCAGAAAATCCAGGATATTTGCACAAATCTCCAAGTGAGCATTGGGAGTCCTGATTTTGAGACAAAGCAGCACAACTTTTTTAGCTAAGGTCTGATTAGGAAAACGCCTGATTCCTTTCTGGACATGTTTCAGAACCACCTCTTCCCACCCATTCCCAAACCTCACGGGTTTGTACCATGCACTGCAGACCATGGAGTCCAGACCAGGTGTGACTTAACCAACCATTTTTACTGACACAAAGAAAATTGAAATGGTTCCTGGCTGTTTTCTGAATTGGAAAGGACTTCTGTGCCAATGGACAGCAGCCCCCTGCATCACTCAGCTGTGTCTTTTTGCACACAGCAAAGTTTATTCCTCTTTCCTTGACCGGATTGTATTATCTGCAGATTAGCCAGCAGTGTTTGCACTGACTGATGGGGATGTGTGCTCAGCTAATACTGGAATGACTGCAGGCAGCTCACCAGTCTGCTACAGCACCTGAGCACATCCCTAACATCCTACATGTCTGTGGGCTGTTTCCTTAGGCAAAACCAGGAAAAAGGCGCTTAAGAAATCCTATTCAAAGGAAAGGGTGCTGAATGCTTAGGGCTTCCCCAGGCTGGGAATCATGTACCTGAAACAGAGACTCCCTGGCTGCCACTGGTGTGTGACACTCACCATCAATCCCTTCCACGGAGAGCTGCAGGCCCAGGTTGTGCTGGGGATTCACCACCCAGTGGTTACTGGTCGCGGTTATGTCGAACACCAGCCACCCTTCCTCTGCAGCCCAGATCGTTCTGGAGTCGAGCAGGAACAAATCTGAATCCCTGAAACAAAGAAGCAGAATTCCCAATTAGCCAGGACTCCCACTGGAGTCTCCACAGGCACCCATAGACATCCTTTAGGCAGCGCCCGGGGTTGGGATTTCAGCGATAGGCAGAGCTGGGCTGGTGTGAGTTCCCCTCTAACCACCCTCAGATGAAGCTTCTCTTCTCTTCTTTCTCTTCTCTTCTCTTCTCTTCTCTTCTCTTCTCTTCTCTTCTCTTCTCTTCTCTTCTCCTGATGCACCTTCAAAAAACGTTTGCCAGGCACGGAATTACTGTTTGCACATGCAAACCTGGTAATTGGGCAGACAGTGCTGCTCATTAGCCTTTCCACACGTAATTTCCCGACTTTTATGTGTAATTGTAGCATTGGTGCAAGCCAGCTGGAACACTGGTGTGCATATATTAACATATGTAATAGGTTTTTTTTTCAATTTGCTCATCTGAAGTTGCAGATAACTGATTGAGGCAATCACCCTATGCACAGTCACAGTCTGCACTACTGTGGGTCACAATCTTTTTCCAGTTCACTCCTTGGGGTTTTTTTTAAAGGCCACTGCTGGGTTACTCTAGCTGAAGACGTAATATCAGAAAATTAAGAAGATCCTAAACAGAGAGGTTCTGTTCTTTTCAAAAAAGTGAAAATGTTTCAGATTTACAAGATGTTTCCTGGCAAATTTCTGAAAAATTAAAATTTGAGAAAACACAGGTTCTATAAGGGAAGGAATCTTCTCCTACCAGAAAAGGAGATAAAACTCAGATTAAAAAAATTGATACTGTTGCAGTTCTTTTATAAAAAGTTACCTTAAAAATGAACAAAGACACATGGTGGAAGTGTCTAGACAAGTCCTGTAAGAGCTGCTTTTGGACCTACAGTGAACAAACGTGGTAACTTGTTCAAGTGTAATTATATCCTTTTGAATGAAGAGCTATCCTTGAAAACCCCTTTAATCACATCCTCAAAGCTTTAAAGAAGGCCTTATGAATTTTGTCACTATGGATTTGTCAGTGCAAATATATCTATTTAGCTGAGTTTACACAGTGCCTCTTGCTTGCACGAAACATGGAGCGGTCAGAACTGAATGTGAGGAGAGCTGCTGGCATAAAGGCTTTTGACTCACAGCTTTGAGGGATTCTTTTCCCTTTCAGATACCAAGAAATGAGAAGCTTTTGTCCCACACGGAACAGGAGGGGCTTTTGCAATGCTTTTACTATTTAGCTTTCCTTCCAGCCTTCGTGGGCCAGTGTGTGAGAGATGATGGCTTTCCTCCGTGAGCTAAGGGACGTCACCACCCGCCTCCGGCTCCGCGCTGGCTTACATGAAATTAAATTTCTGAGATGAGTTCCTGAGGAGCACGTGAGCACACAGCCCAGGGCGTGCACGAGGAGAACTCTGTTTCCTCCCTAAAGCAGGATAGCTTTGGATACCCCATGGCTGATACCATGGATACCCCAGCAGCTGGTGCTGCTGAGAGTGCAATTAGAGCTTGCTTTTAAGCAAAGTTCTGGTTTGTGGAAGAATCCCTACCTCAGGAGTGGACTTGCTGCAACACTTCCTTGCTAAGGCAGAGGGGATCCTGTGGGAGTATTTCAGTGGCTGTTTGGGAGCCAGAGTGGGTGGCTCAGGAAGGGGCTGTGGTGCAGGACGCAGAGGCTCGGTGCAGGTGTTGGGAGCTCAGTCGGCTTTGCTGAGTGCTCCCGGGAAATCTGAAGTTAAAGAGGACGGATAACCCCTGCCACATTAGTTACAGGAATGCAAGATGCTTGAACTCTAACCAGGGGACAAATTTCCTGGGGTTTCGTCCCCACCCTCCAGCAATGGCCCTGTTCCCACAGTGCAGGACACCTCCCACCCTTCCCTGTTTACAACACACGGAACCAAACACATCCCAGAGGAGCCAGGGATGAGGGAGTTGCATGGATTGGCCCGTTCCAGTCGCTGAGGCCAAGTTTCCAGGAGTAAAGGGTTTTTATATTCACATACTACATTATTTAAGCATGGCCCCTGACTGGAACTCATGATTCACACAAGTTTTAGTTAACAGGGACTTGGCTCGCTTGGCTTTCCCCCCCTTGTAGTTTGCAGGTTGATGATAGTAGCAATAATGATAATTTTTTTGTTTTTAGCTACTGCTCAACTGCAGCATTATTACTCAGAAAAACCAGCCTTTAAGGTTCCCATGCTGACATGATGCAATAGGGGTAACCAGACAACATGAGGCATCAAGTACCAGGGTGAGTCAGTCTGGGACATTGTATAATGCGTTTTGTTTTCCTGTAGTTACAGCAATGTGCAAACAATAGGCCTGGAGGGGAAGCCCGAAGTGAGAGAGATCAAAGGGACCCACTGAAGGGAAATGTCCTTCCCACACACAGTTGGAACATTTGGACCCCAAAAAAGCCCCGTGTCAGATGCTCTTTGGAGGAGTTCAAGCGCTCCTGGATTAGCACTTTCCGCCCTGGCCCACCAGCAGTGGCCAGGGAGGGGATGCAAAACCTCGCTGGTGTTGCAAGCAGAGGCTCCTGAGATTGTGGCTCCTGTTCCAGTGAAAAGAAACCTCTTGTTCTTTGCAAAAAGAACAACCTCCTTCAAGTGGAATGTCCTGCTCTCCAAAGACAGGGCAAACAGCACTAAATCACCAGCTAACAGACAGCCAGCCCTCGAGATACCCTTGTTGGACAAGACATAGTAAACACAGCAAAGAAATGTTACTCTGCTAAGACTTAAACAACATTTGCTCTGAGGGCTCCCATCTAATGACTTGTCACAGAAGATGGTGCTGGTTAAGTCTAATTAATGTGGCTGCATCGGGTTTTAGCTGTGAGTTAAAGATCTGAGCACCAAGAGAAAAGGTTTCTAGTGCACATCTCACTCCTGGGCCTCACCCACCAACTGTGCACTCACAGAGCGTGTTCCTGGAGCCACGTGAATGATGGCTCTGCAACAAGGAGGCAAAAACCCCCTCTGGTTACTTGGCCCTGCACTCAGCCCCTTCATTTTAGGACTTCAGTGCATGCAGGAAGCTGTACCGAGCCTTCTACCAGAGCAAGAGATAGGAAAGGCACATGATCCTCCTTTTACAGAAAAAACTAAGCTGGGACATGGAAATGTTAATGTCTAGATTAGAGTTACATAAATTATGAAGTCTGGATCCAGACCACAAGTATGTTTTGTTGAGACCACATCAAAATGGCTCAGGGTTCAAAGAACTGACATCAGCGGGAGTGTCAGAGCTTTTAGCAATGATAAAATTTGGGGCTTTCTGCTTGGTTTTCTCAAGCACCAGGCTCACAGTGGAGCCTGAGATGAGGACAGGAGGTTGACATTTGCCTGCTGATGTCTTTGGTAGTGTCTGGCACTGGATGCCAGACAGGAGAGTCACCTCCTGTTAGAAAGCACTCCCAAAAATTTGTGTACAGGTCAAATAGCTGTTGTGTGGTCTGTGAAACTTCCTTAGTGAACTTGTTTTCTGGGCTCAGGGGTGAGTAACAAGTACTGCAGCGTGAGGGTGGCTGGGCAGGATGCATGTGAGATCGTGTCTGGGAAGCAGCTGGAGCTATGGAGGTGGAAGGGCTGAGCTGCCAAAGGCCTGATGGTGGTAAGGAAAGGGATCACAAATATTTAGTGAAAGAAAAAAGGGCTGGAAGAAGTGAGGATTGTGGGGATGAGCACAGAAATAAGAGAACACAAGTACAGAAAAGGCAGGGAAGAGTATCCTGAAGGGAAATTTTAAGGCAGAGAGTTACCATGTTGCAACACAGCAATTCTAAAATAAGAGAAAGGATTAGCAACCACGAAGCTTCGTGAAAATAGTATGTATGGCTCCTCTGCCTTTTGCTGGGCAACTTTTTCACTCTCTAGGATGCAGTTTGGTTTGAAGCAATAAACACAAGACATATGTCCAAGAGTGAGAAGTGCAGCATCTCCCCAGATCGCCTGCCTTGGTGAGTTGGGGCACAAGGAGAACAGGGACAAGAGAGAGAGACTCAGTGAAAACATGAGAGACAGAAATTCTGCATTAGCAAGAGGACAGGAGATGAAACTCTGCATTTATAGACTACAATGCTGTAAGGTCTACACTATTTTAGGACAGTCCTCTTGCCAAATAGTCCCTGCTTTTACGCCTGTTTTCCTCACTCACTGTCCCCATCCCCCTCGTCAGCCCTGTTATTTCAAGCTGCTGGTTGACAAGTGGTAGTAAACACTAATGAGCACTTCCAAGTGGGATAAAAATAAATGGGAAAAAGGACAGGCAGCAGCAGTGAAGGTGACTCTTGGCAATTTCCATTACGCTGCAAGACAAGGTGATTTCTGTGACCAGCCAGCAGCACTCTGTGCTGGGAACAGCCCCAGAGCCCCGGCTCACCCGGCCCTGTCCTGGCAGCAGCAGGTCCTGCTGTCCCCTGCCTGCATCAGGTAACCCCTCCAGCCCAAAGAGCCCACCTGGCAGCTGTGCTGCCCTGACCCCTCCCTGCTACCTGCAGGAATTACAAACCTCTCAGTAACCACACAGTTACACCTTGCAACAGCCTCTGAATGGCTTCACAAACGTGGGTCAACCCTCCTGCTTCTGTTTTGAAGTAGGAAACACTTGAGGCATGGATATGTTGAATTCTCATTGATTCAGCATGTAAACCACAGCGTCTAACCCAGGAGCACAAACCTCTCCTCCTTACTCATGTTCTAACCCTACAGGGGCTGTTTGGGTCACAGGCACTGTGCAAGTTTTCCAAAAGGCAGCCCAAGGACAGAGCTGGCATGGAGGGAAGGGGGTTATTCACGTCCAGGTTTGAGCAGGTGGAGGGAGGAGAAGGCAAAAAGGGCATCCTGGGAGGGTGAGAGGAGGTGTGGGGTTAGAAGACATCTGTTTGGATTAAAAACCTGCCCGTATCCAGATTCCAGTTTGCTTGGTGTCATTGCTGAAAGTCAGCTGCAGCTGTCCAAAGACAAGCTTAGGAAAATATTTTTCAGACTTTCCTACTTTGAGAGGGCCCCAGGATCTCCCTGGGCCTCTCCCTGGCACGTTTGCAACACCCTCTGTACACAGACCTGATGCAGCCCTCCTCCCACACCATCCCTTCCCTGTGCCTGGGATCCCCTGCTTATCCTTCCCTCTCCCTCCCCACTGATAAAAGCTCTCCCCATGCCCCCCGGGCAGGAGACACCAGCCAAACACAGCCCGGGGGCTCTGCCAGGTGAAGCGATGTCCACAGCAGGAATACAGTTTGGTGGAGGTGTTTTCCAAGGATTGGTCTGAAAACTGGGTGTGCTGGTAGTGAGACAGACCTGGGTAAATTCTGTTGAATCTAGGGAAAAATTAAATTCACCTTAAAATTTCAGCAGATTCTTAATTCTGTTTTGTGTGCTTCTAGTAGCCATGGCGCCTTTCCTACACAGCGTTGGAGAAGGGTAAGATTCAGGTCTCAAAGGCTGATTAAAAGTGGCAAAGGGAGTTTGTTAGTGAGATGCAACATGTTTCCTAAACATGAAGCCTCTTGTACAGTCAGTGCTGAGAGAAATGAGGTTATACACACATCTCTGACACCTTCTGTACAGCTGTTTCTGCTCAGCACTGAAGGGCTGTTCATTAGTGCATCACTTACCCCAGCAAGGACCCACTGGGGTATGCAGAATGCCTCCTGCAGCTCCTCAAGTGCCTGTGAAGGGTTGTGCCTTGCTAAGTTCAAGATTTGTCAGCGGTTTTGCAGGCTGCAGTGGCTTTTAGGAATGGTCTGAAGGAGAAAAGCAGATTCAGCTCTGTTCTTGGAGAGCTGCAGGATTGCCAGGCTGAAGTTCCGTTGCTACTTGCTGAGACATGAATGTAGTTATCAACTGAATTGCAGATAAGTCACCCAAAAATTATAATAATAGTTATTGTCAGTATTTGCTGATACTCTCATGGTGCTGGGGCACATCATTAAGTCAAACTGTGCTGCGCTGCGCCATCCCCAGAACGATCACACTGGTACTTGAAAAAGCTCCAAAAAGAAGGCACATCTGCTTTATGGGTTGGGTGGGTCTAATCCTTTCTTAGGTACTAGAATTACATGTTTCAACCCACAACATGGAACCAGACTCCAAAGAACGGCAGAAAGGGGTCTGGAGAGGGGCTCAGGTTTGATCTGGTGCAGCAGTGGTGTAGTTTGAAGCTCAAGCTAAAGCGTTCCAGCTGCAAGTCAAACCCAGGAATGCATCCTGCAAGATCTGATTTTTCTGTGGGGCTGGTAACATGAGCATTCAAATCACTGCCTTTGAAGCCTGTGAAATCCATAATGGCCACAAAGTGAACATGTAACAACTACATTTCAATTACCAAAGGCTGGTCAAGTACCTGGTTTTATTCTCTCCAGTAACAAAACTCCCATCGACTTCAAAGGCTTTGGGATTCACTCTGCAGTGCGAGTGCTGGGTCCAACGAAATAGGAGATGCAACTCTGGGATGAGATATTTCAGCTTCAAAAGGTGCAGGCAGAAAAGCAGGATCGAGCTCTGAGGTTTAGGGTGGCTTTACAGTCTGCATTTTTTCTGCAGCTTCAGGTTAATAAACTGAGGGTGATGCCCTGACTGAGCACTGGGATCTGCTTTGCTCTCCCTCTTTTTCCAGGAGGGAGGAGGCTTGAGCAGCACCTGGCTCCCCAAAGGCCACCTTCAGCTCCCACTGAGAAGGGTTTGTCACCACAAACAGGGACTGGATGTCCTGCTGCTCGGCACCTTTCTCAAGGCAGTTACTGGTTTTGTAAAACACTTTCCCAGGATTTTGGGTGAGTGAGCAACGAGGCCCAAGCAGAATTGGATGTGAGTCACTGGACTTCGAGCTATGCACTCGAAAGCTATGAGACATGTTATACCAGTTAAAACATCAACTGTTTTCAGTGTTTATGATATTTGGGACATTTTTGTTCATGAATGTACTTGTTTGCCTAAAGTGAATAACCGATGCCCTGTGACTAAAGAATGCTGTGCATGCCTTTTCATCAAGGAGATGTTGCCAGTTTGAAGAGCTTGCCTTGCAATGAAAGATTTGGGAAAGTCGGAATATTTGATCATATAGCCTGATTTCCTACAAAGACCTGTAATAACATCTTCAGGCCGACAGAGATGTAATTTCTAGTAGTCAAAGTCCAAGTGGCATCTCCTCTGCTGCAAAGGACAGGGCTGGGCCCCCATTTTTACTGCCAGGGTGTTAGGTTGAGCAGGTGGACGGGGGAGAGCTTCTACCCCTCAAACCTTTGTGCTGCTGAGGGGCAGGATTTCAGGGATAGTCTGTGGGGGTGCAGCTGTTGCTCTGGAAACACCTAAGCCTGTATTTTTCACTGACAATGAAGTGCACACAAGAGATGTTGCTGGTTAGATACCTCCAACCTGTCTGAACTCGTGAAGTCATTAACTGCTGAACTGCTCATGCCTCTGCTTTAGGTGAGCTGAGGGCACCATCACACCCTCCAAGCTGGAGGCTCATCCGTGGTTTAACTGAAAATCCTGCCTTCAGCATAGCCCCCGGCCTCCTCACAGAGGAAAATCTCTCCAGTCACCCTCAGCCTGGGCTTTCCAGCTCGCCCTGTGCTGTTCTGTGGCTCTGGAAGCTGTGCTGCTCCCCGCTGTGTGCGAGGTGATGCTGAGCTGCCCCTGGAGCCTGGCAGGAGCTGCTGTGCCTCGGGCGCTGCACAGGAGCAGCACCAGCCTGGAGAATCCCTCGTGTTTCGGGTCCCAAAAGGCAGTTCCAGCAGTGCCCTTGTGTCAGCAGCAGAGCCCTGGGAGAAGGAAACCCAAAGGCAGCAGAGGTTTCCCTGCCTGCGTGGGGGGGAGGGTTTGGCTTTGTTTTGCTCTTGTTGCTAACAACGTCAGATGGGGCTGACTTTCCAGCGGCTCAGGATGGGACAAACAGCCAAGGAAGCATCAAAGTGAACGGGTGTTTTTTGATCAGCACTGGAGAGAGTTTGTTTTCTTTCTCCACTTGCCCAATGACACACTGACTTGGATGACTGGGCCGTGACAGAGCCGGGTGGAAAATGTCAGTGGAAAAATGCAGAAAAAGAGCAAATATTTTTACAAATGTTAGTGACAATATTTTTACCTTTGGTCAATCCAAACCAACAGGAATATTTTTTCAGGACAAACTGTTCAAAACTCGCCATAGCCTGTGCCAAAATGTATGCAAAAGGGGAATATGTGTGAACACTCATTAAAAATAGTGTTCCTGTGGTGAATATGATGCAGTAAAATTGCATCTAATCTTGCGGCTGGAACATCTGTATAATTAGCAAGATTCCTCACCTCTTCCAGACAGTGGTTCATGTATGTGCCTGCCCTTTGCATACATTTTTTTCCTTTAGGAATTAGTGGAGGAGAGAGTTTGAAGAAACATTTGCTGCTCCACACACGACTATATCCAGCAGGGCCTTGCCATGCTCTCTAAACAAAGGTGTAACAAACCTGTGGATGCACCAGTGTAAAATTAAGATATCAGATCTCACTCTGCCTCTGTCACTAAGATTCCTAGTGGGCACCTCACTCATCAGGACCTGAGGGAGAACTTCCCTGGCATCTGATGAGGAAGGTCATTTATTCCAGAACAGGTTTCTGGCAATTCCCCAGTGCCCTGGCACAGAGAGCTTGGTGCCTCTGCCTCTGCCAACACATCTACAGCTTCTGCTCTTCCCAACAGTAGAAAGACATCCTGCAGGCTTGTACCTACATAATCTACTCGAGAAATACAGCAAAGGGAGGCTGCTGCCTCTGGAACAAGAGGGAATAAACTGAAATGCTTATGGCAAGCAGGATATGTAACGGGTCCTGTGCACAGTTCTGGCTTGTTGCCTTCTCTTTAAGGAAGACCTGGTTGAAATGCACAGTTTGAACTGTCACTGTTTGATAAAAATGGATTAATTGTAGCACAGTCCCCGAACACTGCAAATACTTGCATCGTTAGAAATGCCAGGAAATCTGTGAGTTTTAAGCTATAAAATCAGAATTTCAGATGTGGAAGAAAACACACTAGTGGTTAAATATTTTTACCATCCAGCAAAGCCAGTAGAAATCCTCCCCCTTAAAAAAAGTTGACAAGGTTTCCTGACATATTTCAATTTTTTCTGCATTTTTATTAGCTCTTATAAAACTATAGAGCCAGAGTCCTGATTATACTTTTTTTCTTACCCTTTTGGACTTTTCCCTTTTTAAATCCCTAGTGTTTCTCTTTTCATAAACCTAAATTAGGACTGTAGTATTATTAGCCCATATTTAGCTGTCCTAAAGAACAACTTCTGACTAGAATGTGACTGTAAATACTTTTCACGTAAATAAATGAAATCTCACTTTTGGTGGGATTTATTTGTATGTGAAAGAAATATGTGCAAATGAAACTAAGTGCCTTTGATAAGTGGTTTGGGATTGCTGATTAATTGGAACTAAAACCAGATGAGAAAATGGAACATATGTTCTTATTCAAGTTCCCTGGAGGATTTGTCAGGGAGCTTGGCATACATTAATAATTGCTTGGAAGGGATTTAATAGCTCATCTTGTAGTTTTGCACATGCAAAACAATCAGTCAATACAAAAAGCATGGTGTCATCTGTCTTTGTTAATTAGGGAGCTCAAATGCCTTTGATAATAAGGGCTAGTAATTAAGCTACAATTCCAAAGGAAGCATTTGGGTTCGCCACCTCAGGATCCATCAGAGGCAGGAGGGAGGGGGGAGTACTTCCAGAAATCTTGAAATATTCCTGGTTTATGACAGTTTTCCTGCACTAGCACACGGCCAGGCTGCTGAGTGCTCCCAGGGGCCAGAGCAGGAGTGCTGGGGATGCTCCCTGGGGCACGGGGAGGCTCACAGGGCCCCTCTCCCCATGTCACCACACACAGGAGCTGTGTGCCTGCTGCAGCAGCATCGCCTGAGATTCCCTGCACAGCCCCCATGTCAAACCCAGCCGCTCCTGCTGATGGCACCAGGACTTCCAAAAGCGCTGGGTGTCACTCCCTGGAGGAACAAACTGTGCTTGTGCTTTCACCAGGGTCTCCCCGTGGGTCGCTCACCTTCCCGGGTGCTCCTGCAGGACCTGGTAGACGCTGATCTGGAAGGTTTCGTTGTCGAAGCGCTCGCGGATGTAATCCTTGTAAATCCTGAACTCGGCCGCCGTCACCGCTTCCCCCTCCGGGATTCGGGAGAGATCAAACCTGAACTCTCGGTAGTGGCAGCGCTGATGGTGAAACTCTCTGTCATGCTCCACTGAAACAGAAAACAGCCCATTAGCCACCTGCTTTGTTCCCCTTCCCCTCACCATCAAACACGCTCGAGAGTTGCCACAACAGCAAAGGGCAGGAATATCTGATTGCAGCATCTCACGGGCTGCTCAGTTCATTAAAGCACATAGGAAGTACCTGCCTCTCTCTGGGCTATTATAGGCATATATGTGTTTATCAGGCTCCCTTTGGCACAGATTTACAGTTGGCTGGTACAGGGGGCCATTGTGTTTTAATGATTTTTGGCAGCTTTGTGCGTGACAAGTGACTCTGGACATTTGCCACCGATAACGACCGAGCCGCTGTGGGAAGGAGCTGAGACAAACAGATGGGGCTTTTCAGGAGTGCTGGTTCTTGGCCTGGCTCTGCCTCTGACAATCACACACATACCCACACACTATGGACACAAATTCCAGCCCTTGAGGCTTTCCATGCCAGCGACCCGCATTTGGTGCCAGCTGAACCCATCGCAAGCTCACGGCTCCACGCTGGAGGGTCAAAGCTTTCATTTTAAAGGATCTTTAGTGATCAGCACTGTGAAGCAACTGCTCGAACTGAGGACTTTCTTCCACCTCCCAACCCTGACTGTGAAATAACAAGTGCCAGAGCCTCCCAGGCCAGTGCTGGGATGTGTGTTACCCCACGGGGTGACGGGTCTGCCTGTCCCCTGATGGACAGCTGACGGTCTCGTGTAACCCCGCTCGTGGGTACAGAAGAGGGGGGTTGGTGCTGGGAGGAAACAAAGACTTCAAGCCAGTCCTCCAGCAAGGGGGAGGTGAGGTGTCAGCGCCCCAGCCTGACACATGAGGCAAGGCACCCTTCTTGGAACAAATTCCAAATTAAGCAGACAAGTCGGACAAAGGAAAAGGGGGAAACGGAGGTATAAGGGGATGAACTGACTCGCCCAAGGTCACAACGCATGACATTTTAAGAGCTGAGGTTTGAACCGGGGACTTCCTATATGTCCCAACCCTGTCGTCTGTCCACTTGACCTCTCTGCAGCTTGACTGCACAATTCAAGTAGTTAGCTCTGAGGTTTCCTTGGCAAAGAATGTGTGTCTTTCTACAGGCCTGATTTTCTTCTGGCAGCAGCAAATCCATTGTGTAAATCCATTAACTTAAAGGGAATTACTCCTGAAAAAGAGGAGTTTCAAGCCCGAGTCTGGAAAGGGCTGTCTAAATTCACAGCGCTGCGTGGCACGACTGCAGCTCCGCGCTGGCCAGGGTGTCCCCATGGCAGGGACAGAGCACGGGGAGGCTCTGGGAACGGGGCTGTGTCCAAGCATGGAGCAGGTTCAGCGCTGCTTTGCTGGCCGAGGCTCAGCCGCTGGCCATGGACTCTTCCTCCTCTCTCACATCCCTTCTGTGAGGAGTCCAGTTTGCCACTGTGTGATTGCTGCTCAGGGAAATGCTTCAGAGCTCTTACTCATAGCTGGGATTCATCTGAGAGGAGTTTTTTAGGTACGAAACCTCTAAACTTTGACAAAGGTGATTGAGTTCAGCAAATGGCTGAGCAGTCTCTGTTGCACCTCTAGCTAAAACATCTCAGGGAGATCGTTCAGTGTCTCATGCCCTGATGTGGGGGAATATTGTGAATATTCACCCGTGTTTGTAAAAGATTTGGCAGGCTACAGCTGCCCTGGACGTGCTAGCAACACTACTAAATGTGCCTCAATCCCTTTCCTCTGAAGTACTCCTAATAGAATAAGATATAAAGAGCATGATTTCAGTTTTAAAGCAATTTGTCTGCACCTAAATTAGAAGGGAAGGAAAAAATACTTTAATATGGAATCACTCATTTAGCCACAGCTATAGAAGAATGAGTATAGTGCTGTGTGGGTTCAGTTGCAGCTGTTAGCAGTAGGATATACAAACATGATTTGCTTCCAAAGACTTGGGAAGGCTGAATTTCCAGAGGAAGTTGGGTGCAGTTTTTCAGTACGTGTGTGATGACAGCTACATCGACCAACACTGGCCTTTAGCTTCACTTTATACACAAGGTCTCACAATAAGCACATGAAGATGAAACTTTTTGGGGTGCTGCTAAAGTTCACAGCAATTCCCACTGCTGAGCCCTAGGAAAAATCTGTCGTGTTAGTATGAAAAATTAACGGCCAGGGTCATAAAATAAAGAGCCCCAAAGTTTGAACTTTCCCATGCTTTGCAGATGTTTGGATATAGGGTTTTGGCCTGAGCCATCTTTAGTGTTAAAGCAAACATTCCTGTGGCTATAGTCATTAAGATCATGAAAATATGTGGATATGTAACTGAAGAAAGAATCCCAAGAAACCCTTCAACTCAGTGTTTATTGTTTTTCCCCTTTTTCTTTGCACTCTGGACCTATCTGCTGACCCAGAAGTAACAAATCCTTTCAGAACTAATTTATGAGAAACACTGACCCTGAATCAACATCTGTTAGATGACTGCAGTAAATCTTATTACATAATTAAACACCAAAATCTATGTTAAAATAACGTTAAGGGTCTGACTCGAACTCATAAAAGCAAGACTCTTCATTATGAAGGCTGAAATCCTATCCCTAAGTCATGCTGCTGTGTGTTGGTATTTGGGAACATATGGTACAGTATATCTGATCAAGCACTTTTTGTAGACCCCTGTAATACCTTAAGCACAACAGCACGGGGTAAGCAGGGGAGCATTCAAGGAGCCTGAGTTTCCTGGGTTTGATGGGTGTTAGACCTTTGACAGTGCTGCAACTGGGTCATTTCCAGTTAATTACCTGAGGAGTTGGAAGGGGGAGAGTGGGGGGGGAGTTCTTAAAAAAAAAAGGCAGGGGGAATAGTGGTATTTATGTGTTCGCTGAAACAGTCAAGAGAACTGCTGCAGCTTTTGAATGTGACTGTAGTTCCTCCATTAGATTTATAAAATCCATGGTCCCTACTGACACAGTCACCACAAGAAGGACCTTTTGGACATTCCTGAAGGACTTAGTCTCAGCTGTTTGTCAGCCATTAATGTTAGATCGATGTTAAACGCTCCCTTAAAAGACATCAAGCATTTTGAATATTTGCTGGATATGCTTCATAGCCCTTCTGCCCACAGAACTTCAACTCATCTTCAACCCAGGCTCGGAGTTCTCACAAATCTACTACCCAAAGGCTTTGCTGAATGGTTTTAGCCCAGATGCTAACTTCAAACATTGGAAATTCCAGCTCACAATTCAAATGCCTTGGCAAGGCAGCTGCCTGGAGAGGAAGCCAAAGCTCTGGATGTGCAATCAAAGGTTGTAAAATAGGAAAAGGAAGAACACCCTTGAAAAATAATTCTGCTATGAAACAGACCGTGTGCCTTAACTGTGGGAAAACAGTGGATTTCCTCTCCTTAAAAAACAGCCCAAAGTCCCTCACAGGTGATGCACGTGTAAACATGAGCCTCTCCTCGTTCTTAGAAGCAGTATTGTATTTTGGAGGCACAAACACTGCAGACAAATTCTGGCCTAATTTAATGCAGGGCTCAAACTTTGCTGGTGTAAAGTAACTCTTGGCATGGTGAGTGTGGCAGTCAGCTGGAGCTGTGGTGGATGAGGATCATCAGACACTCCCTCTGGCACAGTCCTTGGGAAAGGTGGAGACGACGGGAGTTGAGAGCTGTGGGCTAGAGGAGGACACCAGATGCATGAGAAAACAAGCAAGACACCAAAAATCCTGGGGGACAATTAGGGTGATGCAGCCAAAACAAGGAATATCTCAGGCTGGTGGTTATCAGTAACCTGGCCACACCTGTCACAAATATGCAAGTCAGATCAGCACCTTTGAAAGTCTGGCCTTGCCTATCTGTGCAGGATCTGAGTGCTGCTCTCTCTGATACAGAGAGGGCTCCCAGCTCTCTGAAGTCCTTTGTCTCTCCAAGCCTCTGTTGTGGCCTGATGGTGATGCAAGAGGGGGCAGGTCACGGTTGTGCAACACAGGGATGGTTAAAAGAAAACAGGATGGATACATGTGCTCAGGTGTGAAGTAGCCAGGTATCAGATCCAAAAATATGGGAAAGCTGGAGATAAAATGTCAGCAAATACTGGGTGCTTGTTCTGATGTGTGCTGAAGATACAGAACTTAAAAACATCGGGATACAGGGATAAAACAGTGTAGTTGTTGATATTTAGAACTCGGAGCAATACAGCTGAAGCCAGCACCAAAAAAATAATGTTGAAAAGAAAACTTTGTGGTCCTGATTTAGCAGCCCAGGTGCCCAAACTTCCAAAGCAAATGACACATCAGCCTAAAGCTGGGGAACTTAAACTGACCCCATGTTTGGTCATTTTCACAGCAAAGTATGCTGAGATTAGAAATAAGCACCCCAACTGTTTTCAGCTCCTTTGTAAATCACTGGTGGCAAGTGCAAAGCCAACCTGAGCTAATTCTGCCAACACTGGTTGGACCTCTGGGTCTGGATCAGGGGGTGCTGGTAGGCAGGGCCGGGCAGGTGACAGCAAGGATTGTGCTGAGGCACAGCTTGCAGAGTTGTTATTTCTCTGACACTTCCCAGCTCAGCCCTGGAACCCAGCACAGTGGCACAGTCTCAATCACCAGCCCCACGTGCTGAGCAAAGGACCAGTGGATCACAGCAAGATTTCTTTTCCAAGAATGACTGTGTTAAAAATTAATTATTACGGAAGCATTAAAGAGCTAATCTAAACTCCAGGGAAGTCAACAGAAATATTTTCACTAATTTCAATGGATTTCATGGGAGGCCAATCTACCTGCTTAGGTATTTTCATGCTCTTGTTTTCTGAAGATGCAAAAAACTCTTTTGCAGAAAGAAAGTCAGCATCAGATGAGCAGACTCTGTTCTCAGGTTGCCAAATTTGGAAAGCTTTGGTAATTCCATACCTCTTCCTCCCTGGCACATTTGGGTGATGCACTTAAGCATGTATTTTGAATATATAAACAAGTAAAAACTTAAATTTTCTTGTTAACGCTTTCACCTGATAATATGTTAATTGTTTTTATGAGGCACTTTGAGAGCAGTTGTCTCATTTATTGTAGTGCTTACAACAATTAGAGCTACTTGTTTCTCATTTACAATGGAAAAAGGCACCAGAAGGAATGTGCAGTAGGGTGTCTGTAACTTCTTCACTCCCAAAAAAGGCCAGAAGGGATTTGTAAAGGACTTTAATCTCAAATAGATTAAAGGTCCTGAATTCCTGAGACTGAAAGATAAGGCAAAGGAAAATAGATTCCAAAAGACAACACCCCCTCACCTCAGCCTCTCAGCCAGGCTGCTACTGAGCCATCAGCAGTTGCCCAAGAAACCCCTCAGAGATCTGGGTGCCAAAAAAAATCTGCCACACTCTGGCATTAAGGTCTAACAGGTTTTCAGGGTCCACCTGTGTGGTGAGTTTAGAGGGTAGGAAAGTGTTCATCTGCTTTCCCTCCAACAGCTGCAGAGCCACAGAAGATGGGCACTGTTTCTTCAGAGGTGGCTGAGGGCTGCCAGGCTTATCCTGAGACCCAGTGGTTTGATCTCAGCCTTGGTGTTTCCATGAAAGAGCAAACTAAACTCTGACGTACACGTGTGCACCCAGCAGTGCAAAATCTTATTTGAATTTTCCAAGAAAATTTACCTTTATTTCCCTCCATCGTCACCCCCCGAGATCGAAGCCAAAGCTTCAGAAACTCCTTGCACCATTTCAGTGCAGAGCCCGAGATTCCCAGAAACCAGCTGCCCTGGGAGCAGCCCCACCTGGGCCCCACCTGGGCCCCACCTGGGCCCCACCTGGGCCCCACCAGCCCTTCCAGCCTGTGTCTCTTACTGCTTTCAAAGGGAAGCTCCACTCCTATCTCCTGCCTCGCCCTCCTGTCTCCCTTGGGAAGTGTATTCAACTGGAAAAAATTTTCCCTTCCCCAGATGAGCTTTTGGGTGGATCCTGTCCTCTCCCAGCTCCCCACAGTGGCAGGAGGACCAGGGACCTCCCAGCACGGCGGGAGGGAGGCCAGGGCCACCCCTCGGGCCCGGGGCTTGTGGTGGTTGTGAAACTGCGCTGTAAATTTTCGGGATGCCGAATTGGAGACCTCTTGATGGGATCCTAATTAACAGGCATTAAATGTTCCCGCTATAAATTGCACTTCTTTGTCTCTAAATTGGTGGATAAAACCATGGCACTTATGAAATATAGGCCTTTTCTCCTTATGTTGCTGAGGTTCGAGAAGGAGGAAACCAATTAGGGGAAGGATCCAGCGGTCTCTGCAGCTGAAAGAGCCTACTGGGCTCAGCAGGACGCCTGACTGAGCAAGAAATGCAAGGTCAGTCCTTATATGTTTCTGAGGAAAAGGGGGACTATAATAAAGATTATTGCAATAACGTCATGGCAGGGCACAGTCTGAGAAGAGACGTTTCCCTCCGCATTGTGCTCGACAGCAAGAGTTACAGGGGCAGTGGCAGGAAATTTATAATGGCAAGAATTTGGGAATGCAAAGTTCTGTGGTTGGTTTTCATTTATTTCATTCTCTCGGCTTCATGATTTACACGCTGACATTAGGCAGCTAAAGCAGCAGTTACAGAAACATTTGAAGAAATAGCTGAAGAATATAAATTTGGAGTTCTATAAATGGAGTAGAGCAAATGTCCTGGGGTGTGTGATT
>VZRQ01006125.1:1154019-1170699 GCA_013397975.1 Machaerirhynchus nigripectus | reverse complement strand
AGTATTTGGAGGGCCTTTTACATGGAATAGTTGCAGCTCTCCAAGTCGTCTAGAAGCTAGTGCAGGTTTTTGGAGAAGCCTAAGTAAAAACAAAAACAGCTAGATAAGCTTACTAGAAAAATAGACTGTGGTTTTTCTATAACTCATCAATGCCACCCTTCACCAGGGATTGCTGCCATCCTGCCACTTCTCAAACACAGCCTGTCCTTGAGCCACAAGCTCAGCACCCCCAGATATTTGGGGGGCTCTGGGCTCATCTGTCAAGCCCTGTCCTGACACCCTGTCCCCACGTGCCCTTTGCCGACGGAGCTGCTCTGAGCCAAGACAGAGCTCAGCAGAAGGCAACCCCTGCTCATGGACCCATTTTACAGCCAGCTAGAGGGAGGAGAAGGTGATAAACTGTTTCTTGCATGGTAAATTCAGTGTGTGCCAGGGCAAAGTCCTGCCCCATCCATGGGTGGAGAGCGGCACTAATGGACTGATTTCAAATAAGATGAAAACCAGGCTCCATAAACCCCGATCCCCAACCCCAGAGACTGGAAATTCTTCAGTGCTCACTCTGCAGAGTGATCTGGGGTAAGCATTTTTGCTTCGAAAGGGGAAAAAAACCCCTCTGGAGTTAATATTCTCCCTTTAACCATCACTTCATTTTTTCAGCTTTCAGCATGGACGTGGTGTTGCCAGCAAGACCACCTAGCCACAAACCCAGCAGGGAGCTTCCAAAATTCCTCTAAACACTGACTCCTTGTTATAAATTGAAAAGTGGTAATAGCAACAGTGCATATCACATCTGTGCCAGGCTTCAGGCCTGGGAAGCAGCAGCCTCCCTACTGCAGAACACAACGTGGAAAGATCCTTTCAGTCCACACATGTATCAGCATTAGCCATTTCTTTGTCAACAAATCCCTTAATACGTACCCTTTCTATCATGTACAGATGTCCAAAAAATAATGGAATACTGTACTACAAGATTAAACACTTTAATGTCAGCATATGTGTTGCGTGACTCTGAACAATGGTATCATTGTGCGTGTGCAAACAGCCGGGCGAGGGAAGATGGGTTTAATTATCTCCGAAGCAGCAGCAAGTTCTTCCTGACTAAGTCAAACTTCAGCTAGCAAGGGCTGCTCAGGGCAGAAGTTGGTGTTTCTCCCTTTCTGGTGTTCTCCCAGTGTTGGGGTTGGTGTTGTGCCCACGTCAGGCAGGGTGTCGAAGCGCGGTGCGGGAGCCACCTGCTTCCCTGGGAGCCACGTGCCACCACGGAATGTGGTGTGGGGACCAGAGGATGCCGTGGGTAACCACATCCTCTCGCCCCATGTGTCACCCAGGAGTCTTTTAAGTTAAAATTCCTAAGCATGGTAGATGGCAAAGGAGGAAACATAGTCATTGGGAAGGAAAGGACGGAGAGAATCGTGCGTGCTGCCTTCTGAATTCGGAGACATTCCCTGCCGGGGTTTCTCCAGACACTTTAAGGCAATGCTGGATGGTAAAACCATTTCTTTTTAAAGAACATCCCTGAAGTATCTGGGCAGGTTATGCACAGGTAATCCATTTTCCTTCCCAAGTGTGCCCTGACGGGTACCCGCTTACGCTGTGGTTCCTCTGCTGAAAGCAGAGCCAGACGAGATGAAAGGTACTGTGAAAAATTTACACGTGGGACTGCTCCGCGAACACGAAGCTCTCCTAATAGTAAACAGACCGATGGTGGTGTGACTCCTGGTGCTGTTTGCTGTGTCTGCATGTGTATCTGGGGAAAGCAAAGTTAAATAAGCAGGGAAGAGTTGTGTTTCTCCAGAATACCGTACTCACAGCCCTGTCACGTGAAACACGGCAGCACACGGAGCTGCAATCCATCTGCAGCTGCCCTAACGCACTGAGGACTGCTGTGGGATTTGAGTGGTGTGAGGGAATGGAGAACTGGGGGGGGTGACAGGGAAAAGAAATAAATGGGAGTTCATGTAGTTGTTCCTTTTGACAGACTCCCTCTAATTCCACCTTCATCTTCCAGGAATCCACTATAAGGAAATCTCCTGCAGGGCCTCCCTCACTAGGCTCTCAAATCTTGTTTCTCTTCTTCCTTTCACTCTGAAGGGGGAACCCAGGACAGTGGTGACCTGGGGATTTGCCTCACCAGCTCTCCCATTCCCAAAACCTTGCGGGTGGCTTTTTTCCAGAGAGGCAAGCTGGGGACTGTGGTGATGCTGCAAATCGTGGCTCCCCCTGTGTCTCCCAGCCAGCCACTGTTGTGGCCATCACAGTTTCAAGCTCTCATGCTGGCACAGGGAGCAGGGTTAACTGAGGCTGGTATTTAGCCCTGGCAGACCAGGGCTGTTGTGTCTCTCTGTGTACCTGAAAGATGGGATGCACCTGGACAGCAGCTCCAAGCCAGGGGCTCCCACAGCTCCCTGCAGGGACCGTGGGTGCGCAGGGCAGGCTGAGGTGGGTGCACAGCCCCCCAAAGGCAGCCTCAGCTCTACACCCCATTCTAGAAATATCCCCGCAGCCAAACTGAGCAGTGAGCAAAATGACAGGCAGAAGCTCATCATTGCTCCTGCTTTCTTTTCTCTGTCTGCACAGCGTGGAACAACACAGCCTGAGAGCAGAGGCACGCTGCTGTCTGACACATCCCCTAAACCCTAAATCCTCTGCCTGCAGCTGTGGGAGGCATGTGAAGATGCAGGAGTGCATTTTTCCTTTCCCCCTCTGAGCAGAGATGACTGCTACACTGCACTGCTCACTGGCTCTTTGTAATCCCAGGGACAACAAGGCTGCTTCCCTGGTGCTGTGGAATCAGGGAGCTGTATCTGGCCAGGCCAACTTCCCAGGAAAGCTGTGCCAGGGTTAGGTGTGAATTCCAAGTCACACATTTTGCCAGTGCATCCAGGGGTCACGGAGATAATGGCAGTCTGGGGAGGAATCAGGATGAGGATCAGGCTGAGGTGGCAGCCACACCACAGAAAAGGGCAGGTCTGGAGGAGGAGAAAGCAGGGTGATGGGTGTCTCAAGGTGGAAGAGGTTGCAGAGCACAAAGAGGGAGAAAAGTTAAGTGGCAATAAGGTTTATTCAGAGAAGTAATCCCCCAGTCCAGCCACTCGACAGATGAGGCCCAAGGTGCTTCCTGCAACCTGCTCTGAGACTGAGCAGGTCTCACCAAAGCACTGATGCAAAAACCAGCAGCCTGCCCTGACTGTGTGTACACACAGCCCTGAGCAAATGGAAACATCCCCAGGCCCAAGGAAGGAGAGAAAAGTGGCTGAGCAGATCTGGTCGGAAATAAAGGGTATTCATCCAGGGGAGATAAGAGGCAGTGTGAGAGACCGCTACAGGCAAACCTAAAATGGGGAAAAAAACCCCACAGGGGAAGGACTGAGCATCTCTGCAGGAAGATGGGAGCCTGCTGGGAGCACAGGCACCTCGAGCAGCAATTGGCATGTGCAGAGGACATTAAATTAAAAATTTTGGTGCAAATTAAAACCAAATCATGTTATAGTGACTGTTCAACGCAATAATTTGATCATGCAGAGATGCAATAGGATCAAATTTTACCCTACTGGGTATTCCAGTACCTACACTGGGGCAAAGTAATAAGTCCTCAAATGTATTTGATTGGATATTGGTCATAATAAACAACCTGAGTCAGTAATTTTGGGAAGGTCACTGTCTAAGCATCTCTGATATGTTTATACAAAACACACAGAAATGGCTAAAGGTGCCTCTGCTGCCTGTAGAGTGAGTTCCAAATCTTCCTTCCAGGGTAAAAAGAACTTTATGAAAGTTGTGCTCATAATCTGATGCTTTTAAGCTTATATGCTAATTATCTTGTACTACATGAGTTTTTTCAAGCTGCTCTCTGTTTCTTATTACTATTGCAATATCATTATATAGCATAAAGTTACTTAAGACAGCAAAATATTCAACACTTGCAAAACTGACAGAGAAGGAAGGACTGGATTCTGGACTGGTACAGCTGGTTTAAGGTATTTTAGAAGTAAATGAAATCAAATGAGAATTTATAATCCTTCCTGAGGTCTGGATTCCATCAGACTAAACTCATTAGGCATTAAGGTGCAGGTGCAGCTAAATAAAGGATTGTTCTGCTTTTCTTAATGCCATAGATTCACATCTTGAGTTCAAAATAAAAGTCTTTAAAAAGCACATGTATATATTGTGCATCTACTGGCAACACTTAAAAGAAAGCTCAGCTGATGGAATCTTCAAATGCCTCATTTTTGCCAGAGGAAAGTGCCCATTTCTGCACCGGCTGTGCTGAGGGACACGAGTGGAGAAGTGACTGGACGCTGGCCTCTAAAGGCTTTTCCATTTCATTTGCATCAGACTTGCTTTCATCTACTGAACAGCTGCCCAAATAAATAGCATAAATCTAATTAATCCCCCTTTAATATTGTATTGCCACAACAATTCCAGCATCCCCCCCAATACTGCAGGAGTGTGGGCCTACACCTGCACAGGCTCCCTGGGAGGAACACGGCAGGAATCGCCGGGAATCCAGCCTTTCTTGTGGTTTACTGGGATAAAAGGAAAATAATTAAAAACCAGTTTCCCAGGTTTGAACCCATACGGCTTGCTGGATTTCTCAGCTTAAAGCCCAGATTCTGGTCTTGTTGAGAAAGCAGTCTGTGGGATATTACTAAACCAGCCGCCAATATCAGGCAGGCGGCCATCAGATAAGGATCTCAGCCTTTGATTGTGATCAGCAAAATCTCAACTTGGAATGTATACACTGAGCTCTGCCCCAAGACCACGACCAGCTGGGCCTTTTGAGCTTGTCTGTGCACTAGCAAACATCTGCAGCTCTGGGCCAGGCAAGAGCTGGGAGATAGGGGACAACAAAAAACTATTGAGGGGAAAGGTCCTGCTGCCCCAGAGGGGAAATCCCTGCCAGAGCAGTGCTCTCCTTACACCCAGGCTGCTACAGCCACTGCCTGTTTCTCAGGTGTTCTGTGTGTGGGAGGTCCAGTGATATTAACACAGTTTATAAGTATTACACAGAAATGAAGTATGTGGAGGGATGTTTTGGAAAATAACCACTAGAAACTTCAGTTACTGCTTACAAAGATATTGTGCAGTGCCCTTCCTCATGCAAGTATGACTTCGTGACCTAGTTCACATTTTTCTTTGAGATCATCATGTTTCCTCTGTGCTGCCAAGAGAGCCAAGCTCAGGTGGGGCACTGGGTTTGGGACATGGGACCTGGAGAGGAGGTCACTGCCTGGAATGACCCTCCCTGCCAGCACCACACATCCTCTCACAGTCCTTTAGCCTGTGATGGGACTCACACCTTATGCATAGGAGCTTGTTGCTTTCTAGGAATATTTGCTGTGCAACACATTTATTTTTATTGAGAAATAGGCAGGAAGCTGTTTATTCTTTTATTAACTCTATACAGCCCAGAGAGCTATGAATATTAAAGACCTGTGAGTTGCTGACACCCACATCTATTCCTGTTTGCAGATGGAAAACGTTAGTGTCTCACAGTGACGGCAAGTTTAAACTGTTATTTCAGGAATGTCCTCGGAAGATAAAGATGTATATATTAATGCACAGAGCATGTGCACGTGTCTGTCCCCTTTACACTCTAAACGTTGGTGGCCCATGCCCCAGGCATAACGGCATCTGAAGGTGAGGCAAAGATTTATTTGCAGTTTAATTCCCACCCACGATCCCTATTATACAAGAGGAATTTTCTTCTGGTACAAGATAAGCCCATCAGTGACATCAGCAGCACCTAGCCCTGCATACCATAGCCCTGCTGGACTCCTGACACTGAGCCTCTCACTAGGGCTGGGCCATCCAGGCCTCCTGAGTCAGCCCCTAACAACAGCATTTTCTGTTTTGTTTTGGTTTTTGTGTGTCTTCAAACGCAGTTTTGCAATTGCAGTTCTGGGGTGAAAGATCAGCTGCTGAAATACGCCCTGGTGTCCTCGCACGGGGCTGGTGTGAACGGAGGGAGCGCAGCTCACGTCCTGCTGCGTGCAGCTGGTGAGGACAGCACAGAAACCAGTGTGTGGGCTTTGTGACAGCGTCTCTGAAGGAGCAGGAGCACAGAGCACTCTTCCCCAGCTCGCTGTCCTGCCTACCAGGCACTGCTCACTCGTTGGACTACAGCTGCCAAACCCAGGAGGAGAGACTCGCAGTGTATGGGACGCACTGACTCAGATTCATCCCCCTCCCCTGCAGTGTTCTCAGAGAAGCGGCTCTCAGCTCACAGCTGTGGACTAACAAAATGACAATTGCAAAATGTCAAAATGACAGTTACTGTTTGCTGAAGAAACATTTGGGGTTTGCTTGAATGCATCTCTGCATCGCTCTGGATTCTTTGGTGTGCTTCTGCATTCCCTGTGGCAGGCTTTAATGCAGCGTAACGGGCAGAGATTTCCGTGGGTATGGGCTCCAATATTCTGGTAATTTGATTACAGTGCATGCCACGGATTGCAGGAACTGCTGTATTCAGAGGTCAAAGTTGTGTCCACACCAATGAGAGAAGTTTACACCACGTGTCTGATGTGCTCTTCCTTTTCACCTGTCTCAGGAGACAAATGATTCATCACGTAGTGCTGAAATATCTTCATCTCCTGATTTGGGCCCAGATTTAAGAGGGGTTACCCAAAAGTTTCTTTTTGAGCTGAGGAGAAAGATCTGTGCTGAATTTTGATTCCTTTTCAGTTCCTCTCTTCTGCAGCTTATTACAAGTATATTTGTGTAATTAGGGGGCCCAGTAGTAATGTTGTTAAAATACAAGTGGGCACATTTATTGTTTCCTCCAAAAGGAAACAACCAGTCTCTAGCAGTTCTGGTTTTTCCCTGCCTGAACTGAACATTTACTGCTTTATGTAGCTAGCAGATTGTGAGGCTAAAGTTACTTTTTTTTTTCCCCCCTTTTATTTCTTTCTGTTAAAAAGAAAAGAAAAAAGATCCCCTCCATTCTCTTAACAAGTGCTGGATGTTTTAAGGATATGGTCAGAAAGGGGAACTTAAACTCAGCATGATGTTTATAGTGCCACACAAGCGTCAGGAAAAGTGATGTGCAGTACTCTTTATTAACATCTGAAAAGTCCCTGTGGGATTATAATGACTGCAGAGTAATAAACAAATAAAAGTAGCAAGATTAAATTGTTCAGAGTATTTTTAGTGATGGAAGCAGCAATAAGTTTTAACCTTGAGAACCAGGGGAAGAGCAGCTTGTGGGCGGAACAAACACAATTAGGAATGGATTCCTCTTAGTGATGATGGGTTACCATTCGTGGCATTACAGATAATTGTCTTGTGTAAATAAATTGTTACAATATGGATACAAAAGAGCAGTACTCAAATGTAAGCACCAGAATTCGGAACTTCTAAATTACTGTAATTTTTAATCTTCCATTTAAATGACAGACCTGAGCTGGCTTTCCCTTGTGGTGCCAAAGGACTCACTACAGTCAATGGCTGTTCCAGGTACCGACACAGGGAAATACAACCAGCCCTATTCCCAGTCCTCACCCAGGAAGAAACTCTTCTCTCCAGCAGAATTACAACTCCCAACTACTGATACTGTATTATTTCATGAGCATTTTTTTGTACCTCTCCCAGAGCTCTTCTGGTCTCTTTCAAAAAGTTTTACAGCCACTGTGCTGTGGGAAGAACAATTGGTAAAGCCGAGGCAGCCCCGCCAGTGCCAAGGCAAGGCGGTGGCCAAAGGCAGGAGTTGGCCCAGGGGCTCCAGGGACAGAGTCAGAGCTCAGACTGATTTACAGCCCCCCAGGCCGGGCACAGGACGCTGTGCCAGCTCCTCGGATGGTGTCAGGGGTGGTGACTTCACCGCCGGGGTGGCCTGGGGCCAGGCTGCTCCAGCTGAGGATATTGCGGGTGACATCAGTGGGGCTGTGTGGAGGTGTGATTCAGCCCAGCACCGTGCTGGGAGGCTGCAGCACGACGAGAGGAAACTCTGTGCTCATCTGAAAGGCACTTGTGTAGGGCAGGGAAAACCTTCTGGGGTGATGCTCTGCGAGATTATCGGCCCCATCGTGCTCCCCCACCACAGAGAGAGCTCTGGCTCGCTTTAATTATTGCTCAGGGGGAAGCTGTGCCTTCCCTCTCCCCTCCTTTTCCCTGTGTTTTTTTAAAGGAAGGTAGCTTTTAAGAGCTTGCCATGAAGATCTAAGTTAAAGGATTTTCTCTACTACAAAGCCTGCATAGTTTCCCAGGCCAGGTGGACCCGATAGCACTGACTGCATGCTGAAAAATCTCATCCCCACCCTTCAGGCACTTTAATTGTAAGCCTTTCCAGATACACTGGATAAACACTGTCAAAATGAACCTGAAAGGGTTGTTGTTGTTGGTTTAGCCCTTAAATAATTATGAGTTTGTCTGTCTAATTACAGCATAATCTTGTTTAAACTTGGATGGCTATTTGCAGTATCTCTTAAATGATGTGGAAGCAGAAACACTGAAAAAAAAAGAAGAAAATTCACAGTTCTTCCACTTTAAGAGAAGGAAAAAAGAGTTTTCACTCCTGAAAAATTTAATTCAACCTGACAACAAAAGACACTAACTTGGAAGCTACTGTGGTAGGATAAAGATGATAAAGAATAGTGTGGGACCTCCGAGATGCAACAGAAACTTAATCCTCGGCGGATAATATTTTTCAAACAGTTTAGAAATAGTTTAAGGTAATTTACGGGAAGACTTGAGTGACAAAGCACATTACTTGAAGTGCCTTTCCTTCACTAGGCACTTTCTAAATTCTTTCTCTTTCATTTCTTTACTCTCAGGAGACTTTTAAATCCAGTGAACCAAAACAACACTTTGTTTGTTGGTGTAGCACGGGGCTGGCACAGATGGCAGACACTGCACCTGTTCCAATAAACTGGGGAAATGGAGAGATAAACCATAGCACTCATTAGGAGGAATCTACTGAAACATGAACAGTTTGTATTTTGAATATCTTCCAGGAATAAAAGGAGAAATACATAAACAGACTTTGTTTTTACCATCATCAGTTGAAAATAAACTTTGTTTAAAGGGAACTTCACATTAGGTTTATGTACAAAGGCAGACATACCACTAAAAAAACTATGATAATGCTTGATTTTCTTAAAGAAAAGCAAATGATTTTATCTAGCTGCTCCTATTCTTCTGAAGAAAAATTACCTGTTGGCACTTTAATCAAAATCAGTTAATTCCCCTGTTCCTTAGTTGTGGCAGCTTTTTTTTCTTTTGCATTTTCTCATGTTGAGTAATATCACATTCTTACAATCTAGTTCAGAATGATCAGAGGAACAGCATAAACTAAAGTCCATCTTCTCATCTATTAATAAATAACTAANGGGGGGAATTGTTTAGATCATTAGCAACAAAGTTCCCTGCAAAATAACTTTTATCTAGGCACAAGGAATATGCAATGCAATATCTGACAGATTATTTAAAAATCTTAAATGAGAAGAAACATTAAGTAACAGTTCCACAAAGGATAAATTTCTTCAAACATTTGCCTTGATCATCAGAGCCTGTGCTGTTCAACATCCCATACATCTCCCTCAATTTCTCTCTCTCACACACACAGCATTAAATACAAAATGTCATGAAAATTCCAAAGTATCATTTAATGTTGGCAGCCCTGCACTGTAAAGCCATTTATATAAAACTGTGGTTGGCAGCTCTCACTCTTCCATGGGAACAAATTAACATTGGCATTCCAAACACAGGAAAGTAAGGAAATTAGAAACACAGCTTATATTTGGCCAGTGCTTTGAAATACTGTACCATGCTACTGATGTCAATTAATGAAAAGCAGAATTTTGCGGAGAGGGTCTGGTTTTGAAACACATTAACACACGTTAAACATGTTTGCACAGGAACTGGATTGTAAGCATCTCGGTTCCAGAACAATAAAGCAATTACACTAAAACTTGTAGTCTCAAAGTTGCCATTAATTTAATCCACTCAGTCTGGATCACTGAAGGATTTTCACTGACTCTGAGATGTGGATGACACAAATGTTTAAAAGAAGGGGTAAGGCACAGTGTGGTGGGGATTACACCCAAGTATATTTTTGTATAAATAATGGAATTGTAGAACATACACCCAAATAAAGGGGGGCTCAGCAAACTTAGTGGTCCTCATCAATAAAACAAAGATTTCCAAAAGGGCTTTCTGAATTAGAATCGGTTCAAACTCAGCTACCTGCAACCTTTTTTGTAGCAAAGATATTTACTAACAAAATCTTCAACACCAAAACAATCTAGATGGCAGTTTATGTCCTGGCACAATTCCACCGACTTCAGTGGAATTACTCCAGCACGGAATTTGGCCCCGCAGCCCTTACAAGGCGCTGTTTATTTGTACTGTGATTCAGATATTTTGATACCAGGAATCTTTCAGCACTGAAGTTTCTCCATATGAAATATGTCTTGTATTAAGAAATATCAGTTTCACATTTTTGTCAAACATTATTTGCTAAATTCTGTTTGTTGCAAGGATGGGAATTCAGCTGTAGTTCAACAACATGGATCGGGCTAATAATGATAAGCAGTGACTAATAGGATCCGGTCCATGTTTTGATTGTTTGCAGCAAAGGAAACTTCCCTCGGAAACAATTTCAAGATTAGGAGAGAAAACTCTGTGAAGCTCTAGCAGAAACTACTGCATGCTCATTATTTCAACACAGGGGCACTTCTTTGGCCCAGTTCTGCTCTCAGTGGTCCTCGTGTAAATCAAGAGGGAGTTTATGGGAATTACTTTGGACGTAGAGTTGTATAAATGAGACCACAGGGCCAGCTTCAGTAGAAACTTGACAATTTACACCAATGAAGACCTAGCCAAGAATTTTCTCTTGGGTTTCCATTTTTCCAGACTTAAGCGTGTGCAGAACTTTATCCATGTGATTAGTCCTTGTGTGTAGTCTCGTTTATTTCAAACAGTTGTGAAGGAAAATCTTCATCCTGGAACTGATTTAATCAGCTCTCTCATTTCTTTAGAAGTTTCTTCCATTTAGAGAATATACGTATATAAAATAGCATATTTTATCTCTATATAGTAAAAGTATGTATTTTTGATATATATGTAGTTAATTCATAAAAGTACTTTGATGTAAGCTCTAGAGAGGAGGACTGGAAAGGGTTTAAAATATCATGGTCTCTTAATGCTGTATATCAACAGGTAGTCAGTCTCTTTATCTGGCATGCTATCAAAATTTGCTTACTTGTGTTCTTGCTCAGATGACTTCATCCATCATTGCAACTTCTCACTGGTATTCATCCAGTTAGGACAATTTAAATGCATAAAACTAAATGTGTTATCATTTTAACCACAAATTAACAGTTTCCATATAAATATTAGCATTTCCTCACTTGGTTCAAGGATAGCAGCCTTAATGGCACTAACCGTATATTTGATTTAAACTAATTAAAAACAGGGGCTCTGGCAATTTAATATATTGATTTTACCAGTGGGACTTAAATCTTTTATAATAAGTGTACACAGCTGCACCACTCACCCACTGCCACTCTCAGACCTAATCCCTGCATTCCTCCTGACAATAACATGACAGGATCCACACATCCCAGTATTAGCCTTAACCCCGGTGACACTGCCAGAATGTATTAAACTAAAACATCACAGTGTCCTATTTAAAAGGAGCCTGTCAACAGCTCTGACTGGGCTTTAATAGTTATAATCTTTTTTTTAATTAATGTTTCCAACCACTTGTGTAACCTTCTCTCACACGTCTCTCCCCGCCGACCCGAAAATGTGTTTCAGGCTTATTTCCAGGGAATGCAGCGCCTGGTTCCATGCTGCCAGTGCAGAGGCCATTAAAGCTCCTTTGCAGGGGGAGTGCTGGGACACACACACTCACACACACACACAGACACAGGCATGGCACAACTGGGGGCACTGGGAGCAGGTCCTGCACGCTCCACTGGTGCCCAGCTCCTGTTACCGGCATCACAAGACCTGGCCATCAAGGCTTGTCTCCTTCAAAGCCCTTCAAGAGCTGCCGTGTTTTGGCTTCTAAACTGCAGCTCACAGAGGGGGATTCGCCCCCCCAGGACAGCCTGTGTGGGAACAGAGGAAAGACCCTGCTCGGGGATTAATCCGCCGCGTGCGAGCGGATGGGGACAATTTCCAGGCCCTTTTTCCTTGTGTAAGGATGTCTGTCCCTGGCTGCTCCTTTCTCTGCTACCAGCACACCCACAAGGCAGAGGTAAATAGTTCCTGTCCTGCTCTGCCATTTCACACCTGGAAATCTGAAAATTAATGAAATTCTCTCTGGGATGGGTCTGTACAATCAAAAGAATACCTGCTGGTCACTTGCTGCATGCTCAGTGCCCTTCATACCCTTACTTTGCTGTGAGATTTCTCCCTTAGCCGGCGTTACACCACCAAGTGCTGCACATATCCACACTGCCCAAAACAATTATGGGATGTACCTGTTCAGGCTTGAGAGCTTTTAACAGCGTTAGGTGGAAGAGAAGGAAAAAAAAAGCCGAGGGCTTGGCCTAATGTATGGACAAACCATGTGATCGGGACCAGGCATCCAGGGCTAACTTTTAATCTGCTTTGTTTCAAGTGGGAAATATGTGAAGATCAAATAAGTTCAAATCCAGGTCAAATATCCTTGAAAATCTTTGATTTATATAAGCAGGAAAACGAGGTTTAAAAGAAGTGATTATGAAAGGGTTACTAAAAACACAGCTGTACGCGTACTCTTATATCTGAGGCTCTCCAAAGAAAAACTGTGTGACATCTATATTAACCTTTGGCTGTACACCAATGAAGGCCTGTAGTGAGCTGGAATGCAAGGCAGCCCCTTCCAAATTTTAACACAAGCCAGGTTACAGCTGCAAATGCCTGCAGCCCGTGCTCACTTTATAAAGTATTCCCCGAAGGAAATTTTTTAACTGTTATAGAATCTTTTTCTAATACCCTACAGTGTTAAAGCCTGTTATTAAAGGGCAAAGAGATGGTTCTCTATGCCAAACACTTGTCAACAAAAAGGATAGCCAGATGGTATGAAATAAAAGGAAACTTGGGGGCTCTTCAGCTTCTTGATTTATATTAACAAAAGCCACTTTCAAGTGCTCCTTCCAAGAATGACTAATTCCCCTACCCTTCTTTTTTGCCAGGATTAAACAGCGTTGTTCATTTTATAATCAACCACGAGACAAATTAACAACTTGCGATCACTTGTGCCGACTCTTTTAAAAATATTCTAAGCAGGTCTGTTTACCAAGGCAAGTTTACCGGCATGAAGACAACACAATTATTTTTAGAAGAGAAGGTCTCAGTCATCTAGAGGATGTTTACTCCTTAGCAGCTGTTTATAAACTTGAAATTAAACTTGTGCAAAAAGTGCTTTGCGTTTTTTCAGTTCCTAAAATGGGATCCGTTTGTAAACTGTACTTGGACAGGATCTGAAATGAAATTCCAAATGCTAAAATTATGGTAATAAACTTTACAAAATTAGCCAGTAATTAACTGGCTAACTTAGTCAGACCACTGTAGCTAAATTCTCTTTTAATTTACATTTAACTTCATTCTTGACACAAATCCATTCCCCCTTCATCTTAGCACAGGTGTAAGCTAGGACAAAATGTAGCCTGTAAATTAACTGGTTATAAATCTAAATCTAATTAGTTGTCAGGATTTTACAGTAAGTAAAACTTTGCTTAGTACAAAGCTCCCTAAAACCGAGAACCTGTATTCTGGTTCCTCCCTACCAATACCCAGCATAAATTCTCTGGAATAAATATACACAGTATCTCCATAGAAATCAATGTGTGTGGGGTGTGTTGTTGGGGTTTTTACTATGTAGCCCAGTAAATCTTGCAATGTAGTTTTTTAAAAAATATTATTCCCTCTAAAGTTGTCCAACTAGGTGGATGAAGAATATGAATAAGGCAAAAAAAGTGCTTTTGTAGATTAGCATTTGGAAGCCTGGAATTAACATTTTTTATTGACTGAAATTTAAAAGTATTATTTCTTTACTTCTTTTTACTTCCTCCATGCTAAAATGAAACTTTATTATGCTGTGACACTTCCTCATTGTGATGGCTCTGGTATAGTAATAAAAGCCTACCTGTGAAATGCAACGCTCGCAGAGTATCTCTTACAAAAGTAGGGCACAGTTTACTACAGCCTGCATTTAGGAATTCAGCTCTGCTTTAAAAGGGATCATTGTAGAAAGTCTCCAAAAAAATTCAGTTCTACAATAGATCTTCTAATTTTCCCTGAATGTCATAGAAAACTATGTCTCAGAGCAGGTGTTGTGTTTGATTATATACGGAGTGAGTGGCTGCTCTAATTCATTAAAACCTCCATAAACAAGCCTGCCTTTGTCCTATAAAGATGAAAGAGCAATGACTATAATGGGATGAAAGGTGTGCACAGCGATGAAGAAAGCTATTATAGATCTATGTCCTTTTTAAACTCGTCCTGGCATGCACTGCTGACAAGGGAACAAACCAGCACAGACAAACCTCCAAAATGTGCCTTGCTCGTAGTAATTCCACCTGTCCTTAAAACTACTGGGTTTTGCTTGTGCTCTTACCTGACCGTGCTGACAGCAATTAAATAAAATGAGCATTTGGGATTTTGCATAAAGAACACTCTTGGATTTCTGAGCCGATTGCAAACCCTGGCAGGCTGAAATGAATGAATGTATCCACTGCAGCCGTCACACTGCATCGGATGTCGGTTATCGGGGGTCGTGGCTTATACAGGTGAAACCTGCTCCATACAAAGTTCTCACGTAGACACAGACATACCCAAAATGTAACTTTTATTTCGTGTTTCTGGATGGATTCCACTCTTTTGTATTCAAAATAGCCAGTGGCCTGAACATAAATTCTTTCTTATAACTCTTACGTTCCTTGTTCCTCACATGGGAAATGTGGGACAGGAGCGCTGCAGTTTCACTGATGATTCAGTAAATTACTGCACCTCAGGAGCAGAGCTAAACTCCCTCCCATTATGTACTTACATGTTTCATAAGGTTCTCCTTACTGAAATGGAAAGCGAAGTGCAAATTTCGCTTTTGTTATTTCAACATCTTTTGTCTTCTGTTCAGGACTCTCCTTGCACTCGGCTGCACCCGGTGTAGGACTCAAGAACCACGAAGAACAGTATTAGCAAGGTCACCCTTATCTTTATAGTCAAATATTTGACTGCCATTGGTACTTCTGACTGCTCAAATATTTGATTTTAAATGTATCATTGCTCATCGGCTTAAGCATCCAGCAGTGACTAGACAAACACTGTAATTCCAAATGGAAAGCACCAGCCCTCATAGAGCACAGCCCCTGGGCCAGATGTAATTCCAAGCTTCCCACTGTGAAGCTTATGGCAGTTAATAAGGAGGTGCAGCTCATGCAAACTAGAGCTCTCCCACAGCGTCCTGTGGCTCCTTATCATGCACAAATTGTGCCGGGATGGCTACCGTGTCTGATAGTTATTAACGTGTGTCACAGAGCCTTTACAGCTGCTGATTTTTTCAAGTTAGTTAAAGAGCTGGGATTAGAGAGGTGGTGGTTTAGGTGGTGATTTAATCTTTGTTGCCTCTGAAGTTCCAGACAGTGGAAGTGTCCAGAACAGTGACATCCATAAAGGTGTTAATGGATTTATTGGAGATGGGGGTCTGTAATTCCTGGCAGGTTACATGCCAGAGGTGTTCTCCTCTTGCACTTTGCGTTTCCCTTTGTTTGGGACAAAGTCTGATCTTGTTTTGGAAATACAATTCAGGCTCTGCCTTGAACTTGCAGGCACCCAGTCTGTACGTGTGTGGTTTAAGAGCCGCACATGATGAGGTCTAAAAGTGGATAGAGCGAGCCAGGTCTCTAATTATATATTTAAAATAGAATGCACACCCTGACAATGTTTTACTCAAATCTGGCCAAGTCAGTCCACACGGGTGTGCGATCTACAGCGAGCAAATAGAAATCAGATTGGGCCGTAGCATCCAATTAGAGAGGCCTAGTGAGGCGCATACAACGCGTGCCAACTCTCGTATCGTTTGCATAAACCCATCCACATGTGCTTGTGAAAAGAGGCGAGTTAGCGGCATAAACTGGGGTCAACAGGAAAAGCTGCAGGAGTAAATAAGGATTTACTGTGGAATCCCTCCCAAGCCATTAGGAAAACATGTGCGAGCAGCTCAATCCCTTCGGCCGAGGGAGCGCGGCGCTGGGATGCCGCAGGGAACCATCCCAACCATCCGTCCCCGCAGCCCTGGTGGCTCCGCATCCCGCACGAGCACCAGCCCGGCACCGGGAGCTGTGCGGGCCCCGTGCCGTGGTCCTGCCTGGGTTTCGTGTCTTCCTTGGCAGGGTGGGATGTGGAGCAGACCTGCTAATCGTCCTGTTTAACTCCTACCTGCAAATCCGATTTCTGAAGCGCAGCAACTACCAAAGGGAGAAGACGACAAAGACCTCAGCGTGTCGGCGTGAGTGGAGCGTGGGGAGAGCTCGTGGCTGTCCAAATGCTGCGATGGGAACTCCGAGCCCTCTCCCCGTCGGTGCCACTCAATTACCGCCTGGCAAAGCAGCCAACCTTCCGAGGGCCGCTACCTGCCCTTCCTTACCCAGGTGGGCTGTCACACACCTGACCCGCTGGGAAACAGCTCCCAGCCGAGGCCACCTGCGCCACCAGCCCCTGTCCTCCCGTCGGCGGCCAGGGACCCGCCCC
>VZRQ01006125.1:1116153-1153350 GCA_013397975.1 Machaerirhynchus nigripectus | reverse complement strand
CCAAACCCAAGCGCTCTCTCTCGCTCGCCCGCTCCAAACCGCTTGGGAGAGAAAATCCCTGGAACTGCCTCGAGGAGGGACGTCTGCTCAGGTTGCTTTTCAGGATGTTTGTGGAGGCTGCGGGCTCGGCGAGAGGCTGAGCCGGTCCCGAGCGCCTAAATTACCGTGAACGTCATTAAGGAGAAGACACCCCAGGAGGGAGGGCGGTTTATGTATAAGGAAGGGGCCCAAACTCCCACAGACTTTATAGACGCTAGTACATCGGCTCTCTGCACAAGCACGCGTACACACTTTTTTTCCTGCCTACTTTTTTTTTTTTTAAGAAGTACAGATTAGAAGAGACTGTCCGTGACAAAACCAACACCATTAAATAATTTAAAACGTGATGATTATACATTCACGTACATAGACACGTATGTATGTCTCTGTGCACAGAGCCCCGGGTCACTTTTTCCAGCCGGCAGTGGGGAGAGTTAATGGAGAAGCGTTAGAAATCCGAAGGGGGAGATACTCTCTAAGAATGGCAAACCCAGGAACACTTACTTGAAATGAAACTATCAACCTGTGCACACGGGTGGTTTATTGCCATCCCATTTTCCTGCACCCTTGCCTTCCCCTTTCCTTCTGCTCGCTGGTATGTGCCTTTGTGGGATACTGCCTTGAAATGGATTGTCAGCTTCTTGAAGCTGTGACTTTTTTAACTCGGTGGGTGCAACATCTACAGCAATGGAGCCCCAGTCCCAATTAGCTCAGGTAGATATCTGCTACAACTGTAATTAGTAATAATAATAATCTCAGATAGCAAATGTAAACTCATGCTTTCCAAATCTCATTTGGAAAGAAGGGGAAGCCAGGATGGTCCATCTGGGTCACTGAATCTAGCCTGAGGTAACTTCAGAAACCATACCTATATACATTAAGTTTATGCTGACATTAAGATTCATTCCTTGGGCAAAGGAGGAAGAAGAGGGGTGGAGGATAAAGGAGGTTTTTGGGGGTCTTTTTTGATAGGTTGTTCATCTAGTATTTTCCGACAAGCAATATCGGGTAGTATCCAGCACCAGATCCTGCAACTCTTTTGCAAACTAATATTCAGCACTTCTTTTAGTTCTTTATGTTTAAATTCCTGGCGTGAACAGCAGGTAGCCAGTCAAAAAGCTGCATGGGCAACATGATGAATGATTTAATGTGTTTGTATGCATGCATGTGCACCTCTTAATAACAGGGAAACTGAGGCATCACATCGAAATGACTCACAGCACTCTTGAAATAGTGGTGGAACCAGCATTAAACCCTTAGCTCAGACCTAACACATGTTTAGGAATGGCTCAAGCTCTGGAGGATGAAGGGGACAGAGAGGTTGTGAAGCCACATCCACCTTAGGTATCATGAGAGCACTTGCTGCACTCACTGGCGCTAAAGGGGCTGCTCAGAAATCACCCCTGTAGCTGCCTTCCCAGTGCTCCCCACTGATGGAAACACCAGACCAGTTCCACTTTGGCTGCCCGGTTAAGATCAAACTCTCCAGCATCTTTTGTACTTCCTGAGGAGCAGTACTAACCTGCTCTTCACTAGGCATGCATTTGCCTAAATTTCTTTCTTGCCGAGGGTGTGGTTTCCAGATCAATTTAAGCTGATTTAAAGCCAGGCTCCCCCTGAGAAAGATGTTTGTTTTCTCATCCCACCCCAGCCTGGACCTTTAGCTGTGCAGCCCCACCCCTCTGCAATGCCGGTACCAACGCTTACACACAGGCCAGGAAACTGATTCTGGTTTTAAAAGATATTTTTTAACCATTTGTGTATTTGTTTCTGCTGAAATAATTTCCTGCTGGATCAGCTCCTTGCTCTGCCTGACTCCATGTTGTGGTGGAACGCGGGAGGCCACAGGAATGCACAGCTGGGGGCAAGGAGAGGGTGTCTGGGTCGGGCTGCTGTAGGAAGGGCAGACAGATGATTTGGGATCTCTCTGCTCTCCCTTTCAGCTGCAGACAACTTGATTTCACTTCCTTTTTTTGTTCCTTGTATGCTGTTTTTCCAGAGTTGTGAGTGTTGGCCTTTCATCAAGCAGCAGTAGGACAAGCAGCCTTGCCTTTGGCATGGACATGAGATTAAAAAGTCTGCAAGGGTGGAACAGTGGAGAGCAGGTGTCTCTGCTGCCTGAATTACTTGTACTTGAATTGCTTGTAGCTCCCATTTAAAAACTGACTGAACTTCACGTCAGTATTGTGTTCTAGAATGGCACCAGGCTCTGAGAGAAGGAAAATTAAAAGTGTGGGAGGTTTCTCTTCTCACTCGTTAACACCTTAGGTAACTGCTCTTGGAGCTATAGGTGTCATTGGAGAAAGAGCTGAGGACAAAAAGTAAACCTTGAAACCCTTGATTTGACAAATTTCTTGAAAAAGTGAAGTTTGGATCTATTTCCTTCTTGTTTTGCCTGTTAAGTGGTCTGGTTTACGCCACATTTAGCTATATTCTGATTTAACGCAGGGTATACTCTTAAAAGAGGGGCAAGGTTGCAACTCTATCCTGTGCTTTTATAGGAACAGTTGGAAAAGTGTTCTCTTTTACACAGTATTTCCTATGATTCTGCTGCACCAGTACAGCTTTTAATAAATGCACGATAGTTTGCGATGGGGGTACTTAAAACAGCGTAACAAAACCTCTCCAGCAGTGTGGGATGAGAAAGTGAATTTGTTAAAGAACAACTTTTTGATGTGAAGTCCTCAGCTCTTGCCTTCATCTTGCTTTGGGACACAACAAAGGGCAGCCTTTATTCTGCTGGATACATTAAAGGATGATGCAGCTCAAACTGCAGTGGTTCAGCCCTCAGATCTGAGCTTGAATTTCAAATACCTTTCAAACAGAAAGGCAATCCAGTTTGTACCTTTTCTCATGGACAACGTCTTTCTCTTCCCTCCTTTCCTGCCTGCTGTGTAAACCCTATCCTGCTTCCTGTAGGATCAGTTCCACACAGGTTGCTGAAATATTGGCACCTTCATGTCACTGTCTTTTTCCTCCTCCTTCCTGGATCAATTAAGAAACCAGTTTTTCCTCTTCCTCTTGTCTACTTCTTTTGTGTATCCTCCTCTTACTGAGAAGGAAAACTAAATGCTTGTGATGAAGTAATCCCTGTTTGCTGGCACTTGCTGCCTCAGATAACTTCGATAAAAACAAACTCCCAGTGTTTCTGGGGTTCTGCACAGGCCACATTACCAACTGAGTAACGTTTTGATCTCCGTGAGCTTTGTGTGCACGCTCTTACCCGAGTTTAGTACCAACCACTATCATTTCTTTTGTTTGTGTGGGAGTCAGTATATTTGAAAGCATGGACCTAGGGGATAAATTAAGGGGCTGCTTAAAAAACAAGAAATGGACAAAAATGTGCAAGTTTGTGCTTGGTCAATTTGTTTGTCATCCTCATGAACCCATCTGAGGCGTATGCCAGGGGCGGAATTTGGCCATTTGCATTCAGTTTTACCAAATGGGCAGTAAAAAGTGTGGGTTCTGCTCAGAAACTCACTTAATGACTTTTCAAAAATCAGACACAAAGCATTTTTCCCTCTTTTCTGCCGATTCAGTTTCAAGCTCCTTGTCTTCCTACTTTGATGTCCTCTTTTTAACTTTAACCATGGTTCTCTCCCATTCTGTTTTGCATCTTCTCGCATTTGTCTTGAACAAAGTGCAAGTCCTAAATTATAGCAAACTTTTTTCTCCTTCCAAATAGCCCCACTAAAATAGCATGTGTTTGGGGAATTTTGAACTGTTTGTCTATGCCCTTTGCATGGAAAACACTTATACTGCAAAAATAACAGCATTATTATTTGTATTAGAATGGATAATTAGCTCACGTATTTTTTTATGCTATATCGGTTCATTCTTATCAAAAGCTTCTATTCATCTTTCCAGCCTTATTACTGAGAACATATTCACCATCCTGAAGTTAATCACATTATGGATAAAGCCATTATATTAGCTCTAATCCAGGAATTTGAACAGATCTCGGTTGAGCTGTGCTGCGCTGCGTTGGACAATATTGGTCATGTTATAAAAATTAAGTATTGATTCTCAATGGTGCTGGTCAGAGGAGAGTCAGAAATGAGATCTGTGTTTTGGGGTGTGAAAAAGGCGTTATTACTTCTGGGGATGCCAATGAGAGCTAAAATAGTATTTTAGGATTTATGAAATTGGTCTATGGCGCTGAATTTAATGTTCATCAACTGAGGAAGGTGGACAGAGTTCAGTCCTTTACAGTTCAGCCCGTCACTTCATAAAACTGGATCTCCACAGGGATCCTTTTATAGCTATTGACTTCAGAGAACATCAGAAATGAGTTCATGTCACTGAAACTTTTGCAGTGCTACGTTTATCGTACCTTTATAGACAATTTGAATATGGGCCTGTGCTATATTTTTGATTTATGTCTGTATATTGCTATGAGCATTTGTAAATGTGCATACATTCACCAGTATACTCAGTAATGTCTTTAAACTTTATGTAGCTAATGTATTTCTGCAGCACAGATACGGCATGGGAGCATTGTTTAATGTAGACTCAAATATTGCCAAAGCAGCCCGAAGAAAACTGAATTTAATTTTGTACTATTAAATTATTGTGTGCACACTTGATTTGGTTGACGCTTTTGGCACAAGCCCAGGTATTTCCTTCATTGGTAACATTGTAATCTGAACGTCTGAGATCTCAGGCTTATATTTGTGAAAAGCTATGCTGGGCACGAGCTCGGACGTCACTGTTGGGAGCGGATTTGAGTCGTGCTGCAGCACCTTGGAAATGTGCCTCTGAAAATCTGCTTAGTTGTGGCATTTTCTTACAATAAATGGTGATCTTTGCTCCTACAGACATTCAGGATTCTTCTTATTAACATATACTTTTGTCTATTTCAGTTTGCTGCCCTTTGCATTCACTAAAGGCAGAGATGTTTGCTATTTTGGTGCTGGACAGAAAGCAAATAAAATTTATTCATTTTTTTCAAAGGGAACAAAATAACTGATCCTGACCTGTAAATGCAATGGGAGGAATTTGGATGGCTTTACTTTTTCTCTCCAGGCAGGTGCAGAGTAATACCTCAAAAGAACCATTATTTTGTGCCTTTATTCCAGTGTGTACATAAATGCTTGCATAACCCTTGCACAGCTGCTGTACAAACTACTCATGCCACAAGTATTAGTAATCCTAACAGGGGAGGTTGCATGGAAAATTGGGGTGTGTATGCTAAACCATATGTACCATGCCCCTGAATCATAAAACTCGTGTTGCTGGAGCAGAGAGATCTTTGGAGACTGCTGGTTTTACAGGTCTGAAGGAAGCAGGATTATATACAACAGCTGCACCCCGCAGCTTCTCTCCTGTTGAGCCTTATCTTGTGCATTTAAATAAGCAGGAAACAGAATTTGGTCCAACATTATCTTATATGGTCTCAGCTCCTGCTTTTATTTATATTTCATTTCCATAGGAACAATTATTTTCACAGTTTATTTTGAATACACATTAGAGCCACTCCGATTGGGAGTTTTGAGCTGCCAATTCCAAGCTGCATGGGGCTGCAGAGACACAATGTGCATTTTTTTGTCTCTGGTTCTGCCTCTAAAATAACTTTCTTTATATCTGCGGTGATTTATAGCAGTGTTTCTGAACCAGTCTGAAGCAAGATGGAAGCTGGAGATTCGTTTGACTCTCTAAAGCCCTGGCCACAAAAATCCCCTCCCAAGTAGAGCCGGGTAGCAGGGCTTGGCCCCGGTGCTCCCGGGCTGGGGGAAGGTTCCAGCTCCCGGTCCGGCCGAGGGAGGAGGTTTGCCACATTACAAGTGGCTGCGTGAAGCAATCTCCCAGACCTTTAGCAGCACAAAATGATTAATCAGGAGGATTTTAAAATAATCCGAAGGGCCTGCTTCCTCTGCTGGTGTGTGTTGGTGCAGCACTGTGCGAGCAGATGGAGGTGTGCTTGTTTGCACGCACCCAGGAGCCTCCCCAGGCTGCCGTGGCTGAGTGGGGAGTGCTTGGTGTCACTGCTGCCCCTTTTGTGGAGGCTGCTTTAGCTGGAAGCGCAATGCTGTAAGGGTTTATCTTTCCGAGACTGGAACTTCTAAGTTTTCAGTCAGAAAAAACGCGCTTCCTAAATGGTGCTCAGCGTGCACTGAGTTGGCTTTGTCAAGTGCATCTTTTCAGCATTCATCCAAAGCCCTTTCCGCAGTTGTCTGAGCCCCATAGGCGAATATATACTGTTAGACTATTAAGATAATTTTTCAGTTAAGACATTGTCAAACTGCAAGCGGGACAATAGAAACAAAACCCCTTTTGTTCTGACTAAACTGTTCCTAATGACCCCCTCTATAAACAGTGGCACCAGCGGAGGTCTCAACAAGGCTCTTCATTGAGCCCCCTTTCAAAAGGACAAGCAGAGCAGAACATGGGGCAGAAACTCTCAGAGTTACTGCACTTTACTCCGCTCTGGTGGTCTGACCGCAAGAGAGAATCTGTTGTTTTTGTTGTTCAAGGCACCCGAAAAGCATAATTTAAAAGCATGGATTTCCACAGTTAGCATCCTATAAAGAGTACTAAATATTTGGATTGTCAGGAAAAGAGCAGAAGGAAGCAGTTTGTATGTTGGTTTGTTTGTTTATTTAAATCAAGGAGCTATAAAATAGACTCTTTAGAGTTCCATATAAAATTTTAACTTATTTCCTTGGGATAAGTTGCTGTCTGTTAAGCTCATGAAAATAGAAAATCCAGAGAAGTTAAGATTTTTACATTCCAGGAAGATCCTCACATTTGTTTTGGGGGTAAAAATCATCTTTGTGAATAACATGTTTATCGTGAGCAGGGGAAATGTTTCAGTTGTTTAATGTCTACAGAAATTGAAGTTATGCTGATAAACTGAAACCACACAGGACCAAACTCCTGTTCTTCCAGCTGAGTAACTGCAGGATACGTGCGGCACAGGCAGTCTGTCCTCACACAGATGAGGGCTATGGAGATTTTGAATCACTTCCTGATTATTCCTCTCCCTATTTCCATGTCCTGAATACATGAGGAGAAGAGCACAGGAGACCTTCTACTTCAACAAAAACCTGTTTACGGAGCATCTTACTGTCTGTAACTGGGAAATGATGACAAGTCAGACAGCAGAAGTCGCTAATTTGGACGGTTTGGGAATTACACTGGTTACCTTTGCAAGTAGAAATGCCAGTTTCTTTTGGAAGAAGCTGGGGTTTGTGTTCTGTTACTGGATTTAATAAGGATATTTCTAACTTCAAGCATGGGCTACTGCTTTATTGGGAAACAGACAGGAAGAAATCGAGGCAGGAGAAGAGAGAAGAATGTCCATTAAGACAGGAAGTACGTATTGAGTAAAGGCTAAATCATGGAGAAAAGTAACAATATTCAGAACATCTTAAAAATTCCGTGATGTGGTGGGGGTCTGAGGACACTCTGCCATTTCAGGGAAGAGTTCAGTTCATAGCTTTAAGGTTTGGAATTTTGATTAGGGAAAGTGCCTACACTCTTCCTTTGTAAGAGAGTGGGATGGAAGGTTTCAGTCTCGGAAAAAGGAAGGATTTGGGTAAGTCCCAGGATGAAGGTCCAGCACCCTGTGACAGGATACTGAGAGAAAGAGAAATGTCAAAGAAATCTTTAAGAGATTTTCAGTAAAACAAAAGAATCTTTGTGAAAGATACTGTTAGCAAGTCCAGTGGAAGGAATGGGGACGCAAAGTGAATTGAGAGGATTTGCAAGTTGTTTCTAAGCCTTGAGGCAAGAACAAAAAGCTGAGCTTTTACTGTTTACTATATTTGGTATGTATGGAAGAGCACTTTGGCCATCAAGGGAGCTCATAAACTGCGGAGCCTAATTGTCTCTTCACTGCGTTGTTGTGCTGGGGGTAGAGAAAATGCTCGTGTTAAAGGACAATTCTGAGTGAGAGCAGCTGAGACCTGACCCTGCCTTTTGTGAAAACGCTTTTCTCACAGCCGAGGTCCATGAGCACATGCTCGTGTTTCCATGAATCTGTTTTTATTTTTCTTATTGGTATGTATGTAGGCATCATCCAGACTGTGGTAGCTCTAGTGTTCAGGATTAAATGTGGTAGCTGTGATAGCCTGAAGGTACAGTATTCGTTTTGTCCTATCTTTTCTCAAAAATACACACTTGAAGACTGTTTTTACTGAAAATTTCTAGGGATAAAATATTAACTGTATCAGACTAAAAGTTGCTGCCTCAGAGAATTTCTGGTTGAGATGTCCAGGTGGATAGACAGAAAAAGCACCATGTTTTCTGAATCGATCTAAGTTTATGGGAATTAATTAATCGGGAAAAAAATTTATTTCCAACTGTGTTTAATGCCATGAAAAGCAGATTTTATTTAGTGTTTTGATTAAGCCACTCTCATTAGGGATCACATTAGAGATGTGATAACTGTGAATCACAGAAAACAAGTATGTCAAATGATAATTTTCTCCAGTTTTCATATGGGTACATGAGGAAAAAGTAACAACCTGAACTTTATATTAGCTTTGACTGTTGTAAAACTGCTTTCTCTTGAAAGTGATGGATCTGGTTCTACATGTACCTCCTGAGCCAAAGTATTCTTCTTACTCTCTTCCAAAAAGTGTTGTGATTCACTTAGTTTTTAATAATGTTAATAGTTCTTTTATCCCAGTGCAAATGAAAGCTTATTGCAAGCTTTCAACCTACACTAACAGCAGTAGGACACAGGTATATTTGTATAAAGCAGTGATCTTTAATGTTTTCTAATTTGCAGACTTTGGTGGCAGCCAATTCTTTATGTCATGCCAAAACAATGTGTCTTACTTACCTTTCTGGATCCCTGTAAAAGCAGCTCATGGGCCCCAAAGGCCTGTGAAGTAATTTTAAAAATCAGTGATATAGGACAATACAGAATGCACAAATCAATTTAATTTCCCCTATGCAAGAGCTAAGTGTTTCTCACTCTTCTAAAGGCCAGCAAGTTGGACCAAGTTAGAAGAGAAGAAATGAATTGAAGAGTTAAGGGCGGTGCACTGAGAATTAGAGTTGTCCAGAAACAGAAAAAAATTTCTAGTGTATAAAAAAATTAACGGTTTTGACATTTGTTTTAGATTTGTCACAGAATGATTTAAAAAACAAAACATGAATAGAAAGAATGAGACATCCCAGAATAGCCAACATCCAGTGGCTGGGGTATTTACTTGGGCCCTGTCCAAGGAGTGCTTTATGGGATTTGGAGCAGACATTTGACATAATGTTTTCAACATTATTTTTGTCAGACTGAAATTTGGGCTCTGTAGTGGGTTGAAAAAGAGCTTGCTTGGAGTTCTGCGCTTTGTAGGTGAGACTTAGTCACCAGCTGTTTCATCAGGCAGTTTCTCTTCAGCCTGGGGAATTTTATTTTTGTTTTTTTAAACAAAATAAAGTAGCTGCATGGAGAACAGACACTTATTCTGTTGAGTTTGGTAGGGTGCTAGCATATATTTGGGTATTATTCTGACTTTGGGAGTCTAATAAAGCACCACCCACATTTCTGCTCCATTTTCATTCAGAACAGATATTTTCTCTTGGAAGTATCAGAACCTACCTAACTGTATTTCCACGGAAATCAGCACATTACTTTGAAAAAATATGAATTTTTTGCAAGTTAGCATTTTCTGATGGAAAAAAGCTCTTTGTCCAAAAATTCTCAACCGGCTTTACTGAGGTGAGATCTTTCTCTGTATGTGACAAATGTGAGGTGTTTACCTTCAGTATTTTTGTAGGTTGAAGAAGAGATCATAAGTGAAGTGTGGTCTGGGGTGATGAAACCTGGCAGGTAAATGTGTGGGAACTTTGTAAGGAATATCTGGAGTAAAACATAAAAAGGTGTTGATGACTGTGTCTCAGCTATTACTGAAACCAGGTTAAATTTGGTATGTGGGGGGAAAAATCAGAAAAAGTATTGAAAGGTTGAAATTCCAACCTTTCTCCTTTGCTTTGCAAACATGGATCTTTCAATCCAATCCTTTCATCCTTGTTCCCACTCCGAATCTCATCAAGCCACTGGACACACACGTTCAGCTTCTCTTTCTGGTTTAGCCTGTGCTCCTGCCAGCCTCCCACTGTTTTCCATTCCTTCCTTCCTGCATCTATCTTACACCCAGGCCTGATCTTCCCACCAAGGCACTTCCCCAGCGCCGGGCACCCTTGGGCATTATTGACCAAGAACTGAGACTTGCGAGTGTCCCAGGGGACTCAAAAGGCGTTTGCAGAGGTGGGGAGCAAATGTTTTCAACAGCACACAGCTCCACGCCTCGGCATTCTCCATTGATTAATCAGCATAGCTCATCTGAAAGATGTTTACCGTGTCTGAGACCGGTTTTTGGATTGCTGGGTTAATGGCCCTGCTGGGAAACAGTTATCCCATTTCTGTAGATGAGGTCGGTGCAGCACGGGACACTTCATAATAAAACCTGGTCACAGATCATGAATGCAGCCAGTGCCTTGTTTCCTAGAAGAATCAAGTGGAAACGTATTTGTCACCAGGCATTAAATGTTGCTCACCCAACTCCCCAAGCAGTTAGAAGGTATTGAACAGAACTGGGGGGAGCTATGTTTGATGTGTTTGATGTTACATGTGTCCCTTAGCTCCATTCCCTTGCCCAGATTCAGTATCTGTAATGTTTCACTTTTAACTGAAGTATCTAGAAGTGAAAATTCAGGCCATGCGGGGACAACAAATTTAAGTCATCTCCAGGCCAGGATTTGGTGTAGCTGTACTAATTTGCTGACTGAGAAATAAAACAGGGTAATTATCTACTGAGAGGCAGGATTTATTAGGTCTGGTGCAAGTGTCTTGTTGTGCTCCTAGAACCTGGTCCGGCTTGTTTTTGAGACCATGCAGGTTGTCTGGACAGGTGCTGCACACACTATAAACAAGACTCTATTGACTTCTGGTCAGTGCAGATCCTATCACACCTCTTAGTCTGGTTCCCTAGGGAAATCACTTACACAATCTAATTATTTGTCTGACCCAGTTTCCAAGATGCTGACACATTTGTCACAGGTTATGTAGATGATTTGGAGACATTTACCAGTTGTCCTCACCAGTTTTGCAAGAATTAGCATCTAAGGAGAGGAAGGAATCCTTATTAATGCTCCCACTGAGGAAGAAGGGAGAGTTCAGCAGTTGTTCATTGTGTTTGACAGCAGCAAGGCTCTCGACTGATTTGCACATTGCTCTGATATTCCTTGGTGAAAACACTGCTTCGTCCCGCTGCCAAAGCAAAAACAAAAGTCCAGGAATGGTTAGGAGAAGATGCCAAGGCATGCTACGGTATTCCCCACGGGATAAGGGAGCCTGCTTGTTCTTGCAGCGGGGAGGTGGGAGCTTGGAGGGGTGAAGGGGGCTGGAGGAATTGGAGTGGGATATGGTGGAGGACGGCTGGGGTTATTCCAAGAGGGAGGTGTAAGAGCTGCAACGTAAATCCATAAAGAACCAAGCTTTGTTAGCTCCACTTTCAGGGAATAATTTGTTAGGAAAATACTGAAGACTTTATTTTGCTATTTTGGATACATTTATGTGCTGATTTAACCCTCCTACAATTCCTGTAGCAGTTGGGGCTGGTACACCGCCTTGCTGTTACACAGCAGGCATCTGCTGTTATTTGACCTGAAAAGATCATTATAGGAGCTTTATTTGGTGTGCATTTAATAAAGCTGTAGCTGTTGTGACTATAACTCATGGCTCCCATGTCATTCCGCAGTGGTGTAACCAGCGATTCAGCATTCCAGGCCCATCAGTTCAAAGGGAAGTGTGAGGGACACGAATGTATGCCAGAGCATCGGGACTTTTATTGCTCCTCTCCTCTGTTAGGAAGATACATTCTCGAGGAATCGAGAAGTACAAAGCATCCTTAGACCTTGTAGTGCAAAATGTAAAAAGTGATGTTATCTGCAGAAAGTGGACTTTAGATTCTATCAGCGCACATTTAGCATAAAGCATTTCCTATGGTAATGCCTCTCACTTTCCCAGACTTTTAAAGGCTCCAAGTGGCACACAGGCTGCAGACCTCTTTGTAATGTTAATGAATCATCTTAATGGACTGTTTTAGCAGAAACATTCATCACCTTTTGTCCCACAATGATTTTTTTTTTGTTATACTTAAATGGTTAAGTAGGCAATAAATGCCTATCAGACCAACCACTATGCACTAGTAATCCACCTCACTATAAATCACCAGTGGATTATTATTGTCCTGTTTAATTAACACTCTTAACGGATTCTGTCATTGGATAGACTTTCACCTTGCACTAAGCAGGCATTAACATTTGAAATAAGAAGTGTGTTTATGTGAAAAGCATTAATCAGCATGACCTGGAACTGGTAGTGGTGGGTTGGATGAAATATGTGCCTCTGTCCATGGGTGAGGGTTCCTTACATCAAGTTTTCAATGGAAGCTAAAGTCAAACCTACGGAATACTTACTTAAGTCATAGCAAATTATAGTTCCAGAGTAATTTTTAATTAGGTCCAAAAGATATTTGGCTATATTTGGTTGAAAATAAATTTTTAATTCCAGCAGTTAGGAAGGCAGTGGTTTTGTGAGTGTAACGTGGGTTTGTTTGTGGTCCAGTTCAGTTTTTAGAGGACTGGATCAAACCCTTTTCTTTTTCTGCAGCAAAAGGTGAGAGGGGAATTCTGACCCTGTTGCTCCTCCTCTATGAACTCTTTTCAGACTTCACAGCCACAAAGAGTGAGCCAAGCAGCCAGAGCTCCTGGGAAGGGCAGGGGGGTCCATAGGCTTCGATGGCCTTTGAAGAACAATCCCAGCAGCTCTTTTGCAAACAAAATTCCCACACTGGGACACAAGCTCCACACAGGATCACTCTTAATGTACAAACATTTTTGTACCAGCTCAGTGCTGGTTTTCTCCTCTCGGCAGAATATAAAGATGGCAGCTTGGTTTTTATTCTCTCTTGTAATACAACTTAATGCATTCACAAGTAATTTCCTCCTTCCTTGGATTCTGGCACTAACAGCAGCCTTGTGAGATAACCCACTGCTGAATTTCGTTTTACAGACAGAGAACTGCCATGTGCAGAGATTTTCTGAGATCTTTAACTGTCAAAACTGGTAGCACAGCTCAAGAGATCCTGGTTCTTGTCTGCACACAGACCTGGTATGCACATCCCTTTCCTCTTGGCATTTTCATTCAATTATTTCCCAGTATGGACTCCTGCAAATTAAAGAACAAATAAAACTGCTAAGTGGAACACAAACACACTAAATCTTTTTAATTAAGAGATTGAATCTCTTAGTATAAATTCATTTCCTGAAACAAAACTCCAATTATGTAAGATTAATTCTTTCCTCTGAGATTGCAGGAATTTATTGACTAACAAAATCTTCTATTGCATAAATGGAAATGTGCTTTTTAATGCAGCCTGCTGCTGAGAGGCAAAACCATAGCATTAGCCTTTTCACTGGGCATTTTTGTTTCAGTTGCACTCTAATCTGCCAGGTTTCTTTCTGTTTGTAATAGGAAAGGGGTGAAATGGTTCACAGCTGAACATGTGGTAAATAACACAAAACACTAAAGGAGTTTAAACAAGATGAGAAATTAAACTAAGCTCCTAAAAAGCCTGTTGTGACTGCAGGAGGAACTGTAAGGACAGAAATAAGAGTATCCTGCGTGCAGGGCAGTGCTGTGAGGAGGTGTGTGTGTGTCATTGATCACACAATAGTTTTTTCAAATCATGTAACATGCATTTGTGCACAAACCCCACACAGTTTCAAGTGCAGGCACGTCCTGAGAAGAATCTCCTTCATTCCCTCTAGACACACCCAGCCCATTAAATCCATCACTGCCTCGCAGTAAGCCCCAGGGTTCAATCTTTTCTAGAGCACTGTTACTATCCAACCTTTTAGCTCATAGAGTGGGCAGCCAAGTTTTCATGTCTATGCATATAGTAAGAATCATAGCCAATATTTCCTACAGTTTCCTCCTCTCCATCCCAATCTGGATATGTAATGGTTTGGTTCTGTTGTTGGGGGTTTTGTTGAGGGTTTTTTTTTGGGTTGGGAGCTTTTTGGGATAGGTAAAATTTCAATGTTTCTTTCAGATTACTTTCTTATATCCTCTTGCAATAACCTGTATGAGGGTGGCAAGTTAAATGGTAATAAAATCAGGAATCTGTGCTCCATGTAAGTAGCTGGCCATGAGAAACTGCAGCAGGGATGGATATTGAATGACTTCAATAGTCCAGCCAGGTTTTATCAGAACAGGTCATCAACCTGTAGGCTGCCTAAACCTGTTCCACTGCTTCCCCATTGATTAAATATCTGGAAGCATTTACACGTATATCAAATTCTCTGTAATCTATTTTATCTTAATGACACCCAAGTTCTTTGTCAAGCTCGGGCAAAAATGTTCCCTCCAGTGGTGAGAAAAGATGGTGTATCTCCTTAGTGTACTACAGTACATTGAATTTTCTTGAAGCCAAGCTATGATTTCAGGTTCTCACAGGCTGAAATATTAGTGGGACTGCAGGGATATAAAGGAAGTAAAGCCTGCCTGTGTATGCCCAGATATTAAGGAATTTAAAACTGGATTTTTTTCATTTGATTGCAGATCTGACATACGGGGGCGGGGAACGAAGGAACTGAGGGAGTGTGTAGCTTCCAGCCGAGTTCTGATGGCCGAAATTCCTTCTGAATCTCAGTACCTGTATCATCAGAACAAGACAGAGGATCTTGCCTGGAGTTGTCTCCTGTTCCTGTCATCTGGGGATTTCCACTCTCCTTCCTCTGTGTTTGGGCCCAGCCTATTTTCCTGCTCTTACTCTCTGCCCCAGACAGAGATGCAAACATCCTGAGCACTGCATTCCCTCCATCTTGTTTCGGGCTCCTAAGTGGTTCTGTCTTTTTTCCCATTTTCACCCTCTTTTCTTTGGAATTTTTTTTTCTTCCTTCCATAATCTATGACAATAGGAGTCAGGGGAAGCAGTGTGGAGATATGTTAAAAATCTTAAAAAAAGACACCAAAACCTCAACCTAGTGGTGTGGCAAAGGTGGAAAAAGGTTGATTATTCACTGTCTTGTCCAGCATCATAAATAAGGAGCATCATAACTAATTAGGAGATTGCAGGTTCAAGTGCAGGTTCAAGGACAAAGATCTTTGAGAATGAGTAGTTAATCTGTGGAACTCCCTGTCACAGGATGTGTTATGTTAAAAATGTGCATGAAATCTATTTGAAAAAAATTTGATGAATACAAAGACACCACCAGAAGTCCTTGAATATGAAGTCCCACTTCTTATTCCAGAGTCTTTGAGTCATAAATATGCTGGAAATGCATCACTAGACACTTTTTTTGTACTCTTCTTGCGACGTCCAGTATTTTTCGTTGTCAGAAGGAGAATATTAGTTTAGGTGGACTTTGGATTAACAAGTATTATAGGTCTTATGCTTTTTATTAAGAATAGAAGGCAGGATGCAATTTATCCCTTAGTTGTCAAACAGGACTACAAAGTGTTGTGGTGTTTGCTCTCCTCTTACTTTTTCATCCCTTAATCCAATCCAGTGAAGCGTGGTAGATGTTTCTTATATTTTGTTGCCAACTGTTTTAAGAAGTTCATACAAAAGCTTCTCTCATCAAGAAAATTTATGTGAGGGTTCATGAGTCCTTGCAGCAGTATGTTGAAGCACAGAGACATTGTTAAATCAGATTCAAACTGATGGACTCAGTACAACAGGAATGGCTTTCAAAATTCTCAGGAATGGCTTTCAAAAAAGACAAGTTTCAAGTACTAGTCAGTGTGATAAAACATAAATCTATATTTATGTATCTCCAGACATTATCTTTACCATTGCAAATTTTCTGTGGAGACAGCAATCAAATGGTCAGAAAGCCTTAGTTTGCCTGTAGGCAAATCCATGCTTTGGGTCTTAACACTGCAGAGATAATTATGTTACCCATGTTGTAAACATTTTGTGTCTCTTGAATAGAGAGTCTGTATTGAAAATATTAACCACTGGTCTGTGGAAACTGAAAAGCTGCAAAGGAAAGGAAACCAATTTTCTCAGTGGGTACTGAACAGCTGAATGGTTGGAACTGTGTTTGGGAAGCACTCAAATTGCTATAAACCATCGAAAAGTGCTAGTGGATCTAAAATCCTGAGGAAAAGGTGAAAACTTGCTGGTGTCACAAAGTGCCTTAAATAGAATATCTGCAGTTTGAGTGATCAAAATTAACCCCTTTACTCTCACATACATGTGGTATTCTAAACAGACATTTAGATAAATATCACAGCTGATGTAACAAATACCTGAAAGTGCAGGTAATAAATACAAGAAAAAACCTGTCTTGATTATTCAAGTAACTGCTGCTAGTTAATTAGCATGCTCATAGTGTTTGGGCCAATGGAGTTTTGCAGTTTCCTTTCAATAGAGGTTTTTTCCAACTTTTCTTTTTAATCCCATTGGACACAGTGATGCAATAGTGCCCAAACAATTGAATGAATTCATTGTGAAGAACTAATTTTTGATTCAGAGATGACAGTCAACATTGCATTGCAAATTAGGCACTATTGGGGTCTGCTTGTACAAAAAGAATTCATTCCTCAACAAAAAGTGGCATTCTGTCAACTACTAATTGCATGCAAAGAATTTTAAACAAAACCAGGTAACATATGTATGTAACATGCCTGTGTGATTAAATGTGTGTGATACTGTAATTTGTGTAATATCAAAGGCAGGAGATATCTGAAACAGTAAGAAACCAGACGATGGCAATTTTTATTTTCTATTAGGTTTTTTCAGCTGTACTCATGCTTGGGCGTTGTTTTCGTAGTTTTTGAGGGGGTTTTGTTTTTGCTTTTCAAAGAATGCCTGAAAAATGAGTAACATTTTTTCCTAATTTTCAACTGAACCTCCCATGCTGTGATTTATGGCCATTGCTCCTTGTTATGACACTACCTACCCAGAACTTGGCTGTCATCTCTGTAACTGCTGTGCAGGCACAGACCAGTCCCTGGCCACTCTTCTGCCATGACAAGTAGGCCCAGCACCTTCAGTGTCTCCATTTAGGTCCTGTGCTCTTGACCCAGGGTATCTCAGTACCCTTCTGCTGAACCTTCTGTCGATTCTCCACACTGTTCTTGGATTGGGGGAGCCAAAACTGGGCACAGCACAACCAGCCCCATCTGTCTGAGTTTGTCCAGCTTCCCTGCCAGGTCCCTGCTCTGCTCCATCGCTGCCTTCTTCCTTGCCAAACTGGTACACAGAGATGTCTGGGAGCAGGTTGGGCCTGTTCAAATCAGTGTAAAAGAGGGATTGAGAACTTCAGCTCTTTCTCATTGTAATCTTTAGGTCACCATCCCCGCTATTGGCAAAGCCGTATTTTTCTGTTGTACTTGGCTTTGGAGACATTGGCTTCTGTGCAGGACTCAGCAGAGGCAGAAACTCCATCCCTCTATTACCACATAGATAGAGGCATGACTAGAAAAAAGGAGAGTATGACAGGTTTTTCCATGGATGAATAACTTCTGTGCCCTGGGGACTGTAAATAGCTGGTATAAATCAATGCAAATTGGCTATTACTAATCTTGCCAGTAATGAAGTGAGAATGAATGGAGTACAAAGATGAACTTTACATGTCATTAGCACCAATCTGCCTCGCTGCATTTATGGGCAAGGCTCTACTTAGGAGGTCAGTTGGCAAAACTTACAGGTTTTCTTTAGAAAATTGTGATTAAAAAAATGCATTTGTGCTGCACAGAAAGGTCTCTCAAATATCAAGTCCATTTGGGAATTTTACAGTTATGAAAACTTGAAAACAATTGTTTCATAATTTCTCAAGCACTCAGCAGCAAGTACTTTTATTACAGTGCTTTAGCATCACAGTATATAATTTAATATGTTTATTACAAGTGTGTCATATAAAACACTGAAGTGTATCATTTCAGAGCAAAAGTTCATTTTCAGTTTAGCTCTCCAACAGAAAACTGAATGATCTGCAACACTGAAGAAAAAACTGACACTGTTGTTGTTACTCCATAATTGCAGAAAATTAACATGAATGAGGATAATGACTGCATATTCTGCAAGAACGTTTCTTTTAAAGCAGACACTACAGAACTTATGAAACAAGTTTTCCACTAGGATTGGAAGTCAGTTTGAATCTTCATAAATATTGGCTTTTGCATAATATTTTTAAAATATATAATACAGTATCAGTGGTTAAACACCTCTGACAGGAGCACAGTGACCTCTTTGGTTTGTGCTGTGTTGTTTTCCCCTCCGCACAAAGAGAATAAGTGAAATATGAAAGTGAAACAAGTTCCTGAGTGATGGACACCACTGAAATGAAAAATGGGAGCAGAGTGTTACAAAAATCTGGTCAGTCGTCCTTCTCCAGTCTCTGAATTTGAAGGCTATGCCCTGATTTCTCAAAATACATTCAAAAAATGAAGATTTTGATGTACTGGCCATCACAAAACAGCTGAAATATGTCGAAAATCAATGTATGTAAAACTTATAGTACAGGTTCTCTCCTGCTTGAATCTTCTAGAGAGAAGAGCCAGTATAGTGTAGGAGCAGCTGTTCAGCAACACCTATCATTTGTTTACATTTCGTGACTAACATGAGGCACCCCATCGTTAAAATGAGAGTCAGGAACGGGGTCTCCTGATTTGCTTCCTAGCATTCCATAATTTCACTGAGGATATGATCTCATCCAGCTCGCCACACCACCTAAGAATCTGGACTGGTTGATGAGCCTGTTAATTTTCCTTCTGATGAAGTACCAAACGTCGCCAAAGGGCTGAAAGATAACCTTCAGTTTAATTTAATAAGAAAGCTTTAGATATTCTTGTCTTAGGACTAATGGATGGTTGACAATATCTTCAGCAATGCCATTTCTATATTTTTTATTTCTTCTTGACATTTAGTGTCCCAATCTTGCATTCCTGGCACTCAAAACTCCTCATGAATGGATCCAAACATGGAAGCATTCCAGTGCAATGCACGAGAGACCCTGTAACATTACAGAGTAGAGGACATGCAGGAAAATATTGAAATAATAAGTTAACACTACATCAGATTTTTAGAAAGGAACTCTGCTAACAAGTGCTAGACCCACTTGTCATCCATCTGTTCCTAAGGCACAAACAGGAATTCTTAACCTAGCAAAGGTACTGCTGGCAGCCAATGGCTGTTTCTTGTTCACTTATCGTTTATTAAAATGAATGTGCTAACACCAAAAAAGCCTGGCTTTTGCAGAGGCACAGACCGGTTGTATATTTCTTTCTAACAACGTGTATGATGTTATCAGAAGGCTGATGACTGAGATGTGAGATCCAGCAATCAGAGACTACAGCAAGGAACTTTGTTAATATTTTTGCTATGACTTAATTAGAAACGAGGGGGTTTTTAATGATTTAGTTAAACTAATGCAACATCCTGTAATGGACATAGCCTTGCAGATGTAGAGATGTTCTCAGTAAGTAATCATAGTAAATTATAATAATATATCTTATATTAGCAAATTAAATAAAGGATCTTAATCAATTGCATCATGATCTGATTCAAAATTCCCTTTCTACTTTCCCATTTTGCCATATGCTACATATCAGTCAGAAAGTATTTTCCTGTAAAAAATAAAACAAATTTATTACAGCTATGCATGGACACTGTGCATTACTCTGTGTGGGAAGAGTGACCACAATAGCTGTTTCTGAATAAACTATCCCTAATAGCTCCCTGTGTGAATATTCTAGTCTGGAAAAGTCATGGGTCAAATAAGTCATTGCAGAATAGCTGATCCTGCAATAGCAATTCCAGTCCACTTTCCAGTATAGAAAAGTCCTTAGTCAACAGCTCCAAACTCCTGTTTCTGCCAGAAGATTTTTCTCTTTAGAGAATAATATAAATTTGTTATATTCAACTCTTTAAGGCCCAAATTCTGCACTGAACTCCCTTTGGGAACAGTCCATGAGATCAGTCGGGGAGAACTTTATATTATAGGAGTTTGTATTTATGTGCACAGACTCCACGGTTTTATTACACAGACATTTCATTAACACCTTCATGTGGCTGTGAGCTGTACACACCTCTGGCTGTGGGACATCTGGGTGATCCTTCTGTTCCAGTACCTCCTAGATCCCTAAACCAGCAGGCAGAAAGTTGCCTGGAGACGATCCATCAAGCCAAACCCAAGGTCTTCGGTCACTGTCCTGGCCAGCAGGAGTGGGACAAGGCAAACCAGGGCAAAATGTCACCCCTTCCTCCATGCCTAAGTACAGGGGATGGGTGACAGCAGTGACATCCAGCTGATACTTTTGAGTTTGCTCTGAGAACAGACAAAAGACTGGTCTATAAATATGCAGGGAGACTTTGAAAAATGTTTGAGTGGGCTAAAACTGTATCCTGAAAAAGCAACACAGAGCCTTCACTGAAGGCCGACTGGCAATCTCACTGCAACCAGAACTGCTTGTGTAACAGTTCAGTAAGACATGTTTTGGGCTGTATTCATGTTTATATTTGAATCACGGTTTTTCTCTTCTCCTGTTGAAAAAAAAAAAGGAAGAACAAACCAAGATAAGATGTCTGTGTTATTTTTTTATTTGATAACTTCTTACTGAGCCTTAAGACCCTCAAAAGCAAAGGTTGCTGTTTATCCAAAATTCCATCACAGGGCCCCTGGCATTTTTGTGGTGTGGACCAATTAACATTAGTAGCTTAATTAAAATCACCAAATGCATTTTAAAGGATGACATAAGGTTGATTTTAATCTAGACTTCCAAAAATGAAGTAGAATGTTAATCAACTGCCCCACCCGTTATTTATATGGCCCACAGTACTCACTGTCAGAACTCCTACATCATCCTCTGACTTCATTTTCCCCAGGGATTATTAAATAATTAATAACAACTGTCTAAAGTCCACCCCAAGTTTTACCTGTTGGCATAAATCTGGGGTCATGACACCACTAGTGTAGCATTCCCATAAATGCAGCAGATTTAGGTTCAAGTAGTTTTAATGTACAGAAGGTGGCATTTTTGTGTTTAAAGAGTAAAATCATACCTGTGTGTTCATGCTTTTTAGGGTTTTCCCAACAAAAGGAAAACAGAAAATAAGGCATTTTACTTTTGTGAAAGCCAGAAGAAATGGTGCAGCTGTTTTCAAGACTGCTATTTTCAAGCTGTCATATGAGCATGGAATAGAAGTCATTCTTGCTTTCCAGTTATATTTTAGTACAAATATCTTCCATTTGTTTGTTTCAACATATTTCCCCTTCAACACGTTTTTTTAATCAGAATTTTTCCTAATAGGCTGGAGGAGTGTCCCATCTTAGAGTGAGACCCGGTCAGGAGAGAGGGAGGAATAGTGACTAAGATAGTACTGGGCAAGCTCAAACTTCTCAGCGTGTAAAAATTATGTGTTCAAACGTTCAGTCCTACAGTGCTGCCTGTTTGTAGCTTAATCACTATGAGTGCACGTGGAATTCATGCTAAATTACGTAAAAGTAATCTTGTATTTAATTTACTTTGTGTTTCTTTGTCTCAAATACCTATTTTGCACTGCCACCAAAAATACCTTACTACCCCTAAAAGCGTTAGAAAAGGCAGATCTGAAAATTGACAGAGGTTAGATGAAAGGTACTTTTCCTTTTAAGAATTGTCTGTAGAGTTTATTTCTGGCTGAAAGATAAAACACCAAAAGAAGGGATGGTAACAAAACCCCACTTCCCCTTACAGTGATTTGACTCACTGCAGAATAAATATTTTGCAGGTGCTTCTCATTCTGGACCCAGGTAGACTGCACACATGCATTAGTTTTGGGTTGCTCTTTTTAACCACCCATGTTATTTGGAAGGAGATCTCCCATTTGGAGTTGTGAGCTGTTAGCAGTGAATGACTTTTCATCTCCTATTTCTCTGGGCTTTGCTCATTAGAAAAAGATCAGTAACTTTTCATGTAATTGGCAGGTGATAGATCTGGCTCCTGTTTCATCATAGTGTTAAATTTAACAGTTTCTGAGTGGTAACACTTTCTCTGGCATCTGTGGTGCCATCTACTGCACAGCTTGGTAGAGGCAGGACGAGAGAACTGCATCCCTCCACTGCTGCTTTCACTTCCTTCTTCCCATCTTAACATTTGATAATGTTCCTCATTTGCTTTCATAGTAATTTTCCTTCTTATACATATATATAAATGTATATAAATACATATTAGAGTATCTATTTCTACACATTTATCTATAAATGTATATATACATATTTGTATAATTTTTTAACATATGCAGTCGATATTTGGAATTTAATTTTGGCGGGCTTTTTGACAAGCAGGGAAAATAAACAAGAAAGAGGAATCTAGGAAAATAATCTGCTAGTTCATTTATTGATTGTAGTTCATTTACTCATCATATTCTGGATACAAATTTATCTGGTTAGATATATTCACATATATGTGTGCAGTATTAAGTTTGAAGCATGGAAATTTTTGTTATTGTTATTGTTTTTCTTAACTCAGATATAAACACTAAATATTTCAGTTGGGTTTTTTTATGATTGCTGCTTGATGCTATGGAGTAGAACGAAGTCATTAAATTGGCTTCTCATAAGTTGATGTATTTAGTTTTGTTTGCAATCTGTTGCTGGGGGCATGGTATAATTTTGGCAGTTCCATATCAAACAAAAATCTGTTGATTTTGATGTCGAGTTGTTGGAAAGAGCTACAGAGATTTTACATAAATATTTCCGGAGTGATCTCAAGTTACCTAAAGGCCAAAGACTTAAGATGAAAGATCTGAAAATTTCAATTCATTAATTCCCCTTTCTTTGGCTTCTCTCCGTTAATTGAAGCACCTTGTGCTCATATCATCATAGCCTGAGGTTTTCCTTGAATAAATCAATGAATGAATTTTTTAATTACCTACCCAGGCTGGATTTGGAACGCTCACTCATACAAGTACCAAAGAAGAAAGGTTCAGTGGCAGTAGCTAATGGAGCAACATTTTGAAAACTACATCATCTAACTTGCTAACAAGTCTAAGCATCACAGTGTTTGAAATGCTGTTGGCTGTGACTTGGATTGAGAACAGCTTCCAGTGCTGCCGACTGCTGTGCATAAAACATGATGTTATCAACAGTGGGCTTTGAAAACCTTTCTCTAGAAAGGACAAGCTTTAAGATATTTATATACTAAGTCACTTCTAACACTCTCAGAGAGAGCTCTGTGAGGAATCAATTATGATGACGTAGTTAGGAGTTGAAAATACCTTGGCATATGATAACTGCAAAGGTAAGATAAGTTTAAGTTTGCAGTATTTGGGGGTTTTTGCCATGGAGCCGATGGTGCAGGAGCCCTGATGTCTGCACACAAAAACACTGCAGAACCAGAGCGTGCCAAGGAGTACCAGGGGCTGCTCCTCTGGCCTGCACCAGGATTCCCAGGAGTGTTCCATTTTCTCTTTGCAATCACCACGAATTTAAACAGTCTGAAGTGAAAGACTGGATTTTTTGTAGGAAAGGCTGAACGCCTAAAGATGAATTGCACCAAAATACTCATAATGTGTGGGGTTTCTTCCCAAATTCGCTATCTCTCTCTGTGTCACCCATTCTGCAGCACTGCCCTCTGGCCAGGGATGCCACATGAATAACAGCAATTCCAGTTCAGCCGTAAACCTTACAAAATCTAGCGTTCTTTCCTTAAATTTCAGCTTCTCTGGAAGCCAATGATTCATGACTCTTAAAATTGGGGTTTATTGTTTGTTCAGAACACAAGACTTCACAGCATATTCAGAAAGATTTGACAACATATCAAAAGACTGTCATAAAGTTTCAGAATGCTGAGGGCAAATGATAAAAAATAGTGCTGATTCTTTAATCTCAGTAGAAGCTGAATTCCACTTTGGGGAAGGAGGTGGATTTTTCAACAGATGGAATTGCACTGGACTTCCATCTCCCTCAGCTTCCCGCCAGTCAGGAACAGACATACGAGAAGAGGAAAATGGCTAGATGACAAAAGTACTGCTCAGCTGTTGGGCCACGTTCTAGCCAGCCTGCTTGGATTTATTCCAGAAACCTGGGTGCTGTGGAGTTTGTGGTCAGACATCAGCTCCATGGACGGGCCTGAGGGTCAGCGCCCAGCGCAGGCCGTGGCCCGTCAGGGTGGGCGGGGCCATCGCCTGTCTGTCAGCAAGGGCGGGAAAAGCCATTGGCCGGTCAGAAAAAGGCGGGAAAAGCCCTCAGTGCGTCAAAAGCCGCGGTCAGTCAGGACAGGTGGGAAAAGCCCTCAGTTGGTCACTCAGGACAGGAAAAGCCCTCAGTGAGTAAGAACAGGTGGGGAAAGCCCTCAGTTGGTCACTCAGGACAGGAAAAGCCCTCAGCGGGTAAGAACAGGTGGGAAAAGCCCTCATTTGGTCACTCAGGACAGGAAAAGCCCTCAGTGGGTAAGAACAGGTGGGAAAAGCCCTCAGTTGGTCACTCAGGACAGGAAAAGCCCTCAGTGAGTAAGAACAGGTGGGAAAAGCCCTCAGTTGGTCAGCTGGGATAGGAAAAGCCCCCAGTTAGTCAGGAAGGGTGGGAGAAGCCCTCAGTCTGTCAGAAAGGGCAGGAAAAGCCCCCAGTCAGTCAGAAAGGGTGGGGAAAACCCTCGATCATTCTGGAAGGGTGGGGAAAGTCTTCAGTCCATTAGGAAGAGTGGGAGAATGCCTTGGTTGGTCAGGAACAGCAGGAACAGCCCTTAGTTGGTCTGGAAAGGTGGGAGAAGCCCTCAGTTGGTCAGTCAGGAAGTGCAGGAAAATCTTGACTTTGGTTTCTGGAGAAAATTTCAACCTTTTCTCTCTGACCTGTGGTTTGAGCTCAGATCATGAGTTTTACACCCAGCACGCAGAAGAGCCATTCCTAATTTCTGTGGTAACCTCTTTTGTCTATTTTCAACAGGGCTTCTTCCCTGTCCAGAGAAGCTGGACTGACTTGCACCAGCCTTCATGGACGAGCACAGTCTGTGTTCCACTGAAATGCCAGTTGTGAACAAGGCCAGCTTCAGGAAAACAAGTCAGTCTGGTCAGGAGAGCCACGTCCCCAGGTAAAAAAAAAGTGAAAAATAGCACCTGTACTCTTTCTGTGATAATGCTCAAGTAGGTAGGACACCATTGCACCTAACAGGTTCATGATAATGCAAAAACATAATCCAATACAAAAACAAATGGGCTCTCAGATTGCAAACAGCATCTTCATTGCCTCAGACCTCTCCAAAAAGTCTGTGGCTACAGAAAGAAATACAGAAAACTGACAAAACGAGCATAGTGAATTACACCAACAAAAAACCCTCATCAATTTTTAAAGAGTCTTTCTGCACACAGTACATCAGCCACAGCAGCTAGAACAGCCTGGGAGCATCAAGAAGGTATTTTAAAAAGAAAAGGGTATTATTAACATTATTATTTGGAGAGTTCTTGGTCTCTGGCTCATGACCTCAGCAATGCACAGGTCTAAGTTTTGGGGTGTGTTAGTTTATTACATTGCAGTTTTTTATTTGTAACTGTTTCTTTTGTCTATCTTGTTACCTTGCAAAAGGTGCTATAATATGAATCTTTCATGCTATTTATGTCGAAGATCTGTTCTCCTTCTATATAGAAACAAGTATCCACTCTGCTGCAACCTGTTAGAAATGATCAGGCAAACCCTGTGAGCTGTGCAGCACCTTCCCTTTCTCTGGATGTCATTGTTAAATAAACCACAGTGAATTTTAAGTAGGCATACTTGGCCAGTGTCATATGTTTGCTTATTAAAATTCAGATAATCTCTGCAAAAGAGACAGAATATCAGCAGGGGGTACATGGAGACTTCCTGCCCTCTTCCTCCTGTTTTCGCCTTTTACATATTACATTTCCAATTTCTGTTGGCTAGCAAACGGGGAAACTGCGATTGGAACAGAAACCTGGACTTGCAAATTCTGCAGCAAACTCTGAATTACATCTGGAATATTAAGATACTTACAGTGGACAGAATCAAATAAATAATTAAAATATTTATGAGTATCAAAGCAATGATGTGGTTTAGAATTCCTACCTATCTGTTCTTTCATCCATCCTCCCATACAGATTTTTATTGTCTTCAACACTATTTTTTCTTATGCTGGAGCTTTAAATTGCTCTAAAAGAATTATAACCTAGTTTCAGCAAAGTGGAGAGAGTGTGGAAGTTGAGCTATAAAATGGAAGAAATATATTCAGCTGATAGAAGGGAGCTTTAATGACACCTCATTATTGTTTAAGGAGACTCTGATTTTAAAAGTCATTCTTGCTGAATTGAGAGAATTCATTTTGTGTGGCAAGCACTGGTGTTGACTCATTTTTTCTCTATATATTACTTAATGACAGAATTAGACTGTGCTGATAAAACTTTGATCTAAAATAAGTTCCATGAATTCTTTAATTCTTACCTAGACTTATGATAGTGTAGAGTACACTTGTAATTTTGAGGACAGCTGAAGTGCTGGAGTCAGATTGCTTATGAAAATAAAAAGCATCTGTCATAACACTCAAACCAGCCTGGAGTTTTGCTGTAAGGGATCTGCTGCAAGGCTATTTTGTCTTTTTTGGTGAAAGATAGAGATTTTATTTTTTGCATGGTGTGTCTGTTGAGACTGAGCCTTCATGTAATTAAAATCCTTAACGGTTTGTTCAGGGCAGCAGATCAAAAGGTTAATGTGCAATGGTACAACAGGAAGTATTTGTACTCTTGAACACTTTTTAAATTTATAGCATTTAAAAACAACTTTGCCAAAACCATGGCCAAAGCCAATATTACCTCATTTATAGTAAAACATTAATCATTAGTCACAGATCAGCCAGTTGGTCTAAAAGTTCAGCTGGTGAAAAATTTGATGGTTACAGGATTGAATAGAAATGTACTTTAAATTGTATCCTCTAGTCATCAGTCTGGAATGGAAAGGCAAAGGTTTTACGGAAACTGAGCAAAACAAAATTAAAAAACAAAAATGTTCCTCCACATTTCTGAAACAATGCTGTATGCTGTAAACAGTTTTGGCTTATGTGATTTTATGGAAGAGTGGGGCTAGTTGATAAAACTTAAAGTAGAACTAGATTTTAGCATATCATCTGTGTCATTAATTGTCTTTTTTTCAGCTCTGAGGTTCTTGAAGCAATAGAAAATGTCATCCAAGGTGTACTTCAAAGCTTGGCTCAAAAAAAGGCACCTGTTCTCACAGTGGCTAACAGAACAGACTGGAGGAACATAGAGTAAGTGGTACATATTTAAAAGTCCTGCCTTCTATTAATATAAATGCCATGAATATGAATTTGATTATGTAACTTCCAGAAACGTTAATCCTACATAATCATTCTATAAGCATTAGAATCAATAAATAATTTTAAAAGTAATAGACAAATAAAAAATAATACTTGGTAACCACTCTGAACAGGCATCATGTATTAAGTACTAGCAGACCATAGCATAAAGAGAAATGTAAAACTACTGTAGTAGGGGTTGGAAAGGAAAGGGAGGTCCCATAAACAATCCTTTTCTGGAAGCAGTAGAAACCAGAAATGATAGGTTGTGTTAGAGTGAAAAAACCTGTCTTAGGCTGGAAGAAATTACTGGCAGTTCTGTCCTCCAAACCCTTTGAGTGCTTCCTCTTTTCTTTTTTTCTGCTTTTCCTCATGGTATCTTATTTCTTAAAATGATCGTGGTAAATTTATCCTTTTATTCTTCAGAGAAGATGCATCTCGCCTCTCCCTGTTGTGTTTCTTACCTGTGTGTTGTGTGCTAAGTTCGTTACCAGCAAAACAAAGCCAAATAAAGTTTCCAGTATGTTATCTACATTTCAGACCTTATGCTAGCTTATCTAGACAGGATCAGAGAAAAAGAAACCTGTCCTCCTTTACAGCACACTCTCTGATTTGTAGAAGTTGCTTGTGCAACAGTATTTTTCCGAGGAGCTCATTTAAACTGAAAATCCCTAAACCTGAGAGATTAGCTGATTTCTACAATACATAAGCAAAAGAATAAAGGAAGACACAAATCTGTCTCTGGCCTTCTAAAAGCTTTGGACATCAGTGGGTTAAAGGATATTCACATTGATAAGATTGCAAAGGTGCTTGTAAGTGGACACATTACAAATATTTAAGGTTGAGGAAGCACAGCGAACTTTCCAGGCATAACACTTTGGTGGAATACCCATTTAATGAGAACAATAAACTTCTGCCAATCAAAAAACCTGAGGGGCCTGAAGGTAATCAGTTAGCTGAAAGCCTTGTACGTTCCAGGGAATTTAATGGTTTGTGTCTTGATAGTTTGACAAAAATGTTTCACTCAGATGTCTGTAAAATTAAAATACTTTAACAAAGTTTTGTAATTTTTGGCAGTCTTTGGGGAAATGGCATTCCATGCTAGAAAAACAAATGTGAGCTGTTAGTTACCATCCAAACACATATGGGGGGAAATGTTCAAATTAAAACGAGTTAAGATCACAGTATGTTAAAAATAAGAGTCATCAATCACATTAAAAAGAGCAGAACCATTATTTCTGGTGAAGAAGTGTAATCTCAGATATGTGTTACAGAGTACTACTCTGCTGGAGTAAGCCGAGTCCTGGGAAGGCTTGGAGCGATCCAGGTTTAACCTGAGAGCAATTCCGGGGAGTCTTGATTACGGTTTTCCTCCTTTTCGGTTACAATGTTGGGAGCAGGCAACGGAAAAGCACAAATAACTTTAAAATGTTGCAAAACAAAGGCAATAAAGTTACTTCAAAGCTGGCACGCAGATGCTACATTGGGCTGTCCCTGTAGATTTATGCAGCGTGTGAGCTCTGCCACCCAAAGGATGCACGGAGCAAAACCTTGGACAAATGAATTTGGAAACATGATGTGGTTTGAGATAAAATTATAACCATTAAACCACCAGTACTTTTTAAGAGTACACACAAAACTCTGAAATGAAGAAGAATGCTTTAAAGATAGGACTGCCACAGCATAAAGCAACAATATAATTTTAAGTAAAATAATGAAGTGTCCTTAAGAAAATAAGGACACTGATTCTTTTGGTGAAATGTGCACCTTCCTATGTGAAATGGTGAAGCATGAAATAGTGAAGCTCACTTAGGTTAAACAACCATTTAGAGAGTAGGATGGACTGCATTTTTGTTCCCCACACTTAATAGCAGAGTACAATTAAGTTATTCTGATAATAATTTAAGGGCATAAATTAGATAATATTATTGTATTCTGAAATAGTAACACTTTTCCATACAGTCTGCATCAGGAAGTCACTTGTGTAAGAATTGATTTGAATTTTAATAATGATTCACTTTTTTTTTCTCATTTATTCCTTTGTTTTTATACTAAGTAATAACTGATTCTGATATATTAACAGCTATAAACATGTATAAAATACTTTTATTGTCTCTACTTTTGTCTGTGAACTTATCCCCTTTATGCTTTAATTCAGTCATGAAGCATCTTATTGAGAAACTCTTTCCTGTGTTTTTCCTTTGCCACTCCAACCCCACCCAAGTTGATTTTTTCTGTGCTGAGTCTGAAAACAGCACTGGTGAATTTCATTATAGGAAAGGGGTTTCCAAGTCTGAGTTACCTTGCAGAGAACAATTTACATGTACTCAGGGAGCTTGCAGTTTATTATATTTGTTTGCAATGTGTCAGATTTAAAGATTCTGTAGGTCTACAGATGATACCACGGTGTACTACAAAACAGATAAGAAGTGACTGCCCTCAATCTGCAAAAAGATTTGGTAAGTTAAAAAGAAGTCCAAAGCACAGTTCTTGGGCTATTTTTTTTCCTTAGTTCCCAACTTCATTAAAAACATCCAAAAATTAAAATATTATGCACTGCAATTTAGAAGTGTGTGGCTGATATAACCTGATGCTATGATCAGCCTTTCAGCTTTTCTTTTCTCTTCTCTCCTCTATTAAATTATAGTGAGTGACAGTAAAATTAATACAATATTCTTAGAGTTTCTTCCTTCCCTTAATGGATATCAACTAAAGGCATATTCAAAAGGTCTTAATGTAAAAACATCACCCCTCTTCAAAAAGCTGGCCAGGAAAGGAATCTTGGAATACAGACAATAAGCTCATTTCTTTTTCTAACTCAGTCATTTCATTTCTTGGCCTGGACATCAGAGCATACATTCCGTCACTTAACTCCCTCATGTTTTTTCTCATTATGCTAGAAATTAATGAGTCTATTGCTTAGTACAGTTTCTCTGTATTTTCACATTAAATACAGTTCAAAACTTTATTTATAGGACAAAAATGTGGTTTAATATAAAGACAAATGATTGTATATGCATTTCTGAAAATGGATGTAATACTTTGTAAATTGTATTTTTTTCAGCTCTGATGCTCAAAATATTATCTATGATCTATAAGATGGTGCAGAGCAACACTTATGCAACTAAAAGGTAACAGGCTCAATTTCTGCAATTTCAAATAAAACTGTGTTTTATCTAAATTTCAGTTATGTTTTAAGTACATTTTTGTGAAAATCAACCAATAGGATGCAAACCTGTAGGATTCCTGTACATAGAATGCTTTAGGTTTATCTGGTTAACTACGCTCTTTATAAAATTCTCATGAGCCTGCAGCTGTTTCAGTATTATAATTATAAATGCAATATTTTGTCTTGATAGAGATATATATTATTCAGATACTCTACTGTTTGGTAGCCAAAGTGTTGTGGACCAAATAATCAATGACATTTCTTGCATGCTTAAGATACCTCGGAGAAGTCTACACGTAGTAAGTGGCTTCTTATCAATGTTTTTGTCATTATTTCCAAATCTTGTTAAACTGATTAAACTGAAAGGGGAAATATCACAAAAAGTTATCAGCTGGAACTAAATAGTTAAAATAAAAAGTCTCACTGGTGCTAATGAAACCTAGTTACAGTTTATTGTGGCACTCAAAAGGTTTCTTTCTCCACAGAAAATTCATAGTTTGCTTTTTCCAATGGGTTTGGGACAAACTGCCAGCTAAAATCACAGGGGTTGTTATCACCTAGTGAAGGCAGTGCTTAAACTTCAGACTGCAAGACACCTGTTTAGCAGTTTGTACTCAAATGAATTGTTAACTTGGGGGTTACATGAAAACTTAAAGTGCATCAGAAGTGTAACAACCTGTCAAATTTATTTTTATCTCATGTCTTACAAGGGGTCCTTTGCATCTAAAGTTATTTATTGTAAGTGAGGCTTTATGTCCATGAGGACAAAACATTGCGTAGTTTTTAAAAGGTTGATGGCAGTGAATCACTGCTTAGTACCAGCCAGAATACCTTTCAGAGATTTCTTGCTTTGTCTATGCAATATAGTAACTTCTCATTTACATTTATTCTATACAACTTACTATTTTTTCCAGCTGTCTACAACTAAAGGTTTTGTTGCTGGTAATTTAAGTTACACTGAGGAGGATGGTACAAAAGTGAATTGTACCTGCAGTGCAACAGTATGTATTACAAACCACAAACAGCGATCCTTAGCGTCTGCCTGTACGTGATATCCTGCACTTCTTGTAGCTCAGGTTACAGTGTACTTTTATTACACAAACCTCTGCTTGTGGCAAATTGAGGCACTACAACCTGGGTGAAAAAAAACAGGTGAAAATATTGCTGAACTGTATCGTAATTCTGAAGCTCAGCTCTAGATACACCAGGAATAAATTTTTGGATATGTTTTTTGGCACTACCTTCTGCCGTGGTGGCCTTGCAGAGGAAGGTGTATATACTATGTATCTTAGGCTTTATATTACAGTGTTCTGTCAAATGAGTGCTCTCGAAACAAAGAATCCTGGGCACTCTGAATATACAGCATTTCTGGCACAACACAATCAATTCTAGCAGAGTGAGAAAACAAATCAAGAGTGATTTAAGGAGATGAGATTCAACTGGCCTAGTCCTGAAAGATTTTCTACAGCAGTGCAGAGTATGAGAGCAGGAATACAACTCAGACTTGCTGACTACTGTCACAATTTTCTGAAAAATGTATCTGTTGTAAGCCTTATTTGGTCATTTCAATATTGAAAGGTAACCTTATCTGCCCATTACCTTGTCTGTAAGCATAAAGTCCCCTGTTACTGATCTCCATGTTTTTATTTGCTGAGTGGTTCCACCCTGGCACTGGGGGAGATTTACAGTCAAGAGTTAAAACAGACCACACACTTCCATGTATACATTCTCTTTGACCAAGTTCTTCCGCCAGTTCCTGTTTTCTCATCCATATGCTTGCCAGATTGAGCCAATCCTAATTGGAGATGTAAAGTAAACATTACCATGTCTTCAAATTGTTGCTTCAAAATGCTCATAAAATCAGGTTATAGGTCAGTAAAAGAAAAGATTTAATGGTCTTCCAAAAAGAATGTTTAAATGTTGTAAGTCTGTATTAAACTTGCAGCCTTCACACCAAGCAGACCTTTTTTTTCTGGCTAAGACAGATAAAACATTAATCAGGATATTACTATCTCCATCATGCCCATATGATGAACAATTTTCTGCAACAGTGGCACAAACACTTTCAAAAAGCATCTTGTTATGACAGGAGGACTCCTAGACCACTACACAATAGTGCATATGAATGGCTGAATACACTTGTAAAGAGGTGAAAATGTCAGAACTGATCTTGCATATAGAGAAGAAATGGTTGTTTCAGGATGAAATCGTGTCCTTCATGACGTAATGTTGTTATTTTAAAATATATAATTTTCTCTATTTAAAATTATTAATCTCATTTTTGTTGTTTTAGGCAGTCACTGTGCCATCTAATGTTCAAGGAATTAAAAGTATCCTTTGAGAAAGAACTCTAATCATAGACAGAAAAAAATAAAGTAAAAACAAGGAATATTCCAAGTTAAACAACGTTCTGGTAATTTTTGCTTTCCTTGTTGGCTCTGAAATTGAGTCATGATCACTGCTCTTGGCTCCAGAACAGGTACTTTAGAGCAGTTGGTTTTAATTGATTGGTGTGATGGATCATTTTACATGCAGCTAGCCTTAACACAAAAGATTTAACCTCACATGCCAAATTTATATTAATTGTAGAAAAAGATGCAACTTTTCAGAGACTCCTGGATGATGACTTCTTCAGTAAAGTGTCCCCATGTATCATGATCACGGTATGCATCTTGCATTTCATATCCTCCAGCTACACCTAATTTAAGGAATACTTTAGCATCATAGAGCTGCTCAAACTTGGGCAAAAGGCCATAATAAAATTAATATGAAACATATTTAACAATCATTTTTTAAATTTAATTATCCTCATAGAAATAAGAAATACATATTCTAAAGACTTATTTCCTCCTAACATCTGCTTAGAGCTTGGTAGCATATCAGCTTCCTGTGCTGCTGCAAAGTCGCTGCTCAGTCTCAGAAGGGCTCAGCTGTTGAGTGACCTTTTGTCCTTCAGGACCTGAGATTTTGCAAACCCAAATGAAACAGAATTTGGTTGATTTTGGATTGCACTGAAAGAGCTATGGAGCCAGGGGAATTAACAAGAATGTGTAAATGAAATATGCATACGATGAGGAAAAAACATTTCCCCATTCCTAAGAGAGATAAGCACTCCTGCTATGCCACAAATGGTCCAGCTTCAGTCAGTCATAGCAAGAACTTGTTTTATATTGCTCCATTAGTGACATAAATACTGTTTTAAGATAAAAAAGTGGCCTTCTTACACCAGCCTATGCAGACACCAGGGTACATCTATACATCAACTCCCAGACCTTGTAAATTAACCCCTTGAGCAGAGGAATGTCTGATGCTTCTGCAGTGCCCATAATCCAGAACACCTGCCCAGCTGCTCCCAGCCTGGTCCTCCCTCTGCACAAAGCCAAAATAGGAGCATAGAACTTTCCCTGCAAAACAGCTGCTGGACAAATGTTTCTGTCAGCATTCTGTTTGTTTGCTTGCTTTTAAATGGCAAATGTAAACACATATGTAGCCAGATGTTGTTTCAGTTAATTTAAAACCATCTGCTTTTCTTTTATTTCTTTAGGGAAGAGGCATACCAGATCTTAATACACGACTTTTGGTCAGGAAGCTGTGGGATTCTTTTCAAATTCCTATTTTCACCCTTATGGATGCAGATCCACATGGTAAATCTGTAGAGGTTCAAAGGCATAAAAGGAAAGCAAAATTTGTTTAGAATGTCCTTTCTCACTCTTATGGGAAGGTTCTGAGAGCTCAGAAATGCAACAAAATCGGAAGGTGATGTATCTACATCGATCCCACCTGAAATTAGGGAGATTACTGCAAAGTGAGAAGCAGCTGCTCAAAGAAATAGTATTAAGAGATATGAATTACACAGGATAAAGAAAGATATTTTTAATATTAGATGTTGGACAATGTGTAAAAGAGCTGATTATCCTTGAGTTTGAATTGACTACACACAGTGTGAAACATTTACCAATATGAAGGTGACATGCTGAGATTCTGATTGTTTTGACATAATCTAAAAATATATGTAAACCATAAGAACCTCACTAATCATAAAGGCATAACTGTTGTGCCATAAAACAGTATTTTTAAAGTCTCCTTAAACATGCCCCTTGTGCAGACAAACAGACACTTGACTTTTGCTATTCTGCAACCCAGGTGTAGAAATAATGTGCGTCTACAAATATGGATCTGTGGTGAGTATATTTTTTCCCCTTCAATTATGTTGTTTTGTAGCCCAGCCTTGAAGCTGGAATGCATGAAATGCTACAGCCTTTGTCAGAATGGGTACTGCCTTCTAATATTTTGTTTCAACACAAAGAGGTGATTTTTAGGCCTTGTGTGTCTGCAGAAACAGCTTCATCCTGCAACAAAGAGAAACTGGGTAGTAATTCCAGGTGTTTCATTTAACCATATTTCAGTTTTTCTCTGCTGCACAGGCAGTTTTCAGATAGTCCAAATACAAAAGGGTTCACTATTTGACTTTGTTTCTGCCTTAGAAGAGGAATGAAGGCTGGAGGGACCTTGGGAGGAGGAGGACCTAACTTGTGAGATGGGTGATTTGCCACAAAATCGTGTTATGTTGGTAAAAATTTTGTTCTGGAGTGAGAATTTGCTTAGGGATACTTGTGTTAGTGTGGAACATTATGGAAGAAGAAGCAAGAGGAACAAGAAAGTGTTATCATGTTACATGGCTACAGACAAGGTATGGAAACACCATAAGGAAGGCAGGCAGATGTAGGTGAAGGCAGAGGGCAGGAGCAGGTGGATGAACTGTGCAGAGAAATGGAAAAAGATCATCCCAAGTTAAGCTAAAGATCACTGAATGTTATAGCTGACCTTTCTTATTTTAGTCCATGTCCTTTGAGGCCCATCATCTCACCGTTCCCTCTATCAAGTGGCTTGGTCTCCTTCCATCTGATCTAGAGAGGTGAGTTATTTCCCAAAAAGAAACAGAAATATCATTCAGCTTCATAGCCAGAAAATGCAGCCTGATTTACTGCACAAAAATCCATGTTAATCCATTATTCTTTTCATGCATTACTTTGGCTTGATATAAAGAAATAAGTTGCACAAATATATTTTTAAGTGTGTGAGAAACTTTATGAATTTAATTTTCTTTGCAGATTAAATATATGCAAAGATGCCCTGATTCCATTTACAAAGCAAGATGAAAATAAGTTAGCAAGTATTCAAAAGAGACCTTACATTGCTTGTCAGCCACTGTGGAAAAAAGAGGTATGTATAAACCTGTTTTCTACTTCTTTCTCCCCATAGGACAAATCTTATGTCTGACAGCCTCTTAGGATAGCAGAACCAGTCAGATTTTGTAGCCCTAAATGCCCTGGGATGTCTCTCTGAACCACTTTATAGTTCTACATGCANTGTAGCCCTAAAAGAAGGCAAGATTGAGAAAGCCCATGCCCTGAGATGTCTCTCTGAACCATTTTATAGTTCTACATGCACACAATGAGTGGATGGAATTTTCTCACTTAACTTCCTACACATGTTAATTTTTCCTCTTTTTTTTTTCTCTCTTTTAGCTGGAAATTATGGCAGCATCTAAACTGAAGGCTGAAATTCAAGTTTTAACTTCTCTCTCGTCAGATTACCTGTCCAGAGTCTATTTACCAAACAAACTGCAGTTTGGTGGATGGCTATAAATGCTGCTCTGCAAATGAATTGTTTTTCTATATACTGATTTATTTCTATATATTGATTTATTTTGACTGCACTTAAGGAAAAAAGTGAACAGACAAAGGAGTATCTGTCAGTTTCTTGTTTAGTTTCTTTATCACTGTACCTCGAGTATAATTTTCTCTTTTTCTTTGTTCAAATCATAAGAGTAATTATGATTTTTGCAGAATAGCCCTACTTCCATTCTGTGGTTTCTGCTGTGAAACAGTGCCAAATGCAATGGTACACACATAAAAGATAATGAAATACGTTCTTTCTGGCCAGAAAAATGTGAAGTTCAAAAATGTATCCAGGAATTGTTTTGCCTTCTGTCTTAAAGCACAAGATGATGCTTTTTATTTTTGAAGGGAGTGGAAGACTTTGTCAGGAATTTATTGCACGTACCTCGTTTTGGCATTTTTTTAGATACAGCATTGTGGGGGTTTGTAAATTTGGACCTAAAAGCCAGAAATAATTCCTTACTGCATATCTCAAGCACTATAAATCTTCCAGCAATCAAATTACTGTTTGTCTTCAATGAACAAATAAGAAAGCAGATGCTACTGATTAAGAATTTAATAAACAATCCTGTTAACAACGCACATCATAACAGAATCCCTTGTTCATTTTATTTATGTAGTTGGCTCTAAAACACTAAAGAGAATCAGAAAACTGTGGTGTTTAAAGTGTACAATAATTTTTATGCGAGGGAGCCAGATTGACTGCATAGAAAATACCTCCAAAATTGATCTGTACAGCCATTAGCATGGATATGACAGACGATATTTTCAGTAGATTTATCTAGCTGAGTTTTTTAATGGCTGTTCCATCAGTATTCAATTCGAATGAAATGTCCTTTTTATTTACAGTATAGTGGCAGAGTTACAACTGAGTAGTGATGGCTGGTGTCCAGGTGTACAGGCACTGCAGTCCCAGCGCACACAGGGCTGGTCCAGCAGCAGCTGTACCATAGGAGGGTCAGGTCCTCTCCGGCTCAGGGACATCCCCAAAGAACACCGAGCTTGCAACGCCTCCGAAAGAAAACGGGATCCACCCTTCTCCTGTGCCG
>VZRQ01006125.1:1096207-1116053 GCA_013397975.1 Machaerirhynchus nigripectus | reverse complement strand
GGGCTCGGGTTTGGGTTTCCCGGGGTGCCAGCGAGGGGCATGGCGGGGTTGGCTCTGCCAGGGCACGGCCCGAGGGCGATCCGCGGCAGGGTGGGCAGCCAGGAGGTGTGGGGGATCCAGCAGGAATGATAAATGTCATTTATTTATTTTGTCTTATTATATTTTGTTCGGTGTATTTGTATATCTCAGTGCTTCTCAGGGGCGTGCTGGTGTGGTGGCTGCGGTGAGACGCCCTGGGCACGCTTGAGGGCCTTGCAGGACTCAACCTTTTACTCGTTCGCAGGGCAAGGATGAGTCTGTTCGGATCAACGTCGGGGTTCGGTACCGGCGGTACCAGCATGTTCGGCAGCACGACAGCAGATAACCATAACCCCATGAAGGTACGTGTGTCAGCCCCCTGTGCTGCTGTGTGTGTCCGTGTACCACAGCAGGACCTATTGACTTATTCTGTAGAAGTAATAAGGGCTCAATTCACGGTTTTCAAATGTGGCAAACTTTGTTCTGTCTCTTGTCCTTTATAGGATATTGAAGTGACATCTCCACCTGATGACAGCATATCTTGTTTAGCATTTAGTCCACCAACGCTGCCGGGTAATTTCCTCATTGCAGGATCATGGGCAAATGATGTAAGTACTCTCAGTTAGGCATGCAGATGAATAAAGTGCCTAAACTGCAAAATGGGATCCTAAAAGCTTGTGCAGGGTACCTGGAAACCTAACTTGTTGAAGAACTGCAAAATTTATGTCTGGTACCAAGGCACTAAGTTTGACATAGTTGATAAATCACCTACTTTGACAGCGCAAACCCAAAAAGATGAGGTTATTGATTAAGTTATCCTAGCAAGTTTTTTTGGTTTGAAGGATGACATCCCAGCTGGCTCAGGGAGGGAGGGAAGAGAAGTGTGGGCGTGTTCTCTAACTGTTGTGTTCTCCCCAGCTGAGGGTTAAGGGTTTTCCAGAACAGTGTGGTGAGGGGTTACATGTTTACAAGGTGGTAGTTGAAGTTGTGGGGTTGAGTTTTGGTTCTACAGGTAAAAGGCACACAAGCAGAAAAAATAAGTTTTCACTAGTTCTGAAAAAAAACCCCAGACTTTGGTGTTTCTAACCATCCTTTTTGTTGGATAATCTAAGGCTGGGGTCCTCGAGACAAATCTTTTTAAGTTCCTGTTAATGTGGTGTATCTGCATTTGCTTCTCCTGTTACAGGTTCGCTGCTGGGAAGTTCAGGATAACGGACAGACAATTCCAAAGGCTCAGCAGATGCACACAGGGCCCGTACTGGATGCCTGCTGGAGTGATGTATGTTCTTAGTTCAAAACAAATGCACATTTTTTACCAAAAGTCTACATAAATTGGTGTGTGGTTTGCAGGCAGACGAGTGCCACATGTAGCTGCAGCCCATGGTTATTGTATAGACTTAAAGTGCTGTAAACGTGTGCTAAGTGTGTCTTAATGGGATGGGCTGGCATGGATGTAAGAAGGCTAAAAGTGAGTTTAAAAGTCAGGAGTGTATTAAAAACTAAATAAAAGCCTGCACTGTTTGTTCTTTTATGACATAGTCATAAATAAATTTGATTTTATGTTTCTTCTTTGTCTTGCAATCCCTGCACATGTTACATTGAAGTTACACTGTTACTAGAAGAGAATGAGACTTGACTGTTTTCCAATAGAGCCAGTTAATCTCTTGGGTTTATTTTTGTTTTTTAGGATGGGAGTAAAGTATTTACTGCTTCCTGTGACAAAACTGCCAAAATGTGGGATCTCAACAGTAATCAAGCAATTCAAATTGCACAAGTAAGCAAAGTCCAAAGTACTAAGTGGGTTTTTTCTTTTTTTATTAAAAGATAGCCTTCTAATTTTTATTTTGGAGATAGTGAAGTGCACCTGAACAGGTGATCAAAGTGCTTTAAAAACCCTGTGCCCCTGTTTCCTCTATTTTACTTTTAAGAGAGCTCTTTCCACTGCTGCAGTGATCTCACTAAGTCACACTGCTGCATTAGAGGGGAAAAAATTTTAAGTAACTCAATTTACTTCACAAGTACAAGCTTCCTGCTGCAACAATAACAGGGATTACAGGTTACATTCTCAAATTAGACGTTAATGTTTGTTTGTAGAATATGTAATTGTGGTGACTAGAATTAGTTACTAGTTATAATTTAAGAAAAGAGTTAAGTCTCTAATGATTGCTTCTTGCATGTGTGTCTGTCTTTCCTTTCTTCAGCATGATGCTCCTGTGAAGACTATCCATTGGATTAAAGCACCAAATTACAGCTGTGTGATGACAGGAAGCTGGGATAAAACATTGAAGGTATGATTTTTACCTGAACAAATGGGCACAAAGTGCACTAGTAATCTGTGTATAAAAATATTTATGTGGAAATATTTTATTAGGCTCTAATAATTAATGGATAGCCTCACTTCACAGAGAGTTGCACTACTTGGTGCCAGTTATATTCTCTCTCCTGTAGTAATTTTAAGCGTATCCTGAGCTCCAAGTGTAAGTTTGTTTATTTCTCTGTTCCCATCAGTTCTGGGATACCCGTTCACCAACACCTATGATGACACTGCAGCTCCCTGAAAGATGTTACTGTGCAGATGTGGTAAGTCAGGATGTGTGGTAAACTGGTGCCAGCTGGGTAACTGGGAGGAGGAGTAAGTTTTGGGGGCTTCTGTAGGACAGTACTTGAACAGTGTTAGTGTTTGATCTCTGTGTGACTGTAGTAGTAGAACATAATCTGATCTTCCTGATCAGGCCCTGGAAAATAGGGATTTTCATCATACATACGCACATAGTGTCCTTTTAACATCACAGAAATGAGCATGAGGGCTGACCTACCCTTGTATACCACCACTGCACTTCACACTGAAGCAGTCAGCTGATAATTAGAAGATTTTTGGTGTGTTTAATTTCTCAGTGGCAGGGAAAAACTGACTTGTTGTGTTTGAAGATATGTGAATAAATGAACTTGGTTCTTTATCTGCTTCCTATTTCCCTCCCTCTCATTCCTTTAAGCTCTTCAGGATGTTCTGCCATGCAATTAACACAAGTGTCTCCTCCAACCTGTTTTACAACCTTATCCAGGTTCATCCTATGGCAGCTGTGGCCACTGCAGAAAGGGGTTTGATAGTTTATCAGTTAGAGAACCAGCCTTCTGAATTTAGAAGAATAGAATCTCCTCTTAAACACCAGGTAAATAATAATATTTATCGTGAGTGTATTTATACAGATTGTTGACATTTTGCAGTGTTTCAACCCCAAGTTACCCTAGCATGGCAATGACCTGGTTTGCCATTGATCTATTGCTGATCTTCACAGGGATGTAGAAATTTAAATACTGTTGCCCAGGTTCTCAATAGAATTTGACTGATCTGTTGACCTTGCTAGTGGTTTTGCTTTACCTTGCATTGATGTCTGTGATGTTTTGTGTCCCTGTGGAAAAGATATCTCTGTCTAAAACTCCTTTGTATCTTCCTCAAATTCAGCATCGCTGTGTTGCTATTTTCAAAGACAAAGTGAACAAACCAACTGGATTTGCCCTTGGAAGTATTGAAGGGAGAGTAGCTATTCATTATATCAACCCCCCAAATCCGTAAGTATTTAATAAAACATGCTCTCCTAATTGCTCAGTTCACAATGATGAAAGAAGCCTTTTTAAAAAAAAAATTTATTTCCTTCCCAGTGCAAAAGATAATTTCACTTTTAAATGCCATCGCTCCAACGGAACAAACACATCAGCACCTCAGGACATCTATGCTGTGAGTTTCCAACATGTACCATCTATCATGTATACCCTGTACACTCCAAATGTGAAATTGTTTGTTCTCCTTGACCTTTTATCTTGCCTAAAGTTGTCTTAGACCTGTTTAAAGACCTGTTGTAGTCATACTTTAGGAGAAAAGAAAAATTTTTATACTTCCCATAAAACAAGTGCCTGATCAGCCTTTCGTTGAATCTTCTTGTCAACAAGTAGAGTTGACATTTGTTAACTTTGCAGATACTGAAACAATAGTTGTGTCATGGCATTATGCATTGAATTTTGAGGTACTAGGCAAAAAAGATGGTGCTTTTCTTGTTGTTTTGGTGGTTTTCCTTTGGTTGTTTTTTGGGGTTTTTTCTCCAAAAATATATCTGAAAATATTTTTAAAAATGAAGAGTTATATCCAGTTGAAATTCTGTGTATTTGCTCTTGTAGGCTTCAGGACACCTGCTGTGAGTGTCCCCGTCACCTGTTGCTACGTGTGGTGTTTTACATGGTGTTCTGTATGGTTCTGCAGGTCAATGGGATAGCATTCCACCCTGTCCATGGTACTCTGGCCACAGTAGGGTCTGATGGGAGATTCAGCTTTTGGGATAAAGATGCACGGACAAAGCTAAAAACCTCAGAGCAACTGGACCAGCCAATATCTGCTTGTTGTTTCAACCACAATGGCAATATATTTGCTTATGCTTCCAGCTATGATTGGTCAAAGGTAAGAAAGGTTTAGACTCATGTTCATACTTGCAGTGGGCAACTAAGACTCTTTTTCTTGTGAGGCTTTTGCTGTTCTTTATAAAGAGTAGCTGAATCTTCCTGGTTTTGAAGAAAACTTAAACTGGCCATTTTGGCCACTTGATGAAGTTTACCAGTGAAGCTGTGAATTTGTGGTGTTTTAGCTTCAGCTGGACAAGATTGCTAAACGATGCTGGTTTGCAAATGTGGATGAGCAAAATGTAAATTCCCTGATTCAGAGGCTGCTGTGGTTGCTCACACACATTGTGCCGTGGGCAGTGTCACAGGGCAGTGTGGCACCCTAACAGCTTCCCACAGAGCTTGTGAAATGCACATCTCTGCTGCTTGTGCACGAAAAAAAAGCTGTGACTGACTATGAACACCCCAGAGTTTGAATGCCCTGTGTTAAATTTTCACTGCCACTCAGTGAGGCTTTTTGATGGTGCTTGTTTATGTATTTCTCTTCCAGACTTAACAATACAGATGCAGCAGAACCACAGCAAACCATAAGCTGTGGAAAATCAATACTTCCTAATAGTTTTAAGAAGGGAGGGCAGCAAGGTTGAAATGTAACTTATTTTCATGGTGCTCAGAGGATGATGTTCCCTGTGGTTTTGAGTGAAATGAATGCGGAAGTCACATAGATTAACTCAATTGCATGTCACAAAGGGCAGAATTTTAGTTCACTGCATTGCATTTAGTCTTCCACCCACAGTAAGATATTTGTTGGTACCAGGGCAGATGAATTCTTCAGTTCTGATGCTTGGGTAGACTGCAGTGATACCTTTCAGATCTGTAAACCAATATTAAGTAGTAAAATCAGTTGGTGCTAAGCAGTAACCTTCCTTCCCAGAACCATTTCTTGTCCATAGCGTTGGTAATTTCCAACTTTCATGTTAGACCTCAGTAGCTTTATTAGTGTTTACTCTTCCTGATTTGGATACTTGGGTATTAATTTGGTAATGTGTATGCAAATGATATGAATATGCAAAACAGCACATTTGCATCTGCAGTTGGGGAACAGAAAGCTCTGCAGTTGCCTGTGGAAGTTGGGCTTCACTTGGAAAAAACGTGGCCTTATGTCATTTAAAAGATAGAAAATATAAAGTGAAGCTGGGTGGCCATTAAAGGTTTAGTTTCTTCTCTGTCTAGAATGACATTTAGAAGAAATCATATTGAGTTCTTAGGCTGCATCTGTAAAGTAGAACTTAGAGATATGTGGTTGATTTTTTTAATTAAAAATATTTTGTACTTTAAAAATGGATAAAAGTCTCTTAAATTTTACCTTATATGTATAGTTCTTGTAATTGCTTGTTAAAGTAAGCTGGTTCTAATCCACCAGTGTGGTCCAGTATCTGGTCTTAAGGGCTTTAAGATTAAATCTGAATAAACCAAACTAATGGAATATTCATATTCTTACATTTTAAGTAATGCTGATATTTCTTCTTTGAAGAGAGTAAATGTAGATTATTTTTGTCTTTAGGGTCATGAATTCTATAATCCACAGAAGAAAAACTACATTTTTCTGCGAAATGCAGCGGAAGAGCTGAAGCCCAGGAACAAGAAGTAGTGACTCTGACTTGAGCTCCTCTGCTTGTTCTGCTCTTCTGCCATTTGTGCCCTGTTGCTCCATGGTTCAGTCAACTTTGGATCACAAACATTTAGCAGGAACTGTAAAAATTACACTAAATGTATTCTGACTTGCTGGAGAACATTTTCCAAATTAGATGCTCTGAAGTGTGTAAGAAAGAGAGGCTCGTATTGACATGACTTAACCACTCTCTGTTCCACAGCAATAATGAAACTGCAGAAAAGTCAACATCTGGGGTAGATATTCCTGCTTTGAAGTGCAACCGTTTGTATCTATGGATTTATTTTGTTAGTATTGCATTAAAATATGTTAATGATAATAGTTCTGGAGAAGTTGTATAAATACTGTATTTTTTGTAATAAGTACTTGGAGAATCACCAGTAATTCTTCTCAAAGGAGGCTTGTTTTCGTTATTAATAATTCAGGGTTCTTTCATTGCTTTCTAGTTTTTTAAGTGGAAGCATTGTCTGCTGTATGCCAGGAAGAAATGCCTTGCAAATAGTTTTCCCTCCTTTTGTAGATGACTAGGAAGGTATGTAAGGGGCCAACAGCAGTGACAGAAACTCAAGACAGAAGATGGGCCCAGTGCAAAGTTTAGATTTTTCTGACACTCCTGCAGTGGACGTGACTTCTGAGCAAACTGCTTTTTCTAGTTCAAAGGAGGAGTTGCAGTGGTGCCAAGTGGTGAAATAGCTCAGTGACACAGAGTTCAGGAACAGGAGCAAACCTTTAAAGGTTTTATTCATGACCAAACCAATGTGTGCAAAATCCTTTTGACTAAACTGCTTTGAAACTGACACCTTTTAGAGTTAAAACTTGAGGATTTTACATCTCTCTTAATATGGTTTTGTCCTGTAACAGGGTGTTTAGGACTGAAAAAAATACTCATTTTTGTATTAAGTAGAAAGTAGTGCTGGAGAGCTTCATCCTGATCAAAAATGCTGTGAAACAAAACGAGTGGGTCTCTTTCTGACTTGAATCTACCACTGTTTACTTTTAACTAGCCAGTTGTATACATGCCAAAGTTTTCTTTTTGGAAGTGAATGCTTATTATTCCTGTCTAACTATTGTTTGTTTGATAATGACTGAATAACAAGGCAATGGGGGGAGCATGTATAGAAATACATGTCATATTGTACAAATTCTCTGTAAAACTTATGGTTTAATGCTGATGGTCACGGATTCATGCAACATTTCAAATAAAATTTTTACTAAATGCTTTTTTATATTCAAAAGTTCTGTTACGATAATGTGGGCAAGGTAATGTGCTTCACTTTTAAAAGTCCTTTCACTGTAATTGAGAGACATTTAATGAAAGTCCTTTTCCTCCATCTGCTTGAGCTGGGAATCCAATGCATTTTCCAACTGCTATTTCACTATGAATGATTCCTGTGGGTTTGCCTCAAAGAATTGGGAGAGCTGGTGTGAAAGGCCTTTTGTTTTGTGAGAATGAATCGAGTTCATTGCGCTTTAAGCAGCCAAACACCTGACAACGTGAGTACAAATGAATCACAGACTCTTCAAACTCTCTCCAGCCCACAGTCCTTTCACTCCAGGCTCCTCCCTGTGTCCATCAGTTTTTGCTGGATGGGTATTTCTTGTTTGGTATAGAGGAAACTCCTTGAAATACGCCCAACTCTGCTTTGTTGAGGGATGATCTTTTTCTGTTTTACTTCTCAAGATAGTTGCGTTTTTTCCTGCTACCTCTATGTTTTACATAGTTTTAGATTTCACTTTCATGCACTATTTGTTTTCTTTAAGTAGGAGAGAGTTCCCAGCACTTTTATCAGTAGCTGGTTGGTTTCTGTTGATTTTTTCCCTAGGGTTGTGATTGTTACGCAGCAATCTTTGGTTGTTAGCACATTTTTCCAGACTTCCCAGTCAACTGAATGGCACCAAGCAACTGCAGGCTGGAGATGAAGTGCATGTGATCACTGATGTGTGCAGAACTCCCACTGGTGTAAACAGGGAAGAATGGAATGTGTCACTGTTTCTTGCTTTAAAAAAATCTCGTTTTGTTTAAATCCTCAACAACGTGAATGAGAGAAAATGGAGGAGTTCAGCAGGTACATTTCTCTGGGATCCCATGGAGTTGCCCCTACTTCAGTGGACGCTGAGGCCAGCACTGGTGAGGCTTGTTTCATAACACACCGTGTGTTATTATGTTGAGTACTTGCTCTGCTGGACTGAATTTCTTTGTCAGTGAGGCTTCAGAATTATTTAGTCATCACTTGCTACTTGTTCAGACTAATTTTAGAAGAACATCGTTTCCATTATGTCGCTGTGCACATTAGATGTGTTCAGCTGGGAGGAGAGTCAGGCTTTGAACTGAATTGTTTTCCATTACCCAAGTTAAGAGAACACATGGGCAATTTACTCTTCCCTGGAACTATTGTGAGGTTCTGTTGTAAAGCACGCACAGCTGTATCCCTTCAAGCATCAAAAATAAGTGGGAGTTTATTCACACCCTTTAAAAGTGTTGGTGCATTTCTGGAGATGTATTAACTTGCTACTCTATGGCAGTAACCTGTCCAAAAAAACTGAGTGAAGAATGTAAGATTCTAACGTACCCAAAGCTAACCATAGGAATGCTTGATTTATAAAATAACTTCTCTAGTTTTCAGAAAGTTTGCTGTCGATGTGTTTTATTGCAGGAAAATAATCTTTGGCATAAAGAGCAGCCCAGTTAAACCCCTCAAAATGGGAACATTTTACATTTTCAGATCAGTTTCCTGCTGCTGCTCTCACGTGTCAGTGGTTTTGCACATTGGTTTAATGAAATGTATTTCAGAAAACTAAATAATTGGCAAAGTTTGTCTGCTAAAGCCTTTCACAGATGAAACAAGACACGTTTGTACAATGGCAGGCAGGCAGAATATTGATTTACCATCTGCCACAGGAAATGCAATCCTGAATCAGTGAGTACTCCAGCTTAGCTCCTGAGCCAAGAAAACTGGTCACTGAGTTGTTCTCCAGAGAGGTGTGGATTTGAGAGGGAGCTGGGATTAGGTGTATGTGGGATATTTCAATAAAGCTATTGCTTAGGCCTGGCTCAGTTCAATGGTGAAGAAGTGCTCTTTGCAGGTGAGGTGCCTGGGCAACTGCCCACGGTGAGGAATTGTGTCAAATCACTATCATGAGGTTTTACACTATCCAGCCTTTGAAATTATAGAAACCACTGATTTCTAATTTTGTTGCTTTTTGCAGAGATTAACCTGGGCAAAATGAAATGGCTGTTAATTTTTAAGTCTTCAGCTTGGCTAAGTAAGTGGCATTTGCAGCCCTTTGGGTAAGACTGGTTTATTTCAAAAATCTTCGATGCAGATTCACCGTGCGAAGCATTTCCCCTGGATTGTTCAGCTTTACCAGCCAGGTGATGATCATCATCTGGAGCTGCAGCACACAATAGTGACCGGAACGAATCCAGAACAGGAACAGTTCCCCAGTAACTTTCTCCACCCCGCAGCTGCAGGATGCACAGAACGCTGCAGTCCGAAGCCGTTGCTGTAACTCTGCTGTGGTGCCAGGCGAGGGCAGTGCTGATGGCTCCCGAGCAGAGCTTCCCCCGCAGCACCCCTGGAGTGCTGCACGGAGCAGGAGTGCTACAGCACGAGTGCTGGAATACAAGGTACAGTTATTCGCAAGTTATCCCAAAATACTCAGAGAACAGAAGAAGATTAAAATGATTTCTAATTCTGAGTTTTTCAGGAGTGTACCTGGTATCCATAATGCTCCTTTAGCTGCTCGGAGAGACATCTGACCAAGCAGGGCATGTATTTGTTCCCCTTCTCTCACTGTCAGGCCCTGAAGGTCCTCTGAACCAAGTCAGCCAAACTTGTTTCTTCTTCCCCTCGCTGCTGGCCCCAAGATTCCTGGGCTTCAGGCTGAATCCTCCCTTCCTTGCTGGCCTTGAAGGTCCCAGGCTCCCAGCCAGCCCGGTGCTGCTGATGAGCCCATCACAGGGAAGTGGAACAGCACCCAGGGCTCTGTCTATAAAAGTATGGAGTTAGAAATCCTCAGTGGAGAACTGGGACCAAAACTGCTGCTGGACAGTGACCCGTGACCCCTCATGGCCACAGAGGCCTCCACTGTCCTCTGCTTCCTCAGGACTGAGCGACTCATTCTGTGACATGATTTCCAAGTCTGTATGATGATTGTTACATTGATACACTAAACCATGTATTAAGATCCTCAGACCTGCAGAGGGTCCAGGCTATATGAAATTATATTATAAATTCTGTATTATGCTACTTCTAGATTGTACCATATTGGTGCTACTTGTAGAAATCCCATGCCATACTAATCATAAATTCTGTGCTATGCTAATCAGAATATCCTGCTGAGAAAATCTGGATTGTAACTACAATTTAGTGCCCTTTATTCTGCCAAAGGCCCCTAAAAGAACCCATCTGTCCACTTACTGTCAGGTGTAACAGGTGTAATTGAAAAGAAAAAAACCCAGTAATATCTGCACTGACAGAATGTTGTTTTTTCACACCTCGGGCTGTGAGCTGGAGTTGGTAGAACTGTATTTCCTCCTGCAGCTGGTGTTCCCACAGCTGGATGCCATCTATTTGTATCTCCAGGTAAGCTTAGGTTTATACACAGCAGCGCAGGGCCCATCCCGCTCTCAGCCACAGCACAGCCACTCCACGAGTGGAAACTGCTGCTGTTCCTCCCTGGCCAGGCCAGAACAAACAGAGCAGCACCAGCTGGCTGCCTGTGGTGCTTTCAGCAGACGAGCTGGGACTGCCATTGTGCAGCAGGTGGACATGGACTCCTGTGTGCACATGGAGCAGCCTGTGTTCCCGAGAACTTGCAGCAGGGAATGAGCCCCTGAGAGCAGAGCCTCTGGAGTGGCACATCATCCCTCTGGAGTGGCACATCGTCCCTCTGGAGTGGCACATCGTCCCTCTGGAGTGGCACATCAGCTACAAGCAGCATGAGCTGAGAGGGGCAGTGACTGTTTGCTCAGCCCCAGGTAGGTCTCACTGGATGCAGAATGAGGGGGGTCAGGCTGGTACCCGTGCCAGTTTGATCTCACTCCTTCCTCAGATGCAAAGCAAACTTCCAGGTGTTTGCACCATTTACCTGCTTCTGAAATGGGGATGCTGCTACATTTGGTAAAAGTAATTCGCGTTTTTAGGACTTGGTTGTAAGGTACTATGAGACTGAGGCAGCACCACAAAGGGGACCATGTGCCTCGGGGACACTTGTGCATGGACAGAGCAATTCCAAATGTTTGTGTTGCATCAGCTCTGCAAATGCTTTTTGTTACAGTGCCTAAAAGATACAATACCTGTCAACATTAGCTTTGTAAAGAGAGACCATTTTCTTCTGTTGACTAATTAGCCAGTGCATACATTCAGTTTGAAGGGACACTTCAATAATTTAGCAGGCATGTGCCAGGTAATATAGGAGCTTTTGTCCTACTGGTGGCACAGATCTTGAATCGTGTGTAACCCAATCCCTGGCTTTCTGTATTCAAGGAAGTGTTTGGTATAGCTCCCGTATCAAGTGCCACTGAAAAGCAGGCCCAGATAAGAGATTAAGGTAATGCTCTTCCCTGGGCACAGGGAAAGTTTACCCCTTGCTGCCCAGGGTGTCTTTTGCAGGCAGTAACTGCTTGATATTTGTGAGGTGTGGATATGCTGAGATCCAACAACGAGTTTGTTGTAGGAATAGAAAAATGCTGGAAACTGCATGTGAAATACCCAGGTCAGCTAAGCGTCTCCTTCTTGGGGGTGCATTAACAACTGCTTCGTTTGATAGGGAATGCTTTCTGTCACTGATGTTTCTTAAATGCAGATCATCGGTTTGCTGGACCAGACAAGAAGAGGGATAATGTTCAGTTCCTGGGAAAACTGAAATAAAACTCAAGTAATGGATTTTCTTCAACCCTTCCCAAGGTACTTCCTCACAGTTGTGCCATCTCCCACAAAGCTGTAAGCTCAAATGTCCTTTTCTGCCAGCTGGTTCAATCACCTTCCTTTCCTTGCCAATAAAATGCAGCTCACTGCTCACCTACAGGAAAGGGAGACTCATTTGGTTTAGAATATGCCATGATTACTGCACTCAGTAAAGGGCAGAGATAATGCAATAGCTCAAACTATTCTCAAATGACTAAACTGGAGTTCAAATGCAATCTTTACAACCTTTTTTTCTTTGGAAGGACAGCTGTCTGCCATGCTCCTGCTCTAACAGTGGGATTTATATGGAGTCAGGTATCACTTACTGACAGGTAATTGCTTTCTGCAGATACCTGACTCTTTTCCTTGGAGGTCTCCCTTTCCTAAGTAATGCTCATTCTTGGTCTGTAGCAGCAGGGTTGCATACAGCACTTGGTTGTTTAGGCATTAATGTTTAACTTATGCAACAGTATCTATATAATTGTAAAGAGGAACATCTACATTTGTGGAACATTGTCAGACTTCAAACATGAGTACGTAGCATTTCAGAAACACTTTCACTGGGCTCAAACAGCTTTTCAAAAAACCACAGAAAGATGGCAAATGTCTGTTTTAAAGAGAACAGCTTAGCAAAACCTTTTTCATTGAACCCTTCTAGCTTTTGTTCAGCCATTGGCTGCGTGATGCAGCTGGGGTCGTTCTGCAGTGCTGACCTGTGTCTGTCACAATGGCTGAGCTCATCCAGTTCATCATCTGAGCACCTTTCTTTGGTGGTCCTGCAAACAGCACTAGGGAGATGAGAGAGAGGATGATTAAACTCTCCAAACTATTCTGAATGTGGCTTGGCCCAGGGTAACATTCCCCACTAGTGACCTACATGCTACTACCTCACTCTTAACAGGCCTCCTTATGGATGGTGCTGTCACAGCCACGGTTCTGGTAAGGAAACAGAAGAGTGGTTTTTTCCCCTTGTAGGCTGATGAAAATGACCTTTGATGTAGGACTGGCCCTGGCACCCCCAGGCTGGCAGAAGGAAAACCACACTCCAAGAAGCAGAATGGGTTTCCTGATTTAGTGCTGATCCTCACACTTCACTCAGGAGCTTGACTCCGAAATACATCAACTGATCCGCCAGCCTCCCGAGAATGCATGGAAAACGTGCCCTCCTTATTGTCCTGCACCTTTCTCTAGGTGCTTACCCCCCAGCTAAAGGCGTGGTGGGCACCCACTGGGCCGTGTGATCCAGCAGGCAGTGGCCTGCCTCTGTTTCACTGGTCATGTTCAGCTGACTCACTGTCCTGTTGCACTGCTGGGGACATCGTGTTGCTGGTGGCCGCCTGTTGAGCTGTTGATGGCTTTTCCTCATCAGCAAGGGCTGCTCCAGCTGACTGGGTGTGGGTGTTGGACTGTCAGAAGCCCGATGGCACTGCCCCAGTGAGCTCTGACCCTTCCAGTCAGTGATTGTGCTGCCCTGCTGTGTCACCATTGTAACTGATTTTTTTGTAAAAGGCCCATTTTGGATTTTTTGAGATCATGTAGAAGCTGGAATCATTCTGCCCACATTTCAGTGCAGGTAACTATGTTTTCCTTTTTAAATACCTTTCCAGGCTCTGTGGCTAAAGATTCTGTATCCAATGCTGATATGTTGGTTTGTTGTCTTGACATCCCAATTGTGTTTATATCCTGTTCAGAGCCACTGCAACAAATCTTTGCTGCCTGGTGTTTAAATAGAGTAGACATGGTAACTAGAAGGCTCTAAGAGTTTCAAACAAAACCTTTAATGAAGGTTAATTACCATGCCAATATTTTTTTCTTTTTGTGTACGGTCTTCTGCACCTGGCCAGGTTCATTGTGGGCATTAAATACCTTGTAAAAGTGTCACAGCTGGAAAAGGGGTATCAGAGTCGATGGATTATTGATCTCGTCGCATGTGATGTGACAGAAGAGTCTGTATCAGTGAGGACTAAAATACAGCAACCTGGAGAAAAGGACCACCAGGTTAAGGAGCTGATCCATGGGTGAGACCTGGATGTGCTCACCTGTGGGAAGAGGGATAGAAACTGGGTCTGCCCCAATGCTCTGGATGTGTTCCAGCTCTGCAGTCACTTGTTTTTTGCTGTTAAGAATATCTGTTGTGCCCGTGCAACTGCTGTACATCCCAGAGCTGAGACATCTTGTTTAATGTTCTTCTGTGTCCTGACTATTCCCTGGTTGGAGTGGGTGGACAGTTCCTGCTCAGTTTGTGCTACCAGTGTCACGTGCACTCCCATGAAAAGGTCATGAGATGTGGCCCTGGCAGCTTTGGCAGAGATTGTAAGAAGCCTTCTGGCATTTTCTTTTTTTAAATCAGAAAATACCACTTAGTTTTAACATAACAACTCCACAAATATTTGGAAAAAAATTAAAACTATTAATGCTGTTTGACCAGGCCTTACATGTTCTGCTTTCTTCCTTTAAAGAATACTAATTTATTTCTTGCTCATTTTAAAATGTAGCTTTATGGTTTTCAAACTTAAAAAGTATGAAGTAACAATTAATATTTTCCCAAAGTGCAACATAAAATTGAAATAGCATAAATATTTGTTTAACTATTTTGAGATGTAGTTTGCATGTTTGACTCAAATGGAATGTTTTTTTCTAAAAAACTTTTTGAGGGAGGAAAACCCTTCTGATCATTAAATCCCAGCCTGAGAGAGATGGGACAATATTTCCTTTAAAGAGAGACAGATTTTCTGTGCAGGAACTCAGGAAAGGAGCATTATCTTTACTGGAGGTTGTGTTCAGCAGGTGATGACAAGTGGTTTTATCTCCTTATCTTCCTCTCCCTTCTCCCTGTGCCCTGCCTTTCAGATTTGGGGATACCTGAGCCGATTCCTGAAGAGACTCTTCCTCCATGACATCACCAAGGGCAAACCTGAAGAAGTGGGCAGTATTTTGGCCTTCATATTTAATGTTCTGCTGACATCACCTAATGCTGTCCTAGAGGAGAATGTTTGCTGGATCTCTCTTTGTCTCACAGCTCCTGTTCCCCAGTGCTTGCTGCCAATGGAGGAGTTGTGGTAGAAAATCTGGAGAGAAACTTCTGTCCCAGAAACCAACACGAGTTGTTTGCTTTGTCCTGTTCATTTTCTTTCTCTAACCCTTTATCGTCCCTTTCCTGCCCTCTACAAAGTAAAGAAGAAACTGAGATCAGCTAGTGAAGGGTTTCCTGGATTTGTTGCATAATTTAGTTGCAATATGAACATCTGCACTTTTCATGAGTCATTCACTAAGAGGCCAAAGAGAGACCATCCCCAAGGTCACAGGAAAGGCAAGGGTTACCATTGCTCAAGGCCAAGACATTACAATACTGATGATGACAAAACTATTTGGCAGAGATGCCAACAATGCCAGAAAACAAGCCACCATCCTAATCAAGGGCAGTATTTTGATTGCTCAGAAAGCCAGCCCAGCTCCCTGCTGTCAGACTGTGACAATCCCCAGCTGGCAGGCCCGGGCTGATCGGCTGCGTCCCCAGCCCACTGTCATTCCAGCTCCCCAGAGTGCTTTGCCAAGGCTGGGGAGAGTCTGTACACACACAGCTCCCAGGAGCTGTACCTGCAGAAACAGAGAACTGGAGGTGGTGGTGGAGAAATCCCCCAAGGGCAGAGTTACCAGCAGCAAGAAACGTGGGTGTGACCACTCAGGGTGGCTGCAGCACATCTTCACCACTGGTCCACTGAAGCATCTTTCCTTGCTGGCCTAGTCCTTCCTGGTCCCAAACAGGGAGTTCATGCTTCCCCTGACCCTCATGACTGGCACAAGGGCATGTGGAAGCAAAAGTGCCAAGCTGTGCTCTGAGAAACTCCTGGGAAAGGGTGATGGTGGCACAAAGAGCAACGCACAACATTCCTGAACGCAGACATTCCCCCTGCTGGCAGTTGCAGAGGTATGAGCAATGTGATGGCACAGCCTCTTCGTTTCCTTGGCCATATTATGCCTTTATTTTCATCTAGACTTATATCCAAGGCTTGCAGTGCACTTCCTGTGGCAAGATCCTGAAGCAGTTATGAGCTCTGCAATTTCTCCCCCAAGCCTCTTCTTTTTCAGGAATCTTGTTTGCAGTTACCATGATTCTGTTTGTCCTTTGTCTTGGCACAGATATGCAGTTTTCATTTTGTGAAGGGACATCAAGTGGGAGAGCAGGAAAGTTTGGGGAAGTAGAATTAGATTTTTAATGACATTTCCTTTAGCCACGCTCTCTAACACATGCTTGTGGTCCAGCAGAATTGAGTCAGGTGTCCTGCTTTTTGTTCTCTCAGTCCCAGTTACCAGTGTCCATATCCATGTTGTTTTAATGCAGGTTACTTGCACATTAAACCAGATCACTCTGTGCCCAGCAGAGCATGGTCTGCTGGTGTGTAACCAGTGTAGCCAGCAAAAGGAAACGGGGTTCACTCGGCATCCCCAGATCTGGAATATTCAGAAGAGGAAATAGTCCTGTCGGAAGATTCCTACAGAAACCAAAGCCAAAAAGCAGCCCTGACTGGGAACATCCTCTGCTCAACTGTTTTGTTACAAGTGGCCCAAAGAAGAATGATTCTCATTTTTTAATTCTTGTTGCAGCAGCAGCTCTGGGTTAAGCAATGGTTACGGTGTGCTCAGGGCACCAAACCAGAAAATCTGAGACAGAGGGCCCAGATGCAGAATTTCCTGCTATAACCTAAACCAAATGCCACCGAACGCAGCTCCCCTCGAGATCTCCCTGCTCACAGCCTCGCTGGTGGCCAGCATCCAGACTGAGCATTAGTAAAACTAACAAACCAAACAGTTCCCACAGTAAGTCCCTTGCTCTCCAGTTAACTTATTTAACTGTGGAGCTTCTAAGGGGTATGTTTCATCTGCTGTTGTTGCAATAAGCGGGTATCCATGGCAAAACCCGAGGGCACTGCCCTATAGCAATGAAGTCTTGGCTAAGCAGCAGCAGGGCCTGAAAAAGGTCAGAGCTCCACAGTAGCCCTGCTCCATTTTCAAAATAAAGCCCATCAGTTTGCTGAGAAACGAAGCAGGTTCTTCAATGGCTTGTGGGTCAGACCTGGGATGTCTCAACTCTGTCCTGTTCTTGTGCTCCCAAAGGTAGAACTTCCTGCCATAATTTGCTTTTCATCCTTTAGGCAAGGACCATTTCCACATGGTTCTGTACCTGGATAGTCTTGCAGTGCCACCTTCTCTAGGATTTTCAGTGGAATCCAGGACACTTGGTTTGGTGATCTGCAGCTGCTCCGCTCCACCCCTTGGATAATGCTGCTGAAGCCCACCAGAAGGAGCCTTTGTGTGTCAGTTTTGCATAAGCCTCAAGGGATATATTAACATGTAAGTAAAAACCCAGTGAGTCCTCTTAACTGTGCTGAATTATCATAAAATTAATCTTCCCAATCTGAATGAGAATAGGATGCTCTGGATTTGCAATACAAATCCTATACATTAAGGATATGGATGCTTGTACACCCGCTGCAAAAGATGACTTCTCTCCCAGCCTCCTCACTGATGGACCAGTGTAGTTTGATTTCTTAATAACTACAAAGGACTAAATGCACCTCTACAATAGCACAGATCTGTGTTCCCCTTCTTTCTTGCAGTTTTCTCTCAGATTTGTGCTAAGCAATGTCCTGCCTTCCCCACGGCAGCTTCATACTTTGAGATATGGCTGTCTTTGCAGGAGCTGTCTTTGACCAGACGAAGTTGAAATATATTCTTCTCCTCTCAGGTACTCCAATTGTTGCAGTAATAGCCCAGGGAGGTGTCAGCAAACTGGCTCTGCCAAGCCCCTGCAGTTCTGATCTGATGGCTGGATTTTACCTGTAGGTGTTTTGAGGAGGATGAGTGCTTTTCACAAGAACGAGGCGGAAAAAATAAAAGCAAATTAATTAACTTCCACAGAGTTATCCTTACTCACTTTCTCTTCCCTTTCCTGCTGTGTTTGTGGTAACAGCTCATTACAGCCTGTGTTTGCAAGAGCTGCACCATGAGACAGGAGATTTCATTTCCCGTCCTGCTTTCCAGGATGTGGCAGAGCCCAGGCCGCCTCCCCCAGCCACACCAGCGGTACCGGGGGGTTTGTGGTGTTCACCGAGCACAGGTTTAGCCTCAACTCCATTCTTGTTCTGTTCCTGCCTCGAGGGAAGAAGAGGAGCTGGGATTTCTCCTTTGAGAGACGTGGGGCTCGTGTTTGAAGAAGAAAAAAGCCTGTGCTGATTATCCCCCCCGACCAGCATAAGCATCGAGAACAGAGATGCTGCTGCTCTCTTTGGAGAACTTTGCCAGCCCTGCCTGCCCTGCAGAGGAGCCGGAGTCTGGTTGGATGATTTGAATCTTTGCCATCATTTGGAGCAGAATGAAGCTCTGTAAAAGGACGGTGACTGAATGCCAACTGGGCTGTCATTAGCTCGGGCGGCCCAGGAAGCAGCTGATGTGCAGTTTGTGGTGGAAGTCATGCAGACAGAAGGGGTGACTCGGGGGTGGAGAGGCCCCAGCCCCTGGCTGGAGTCCGACCCCAAAGGTGTATTCCAGGCTTGCTGTTGGGATGGAGCAGGGACAGCTGGTGGCTGCACAAAACACAAGGGCTCCATGGACCTTCCATTTGCAGAAGCTGTCAATTTTGCAGTGATGTTGGGTGCTGCTGGCCCAGCTCCATCTTTCTTCCACAGCAATCAAAGGAAATGTGCCCCAGTCTTGAAGTCTGGTGCTTCAGGACTGAAAAGCTTAATGGCTTTCCTTGGCTTTTTTTCCCCCTCTTTCTTTTATGAAGCATAGGGTGTTTAGAACTATGGAAGTGGTGCAAGAAAAATATTAATGAATAACTATGGAGTGCAGACATTAATGCATTCCTTTCTTTTGAAATAACTGGCTTTTCTCTGTGGGGTCCATAAGAGAAAAAATGTCTGCAGAGTCTGAACCTGCTGTATAGAAGCCAAAGTAGATGGTGATTCAGAACTTCACTCGCTTTTTTTTTTCTTCTAAAATGTTATCTCTGCATGTATCACGTTGCAAAAAACCTCTTTCACTGAGAAATGATAAACCTAAGGTACAGGGGCAGTTCTTGAGATTCTGAGTGATGGAAACTATGAATGAATAATGATTTTTGGGATCCTCTCCTACACCTCAAACTCCAGCTGATGTTGGAGAGGAGGAATTAAAGTACTGCAAGCACCCCACCATTGGAGCTCCCCAGTGGTGGGTTCTGAAGTACCAAGTAGCTTTCCAGCTTTTGCTTTCCTGCAGTTATGGACCAAGGGGTACATGCAGCAAATACGAGGCTGTGCTGCTGTAACAATTCTCCCAAGTTTGAATCACAGGCCAGGGCTGAAACCTCCAGGTCAGGTCAAAGGCAGTGGCACTTCACAGCCTTGTACTTCACAGCAGGAGCTGCCCGTCCTCTGATGGAACAAAATGCAAAAGGAGGACGGTGGAGAAGCCCACTGCTGACCACCAGCGGAAATGGGAATGGTGAATCCCTGTCCCCAGTCACAGGCTGCACAGGTACATGTCCAGGTGCCCAGTGGAGAAACAGAAACCTGCTTGAGACAGACAGTTCTGAACCTCTGTTCACTCCCTGACCCCCTCCCTGGCTGTTCCTCCTTGGCGATTCGGTTCAACACCACCCCTTCCTCCTGCCCTGGCTTCGACCGCGCCGTTGCCACCCTGCGAGCCACAAAGGCTGCCGGCCGCTGGATGGCTTTGTCCCCGTGCCCGAACCTGCCAGGGACCAAGCCCTCGCCGTTGCGATGGTTGTGCAACAGCAGCGGGCTGCGGCGCCGCTGCCCCGGCGGGATCTTTGGCGGGCTCCCGCGGGCGCGCTCCCCTCGCCCCCCCGGCCCTG